>CANTAL010000053.1:170000-770000 GCA_947650365.1 Chamaelirium japonicum
ACTCATACCATACCCAAACCTTGTAAAAACATTGTACAACCAATACCCATATGCATACCCATACTTGAAAGTATATTTGTACATATACCCATACCAGATGGAAGGAAGAATGGGCTAGTGGGATTTATTCCCATAATAGCCCTTGGTTTTTTTAATGGATATATAAGACTCCATTGATTAGTGGCAAAAGGGTAATATTCTCGGATGGTATTTGTGATTTTTGTAGAGATATATATAAGGTGAAGGGTAACGATGGCATATCACGGTACTAGTGCTTGTGTTTGTTTTTATGATGTAGGATTCAAAATATTGGATATGGATTAACGGATAAGGTGAAGGGTAAAATGGAAACTCATGCAAAAGGATGCATAATAGCCCTTCATTTTTTAAATAGATATATAAGACTTAATTGATTAGTGGCAAAAGGATAATATTCTTGGATGATATTTGTAATTTGTGTAGGGATAGAACGAGAAGGGTAAAATTGACATATTAAAGTCCTGCCCTTGTATTTGTTTTCATGACATAGGATTCAATACTGTTTTCATGACATAGGATTCAAAATACCAATTGATTAGTGGCAAAAGGGTAATACTCTTGGATTGTATTTGTGATACATGTATGTCAAACTGTATTATCTACACAATTTTGAGAGGCAATCTGTTCTCGGGTGTCAAATATAGGTATTGAAATACCCATACCTATACCTGATAGTTAATTGAGTAGAGTTCTTATATCTATACCTTACCCAAGCTTTGTAAAAAGTATTAAGGTACCCATACCCATACCATACCCAAACGTTATAAAAACCTTATACAACCCATACCCATACCTAAAAGTACATTTGTACCTATATCCATACCAGATGGAAGGAGGAATGGGTTAGCAGCAATTTTTCCCATAATAGCCCTTGGTTTTCTAAATGGATATATAAGACTCAATTGATTAGTGGCAAAAGTGTAATATTCTTGGACGATATTTGTGATTTCTATAGGGATAGAACAAGAAGGGTAAAAATGGTATATTACGGTCCTATCCCTTGTGTTTGGGTATGGATTAATGGATAAAATGAAGGGTAAAATGGAAAATCATGCAAAAGGATGCATAATAGTCCTTGGTTTTTTAAATGGATATATAAGACTCAATTGATTATTGGCAAGAGGATAATATTCTTGCATGGTATTTGTGATTTGTCAACCCATACCCATTCTATACCCAAACCTTGTAAAAACATTGGACAACCCATACTCATGCATACCCATAGTTGAAAATACATTTGCACTTATACTTGTACCAAATAGAAGAAAGAATGGGTTAGTGAGATTTATTACCATAATAGCCCTTGGTTTTTTAAATGGATATATAAGACTCAATAATGGCATATTACAGTCCTAGCCCTTGTGTTTGTTTTCATGACATAGGATTCAAATTACCAACTGATTAGTGGCAACCCATACTATACCCTAATCTTGTAAAAACCTTGTACAACCCATACCCATACTTAAAAATATATTTGTACTTATACCCATACCAAATGGAAGGAAGAATGGGTTAGTGGGATTTATTCCCATAACAACCCTTGGATTTTTAAATGGATATATAAGACTCAATTGATTAGTGGCAAAAGGGTAATATTCTTGGATGGTATTTATGATTTCTATAGGGATAGAACTGGAAGGGTAAAGATGACATATTACAGTCCTAGCCCATATGTTTGTTTTCATGACATAAGATTCAATTTACCAACTGATTAGTGGCAAAAGGGTAATATTTTTGGATGGTATTTGTGATTTGTGTAGGGATAGAACAGGAAGTGCAAAAATGGCATATTACATTCATAGCCCTTTTGTTTGTTTTCATGACATAGGATTCAAAATACTAGGCATGGATTAATATATATATGGTGAAGGGTAAAATGGGGAAAAAAAAGTAGGATTCAAAATACTGCACAACCCATACCCATATGCATACCCATACTTGAAAGTACATTTGTAGATATTGTTGTAGCTCGTGTGTCCTGAGCGTGAATTTTCTGTATTAACATTAATCAAGATGACTTTAGTTATTGCTTTAATTAGAATACTACTTTGGTATATGTTAATACACATATAATAAAGGATCCTAGAGAACACAGTAGGCCACTGGGGCGCATGGTGGATCCATACTTGGGAGACCCAGTGGACCAGTTGTGTGTAGACCTAGAACTAGTTCACAGCTTAGGTGATGCCGGTCGCTTCACCGAGAACAAGCTGTTGGCAGGTAGAGGATGTGGTAAAGTCTCCACCACGAGAATGTGGGATTCCCATTCACCTAACCAAGCATGATGATCGTATTGAAGAGGAACCAAGACGGTGCACAGTTCAGTGATTCAGACACTGGTGCATAAACCGTCTTACTACTATAGATAATCTGTCCTTAACCCTGAGGGACCATGTACACTGGGCCAACCAGTTATGTGGTGCTTTGATATGCCAACGTGTGCAGACCTTTTATAGTCCAAAACCACGGTATGTTGGGTTACCCAGCTGGCGCTTGAGTGACATGTAATCCCTACAGGTTATCCAACATCCGGTGTTGGATGGGTGCGTTTTGATGAGTCAATCTGTCCACACAGTTAACCCAGGCCTGGTGGTTATCAGTATGACTAACGATGTTCTGGATGCTAGGCATAGAACCAGAAGGTGTGTGGTGTTATAGATGATAAGTCATCAATTCCTAGTCAGATGATCGATCGGGATCTGACGGTGCTCCCCATCGCCCGAGTTGTATCATGGCACCAGTAATATGAGGAACTAAGGATTATCAAAGTTTAGTAGAGAACAGGGTTACGAGGGAGTAACATAAGTTTAGGATCACTAGAGTTCAACTCGTGTCACACTTTGGGTGGCTATACGGGTTAATCAGATTAGGGCTGATTAACGAAACTTTGGGTGTGTCACCAGAACAGTTAATCAGGGATCCGGTTGGAGCTAGTGATCCCGAACCTTGATGGTTCCACCCTATCGTTGTGTATAGAAATTGTTCCCCGGCCTGATTTGATACATTGGATGTGAAGTAGCACGATGGAGCGCAAGCCCGGAGCCTAAGAACCTAATTCATATGTGTTAGGGGTCGTAGGGGTATTTTGGTAAATACAGAAATATGGCTCAGAACATATTGAATATGGATCTTAGAATGAGCAAAATAATTCTAGAAGCTCATAGGCGCTGACGGAACTCGATTCCGAGTAGCGCACCTCACTCAATCTCTCTTTCAGTTTTTCACTTTTCGTGAAGGGTATTTTTGTCCAGGCTTCACGATAGACACTTGGAAACCCTGAAAACCGCCCCCCCTCATCCCTATCCATCTAGGGCCGGCCCTAGCTTGCTTGTAGCACTAGAAGGCTGGCCCTATAAGAGGATTAGAGAGGGAGGGGCCGGCCCTAGCTCTCCCCCTCCAGAAAATCCGACCCCCCTCTCCCTCTCTCCCTTTCTAAGATTTCGGCCAAGGAAGAAAGAGGAAGAAGAAGGAAAAAGAAGGAGGAAGGAAAGAGAAGGAAGAAGAGAGAAAGAGAAGTAGGAGACCTAACGGCACGCCATCGACTTCGTAACGAATTCCTCCGTCGGCTTGTAGTCCTTGCACTCAGAAACGGGACTTCGAGGATTCCTCAATTCGCAAAGGACAAGGTACTATCCGACAGCTTCCCTTGCGATTCACGTGCGGTTCATCATCGTTCCGTTATCTTCGGATCATAGATCCAAAAGGTATGATGATTCTAAAAACCTAACTAGATACATGCATGTATTTTGTAGATCGTATTATGCCTCTAGGGTGTCCGCACATATGCTAAGATCATAGATTTGCATATAGATTATTTTGTAGAATTAATTGTAATGAAATATACACCGTATGATCTTTGGATCTATCTTTTGCTTCCGCTACTACTCTGATAAGCGGATCCAATTCCAACAATTGGTATCAGAGCATGTTTTGGTGTATGTTTCATGCATGAATTCGTGAAAACATCATGTGAATATATGATGGTATATGTTTTCGTCGGGGTTCAGCGTAGATCATGCATATGGATTGTGCTATGTATCATTTTTTTGCAGGTGTCATGTTGAATAGTAATCTGTGATTGCATACCTCCGGGGGTCGGACCCCGGATTTAATTTTGCATTGATTATTATTGTGCTTGTAGATTTTAAGGCTCTAGATGGGCGAGGGTGGAGGTTGACCACCCTCGGTTCCCTGGCCATATTTTTTAGGATTGTTTTCTTTTCTTTCTAGCGAAATTGTACATGAACGAGCACTTGCTCGGAGCGTGTTAGTTTTTCGATCACAGGAATAAGGAGATGATGCTACATCCACGGTTCGGACAAGCGGTACCATGGCGTGCAAAGACCCGGCAAAAGCGTGCACGTTGGCGATGATCGGGATCGTCATCGGAGATCGTGCAGAATGGAAGAGCAGGATACTTGGCTATGGTATTCAGGTTCAGGGGTCGGATCCTAGACTTGATTCAGTTTGGATGCTATTTTTATTGATTCTCTTTACTTAGTGTTTAGAGAACCCCGATGATAATTTAATTATCTATCTTGCTTGTGAGTTTGTCTCTAGATCAGGCTTAGGGTTAGTACTAAACTTATGGATTCATTGGTGTCTCTATAGGGTTCTAACACGTGCGAATCCGGTGGCTAGCTAAAAAGAAAGGTAGTAACCGCCCTCGTGATAGTTCAGGTAGCCAAGTACTCTGTACCGAGATAGACACAGTGTTAGATTTGTTTAGAGATAACTAATATCTCCATAAGAAGTATGATAACCCTAGTGGGGTGCCTTTTCCCCACATGGTTCTAGCGACCAAGTTAGGTTAGGATTCTACTAAGTGATACCCGTTTCTAGTTGACATTTGATGGTAGTGTGAACTCATCACGATTTGGTTATGCCACCATTAGGTTGAAGTCTGACGGAGGTTGTCGAATGTCTCTATTTGGCCAGCATCGAAACCTATAATAAGATAAGGTCTATTATGACATCAGGCATCAAATTGTGAACAAGGCGTTATTCTAGTGGGAGTCCTTTCCAAGTTGAGCTTAGGCTAGGCTCCAGATCTTAGGATTATGGGCAAACTAGTAAGGTATCGGGATCCTTGGAATCTATGTAATGTGATCTTTGCAAGAAAGGCGAAAGCTAAGTATTCAAGGAAGGGACTATGATATTTTCTAAGGATACTAATACTTTGCGGGAAGGTTTGTAATCCTAGTAGGAGCACGGAAGATCAGGGTCTAAGTCTAGGAGGTCGTGACCTTTCTAGATATGCATAAAACCTCATAAAGAATGGATGTATAAGAGGTTCCCTCCAAAGGGGAGCCCCTGGCCTCCACAATCAACCGGCTAAGGGTCTGGGTGGGAGGTACGCAGTTCGATATTTTCACCGGGTGAGAGCTGTGTTTCCTTCTATGCTGGTTTGTCTTGTGGTTTCCTTGGGACATGGAGGATGCCGGTGGCAGTGGGTGACGATTTTTTTCTGCACCGCGGGAGCCTATGAACCCCCCTGACGACACCACCTAGATTTGTGGAAAGCATCCAAAAGCTTGTGTGAAGCCGCTGTTACTGCGCACGTGGGTCACATAAAGCTGGCCAAAAGGAGACTGGGAGGTCTTTCAGTTTGCTATGGGTAATTCTGATGAAGACTGGGTTATAAAAACCCCGTTGGCAGAAGCGGTTGCATGCTCTCACCGAGATGCTGTCTCCAATTCAAGACCGATAGTCTCAGTGCTTGAGCCCAGGGAATTTAGATTCCTGGATATCTCCACTTAAGGTAGTGAAGACATAGCGGCTGGAGTAAACATTATCTATTTTTAAATTCCATAAAATAGATTGTGGTAGACCCTAATTTTTGCTTTAAACCATTATTTACAGAAATCATAACCAAGCTCAACCCCCTTGCCTCCATCCTTAATGATAACAAACTTACGGAACAAAACTACGATGACTGGAAGCGTAACCTGATGCTCGTCCTAAGGGTTGGCAAACACACAACTGCCATAAGTATTCCTCAACCGGCCATGCCGGGACCAAGTGCTACTGAGGTCCAGTTGAAGGAAAAGAAAGACTGACTAGATGCTGATGAGATGTGCAAGTACTACATAGTGGCATCCTTGCAGACCGTCCTTCAGAAGCAAGTTGAAGACATGGCCTTCGCTTCAGACATAATGCTCTATTTAAAAGAAATGTTTGAGGGTCGTAGTCGGGTAACTCGTTACCTAACCATCAAGAAATTGGTATCCACAAATATGGCAGAGGGGACTTCAGTTCGGGATTATATGCTGAAATTGTTTGGCTATGTGAATGAGCTTGGTTCCTTCGATGTTATTTTAGATGCAGAGATCCAGATCGACATTTTCCTAGCGTCTCTGTTAGGAACATTTAAGGGCTTTGTTACCAACTTCAACCTTAACCGGTTGGAGATGTCTAACGCAGAGCTCCTAGCGACGCTCCAGGCGGCAGAGGATGGGATAAAGGCAGGAGCCCAATCCCTGAACGTAAAGCGGAATTCTTCTCTGAAAGCCAAAGGCAAGTTTCAGAAAAGAAAGTCTAAGAAGACAGTAAAGATGGGTCAGGTGCAGTTACAGTTTCCTAAGCAGAATGGTCCGACAAAGCCTAAAGGAAAATATTTCCGATGCGGCAAGAAGGGGCACTAGAAGGGTGACTACCGTGCGGCTTCCAAGAAGGCTTAGACAGGTATATCTCAAATCCATATAGTGGAATCTTTTGTAGCATCCAGTTGTTCTCCAATTTCATGGATTGTGGATTCTGTTTCCACTAATCATGCTTGCAATAATTTACAGGGGTTCAAGGAGATAAGAAAACTGGGTGATGGAGAGATAATCCTAAGCATGGGAACTGAGGCCGTGCCAGAGGCTAAAGCAGTTGGAGATGTCATCTTGCAGTTTCTTGATGGAAGAAGTTTATTACTTAAAGACATACTTTATGTACCGTCCTTGAGACGAAATTTAATTTCTATTTCCTTATTGAATAATAAAGGTTTTTCAGTTTTATTTGATACTTCTGGTGTGTCAATTAAATTGAATGGTTCCTTTGTTTGTAAGGGAACGACACAGAATGATCTTTATGTAATTAACTCCAATCATAAGTAGGATAACAAAACTGAAGCATGTATGGTTAATTCATCTAAAAGGAAAAATCCCTCAGATAATCCAATACTTCTTTGGCATCTAAGGCTTGGACACATAGCCTCAGACAGGATTCACAGGTTGGTTAAAATAGGACTCTTAAGTCCAGATATTTCCGAAAGCCTACCAACGTGTGAGTCTTGCCTGGAAGGCAAGATGACTAAAAGATCTTTTCGAGCCAAAGGTAGCAGATCTCAGGAGGTATTAGAGTTGGTACACACTGATGTATGTGGGCCCATAAATATCCATGCCATAGGAGGCTTCGTGTATTTCATCACCTTCAGGGATGGTCACTCGAGATTTGGATACATATACCTAATACGGCGGAAGTCTAAATCCTTTGATAAGTTCAAGGAGTTCAAAGCTGAAGTAGAAAAGCAGACGGGTAAAAGTATCAAGTCTCTTCGATCGAATCGAGAAGGTGAATACCTATCAGATAAATTTATTGGGTACCTGCGTGAGCATGGGATCGTATCCCAGTTGACTGCACCACGGACACCGTAACAAAAAAGTGTATCTGAGAGAAAAAACCGAACTTTGTTAGACATGGTTCGGACTATGATAAGTTATGCAACATTGCCACCTAGTTTTTGGGGATATGCCCTAGAGACGGTAGCATATACTTTAAACTTTGTTCCATCAAAGTCAGTACCTCTAACTCTTTAGGAGCTGTGGTTGAAGCGAAAGCCAAGCCTACAATACTTTAGGATTTGGGGTTGTCCAGCACATGTGCGGAAGGACAAGCGAGATAAGATAGAGTCAAAAACAAAGGTATGTCTGTTTGTTGGATATCCAAAAGGGACAAAGGGTGGTTTATTTTATGATCCTGAGGATAGAAAGGTTGTCGTCTCGACGAACATCGTATTCCTAGAGCAGGATTATTTAATAGACCATAAGTCCACCAATAAAGTAGTTCTTGAAGAATTGCTTGGTACTGATAGGATTACGCAGACAGAAAACGTAGTGGGAGCTGATACCACTAAGATAAACGATATTGTAGAATCGACTTCTATGGAACCACCGTAGGTTCGTCGCAAGTGGAGGACCACAAGTGCTCTTGATAGATATATTAGAGAATCTTTCATGGTAGATCCAGAGTTTCAGGGGGATGATCCTCTGAACTATGACGAAGCAATGGTATCCTCTGACCATGCAGCATAATAGATAGCCATGGAGGCAGAACTGACATCGATGTCCCAAAACTCGGTCTGGATACTTATAATACCGCCTCACAATATTAAACATGTTGGGTATAAGTGGGTGTATAAAAGAAAAAGAGATCCGGATAGTACCGTTGAGACTTACAAAGCTAGACTAGTCGCTAAGGGTTATACCCAGCGAGAAGGGATCGACTATGACGAAACCTTTTCGCTAGTGGCTATACTTAAGTCAATCTAGATCCTCTTATCCATTGCAGCCCATTATGATTGGAAGATCTGGCAAATGGACGTCAAGACCGTATTCCTTAACGGGGATTTGGAAGAAGACATCTATATGTCCCAGCCTCCAAGCTTTGTCGCAAAAGGTCAGGAAAGTCTAGTGTGTAAGTTGCAAAGGTCCATTTATGGACTGAAGAAAATATCCAGAAGTTGGAACATGCATTTTGATCAGGCTATCCAGTCTTATAGATTTGAACAGAACGTGGATGAACCATGTGTTTATAAAAGGAGCGATAAGACTACAGTAGTTTTTCTTGTACTTTACGTGGACGATATCCTGCTCATTGGAAACAATGTTGGAACGCTGTCTACAGTGAAGGTATGGTTATCCTCTCAATTTGATATGAAAGACCTGGGTGAAGCGAGTTATGTTCTGGGGATCAAGGTAACTCAAGATCACCAGAACAAGACTCTCTCACTGTCACAGTCAGGCTACATAGATACTATCTTGGTCAGATTCAGTATGCACAACTCCAAGAAAGGACTGGTTCTATTCAGACATGGAATGAAATTATCCAAGGATCAGGGTCCTAAAACTCCTGAGGAGAGGGCAGAGATGCAGAAGATACCTTATGCTTCGGTTGTAGGGAGTCTGATGTATGCTATGCAGTGCACGAGACCAGATATATACTATGCAGTAGGCATTATGGGCAGGTATCAGTCAAATCCGGGTCCAAGGCACTGGATTGCTGTGGAAAGTATACTCAAGTATCTCCGTAGGATGAGAGATTATGAGTTAGTTTACTCTTCACAAGAACTGATACCGATTGGGTATATGGATTTTGATTTTGCATCAGATCCGGAATCCAGGAGATCGACGTCAGGGTTTGTGTTTTTATTGGGAGGAGGAGCTATCAGTTGGGGGAGCGTGAAGCAGGGATGCATCGCTGATTCGATGACAGAGGCTGAGTATGTTATGGCATGCGAAGCAGCCAAGGAGGCGGTGTGGCTCAAGAAGTTCCTCACGGACTTAGGATGCGTACCGGGAGGTCAAGATCCTATTGTCCTTTACTGTGACAATAGTGGAGCGGTAGCACAATCCAAGGAACCAAGATATCACGAGAAGAGCAAGCATATCGAGCGAAAATACTACATTATCCGGAACTTGCAAAAGCAAGGAGAGGTTGCAGTGATTCAGGTGGCGTCTGCAGATAACATGGCGGACCCTTTCACAAAGGCGTTACCGACCAAGGCTTTTGAGAAGCACGTGGATGCCATGGGAGTTAAGACTGTTGTTCCCCGCTAGGCCAAGTGGGAGATTGTTGTAGCTCGTGTGTCTTTAGCGTGGATTTTCTGTATTAACATTAATCAAGAAGACTTTGGTTATTGCTTTAATTAGAATACTACTTTGGTATATGTTAATACACATACAATAAAGGACCCTAAGGAACACAGTAGGCCACTCAGGCGTATGGTGGATACATGTTTGGGAGACCCAGTGGACCAGTTGTGTGTAGACCTAGAACTAGTTCACAGCTTAGGTGATGCCGGTCGCTTCACCGAGAACAAGCTGTTGGCAGGTAGAGGATGTGGTGAAGTCTCCACTATGGGAACATGGGATTCCCATTCACTTGACCAAGTACGATGATAATATTGAACAGGAACCAAGATGGTGCACAGTTCTGTGATTCAGACACTGGTGCATAAATCATCTTACTACTATAGATAATATGTTCTTAACCCTAAGGGACCATGTACACTGGGCTAACCAGTTGTGTGGTGCTTTGATATGCCAACGTGTACGGACCTTCCATAGTCCAAAACCACGGTACGTTGGGTTACTCGGCTGGCGCTTGAGTGACATATAATCCCTACAGGTTATCCGACGTCCAGTGTTGGATGGGTGCGTTTTGATAAGTCAATCTGTCCACACAGTTAACCCAGGCCTGGTGGTTATCAGTATGACTGACGATGTTCCGGATGCTAGGCATAGCACCGGAAGGTGTGTGGTGTTATAGATGACAAGTCATCAATTCCTAGTCAGATGATCGATCGGGATTTGACGGTGCTCCCCACCGCCCGAGTCGTATCATGGTACCACTAATAAGATGGACTAAGGATTATTAGAGTATAGTAGAGAACAGGGTTACGAGGGAGTAATATAAGTTTATGATCACTAGATTTCAACTTGTGTCACACTCTGGGTGGCTACGCGGGTTAATCAGATTATGGCTAATTAATGAAACTTTCGGTGTGTCACCGGAACAGTTAATCAGGGATCCGGTTGGAACTAGAGATCCCGAACCCTGAAGGTTCCACCCTGTCGTTGCATATAGGAATTGTTCCCTAACCTGGTTGGATACGTTGGATGCGAAGTAGCGCAATAGAGCGCAATCCCGGAGCCTAAGAACCTAATTTATATGTGTTAGGGGTCGAAGGGGTATTTTGGTAAATACTAAAATATGGCTCAGAACATATTGAATATGGATCTTAGAATGAGCGGAATAATTCCAAAAGCTCATAGGCCTGACAGAACTCGATTCCGAGTAGCGCACCTCACTCAATCTCTCTTTCAGTTTTTCACTTTTCGTGAAGAGCGTTTTTGTCCAGGCTTCACGATAGACACTTGGAAACCCTGAAAACCGCCCCTCCTCATCCCTATCCATCTAGGGCCGGCCCTAGCTTTCTTGTAGTACTAGGAGGCCGGCCCTATAAGAGGATTAGAGAGGGAGGAGTCAGCCCTAGCTCTCCCCCTCCAGAAAATCCGACCCCCCTCTCCCTCTCTCCCTCTCTGAGGTTTCGGCCAAGGAATAAAGAGGAAGAAGAAGGAAGAAGAAGGATAAAGGAAGGAGAAAGAAGAAGAGAGAAAGATAAGGAGGAGACCTACCGGCACGCCGTCGACTTCGCAACGAATTCCTCCGTCGGCTCGTAGTCCATGCACTCAGAGATGGGACTTCGAGGATTCCTCAATTCGCAAAGGACAAGGTGCTATCCGACAGCTTCCCTTGCGATTTACGTGCGGTTTATCATCGTTCCGTTCTCTCTAGATCATAGATCCAAAAGGTATGATGATTCTAAACACCTAACTAGATGCATGCATGTCTTCTGTAGATCATAGTATGCCTCTAGGGTGTCCGCACATATGCTAAGATCATAGATTTGCACGTAGATTGTTTTGTAGAATTAATTGTAATGAAACATACACCGTATAATCTTCGGATCTATCTTTTGCTTCCGTTGCGACTCTGATAAGCGGATCCAATTCCAACACTTATACCCGTACCAGATAGAAGGAAGAATGGGTTTGTGGGATTTATTCCTATAATAGCCCTTTGTTTTTTAAATGGACATATAAGACTCAATTGTTTAGTGGCAAAAGGGTAATATTCTTGGATGGTATTTGTTATTTATGTACGGATAGAATGGGAAGGGTAAAAATGGCATATTAAAGTCTTAGCCCTTGTGTTTGTTTTCATGACATAGGATTCAAATTACCAACTGATTAGTGCAACCCATACTATACCCAAACCATGTAAAAACCTTGTACAACTCATATCCATATGCATACCCATACTTAAAAGTATATTTGTACTTATACCCGTACCAGATGGAAGGAAGAATGGGTTAGTTGGATTTATTCCCATAATAGCCCTTGGTTTTTTAAATGTATATATAACAATCAATTGATTAGTGGCAAAAGGGTTATATTCTTGGATGGTATTTGTGATCTCAGTAGGGATAGAACGGGAAGGGTAAAAATGGCATATTACAGTCCAAGCCCTTATATTTGTTTTCATGACATATGATTCAAATTACCAATTGATTAGTGGCAAAAGGGTAATATTCTTGGATGGTATTTGTTATTTGTGTAGGGATAGAATGAGAAGTGCAAAAATGGCATATTACGGTCTTAGCTCTTTTGTTTGTTTTCATGACATAGGATTCAAAATATTGGGCATGGATTAGTATATATGGTGAAGAGTAAAATGACAAAAAAAAAGTAGGATGGAAGGAAGAATGAGTTAGTGGGTTAGTGGGACTTCTTCCCATAATAGCCCTTGGTTTTTTAAATGGATAAATAAGACTTAATTGATTAGTGAAGAAAGGGTAATATTCTTGGATGGTATTTGTGATTTGTGTAGGGATAGAAAGGGAAGGGCCAAAATGGCATATTATGGTCATAGTCCTTTTGTTTGTTTTCATGACATAGAATTCAAAATACTTGGGATGGATTAATATGTATGATGAAGGGTAAAATGGGAATAAAATGTAGGATAGAAGGAAGAATGAGTTAGTGGGTTAGTGGGATTTATTCCCATAATAGCCCTTGGTTTTTTAAATAGATAAATAAGACTCAATTGATTAGTGGCAAAAGGGTAATATTTTTGGATGGTATTTGTAATTTGTGTAGGGATAAAACAGGAAGGGCTAAAATGGCAGATTACGATCATAGCCATTTTGTTTGTTTTCATAACATAGGATTCAAAATACTTAGAATGGAGTAATATATATGGTGAAGGGTAAAATGGAAACATATGTAACCGGATGGAAGGAAGCAAGGATCCAAAAGTGTGGTTTCTTATAAGGGGGTATGGATATGGATACATATTAATACGAGAGACGGAACTTCACCCAAGGTTGTATCTTCCTTTAAAATGTTTGGAATTTTTGTGGAACTGATAATGGCTAAGTATAGCTTAAACAACGGTTGCGTAACTAGATGTGATGAGCAAGGTCAAACAAACTACTCGATCGACAATCCTAACGAATAGACCTAAAGGGGGAATACAGTGAATAGGTTTTCTTGCAATGTTTTGATCAAAACAATTTTTCCGAAGAAACCTAATTCATAGTTTTAACTTTTTAAGTGTTAGAAAGCAATTAAAAATTATATCATTCCATTATAAAAAGTAAATAATGCAAAGCACGCACATTGGATACACGATATTTTTACATGGTTTAGCTCAACATAGGTGTCTACATCCATAGGATCCTTTTATTAATAAGAATCGTATTACCAATTTGGACTTATTGATACTGTCATGCATTGGAAGATACCTCCATGAGAGAGAGAGAGAGAGAGAGAGAGAGAGAGAGAGAGAGAGAGAGATATGGAGGCTAGGGTTTTGGGTGAGAATGAATCTCTTGTCTCATTTGGGAAAGAATGGAGAAGCTGCCACGTGTCTTGAGAAAGTCAACAATTGAGACTAGATGTATTTATATATATACATATACGAGGGTATATATAAATATATATACTCAGTCGCGATTATTGGCTTTCTTAGGACACGTGGCATATTCTCCATTCGAGTTCACCATTTGAATGGTGAACTCGATTTCACCAAACCCTTTCCATATATATATATATATATATATATATATATATATATATGGGGCCTAGGAAGCTAAACTCGAGTTCACCATTCAAATGGTGAACTCGAATGGAGAAACTATCTTGTGTCCTGAGAAAGTGTTCAACCCTCTTAAACGTTTTGCTTTTTATCTTTTTAGTGTTCAACTCTCTTAAATGTCTATTCCCTCATACTTGTTTTATGTCTTTTCAGTGGACACATGGTGTAATATAAACCCCTAACCTAGTCAGCAACAAAGTAGGCACGCAGAATGAAAGGTTAATTCGAGGACAAGAAGAGTGACCAAGTGATGGTTCGTCGAAGGTACCGAAGAATCCATAGGAGGGTACCGTAGTGATCAAAGCTAGTAAAGGGTTTTAATAAACTGGCTGACGACGCTAAATGCATGGGCAATATTGGGCCATTTAATACAGAGCTAGACTAGCTGACCAACGATCTGTCAATACCAAGTAGGCTCTGAGAGAGGCTCGCCATCTGTAGGTTGGAGCTTCACATGAAGCTTTAGTGGATTATCAGTAGAGCGATCATCGAAAAGAGTAGCTTGATTAAGGATATCAGTGATGTACTTCATCTGGGAGGAAAGAATCCATCGCTCACTGTAAGCTATTTCAAGCCCGAGGAAGTATTAAAGAGGACCTATGTCTTTCATCTGGAACTGGCATCGAAGGTGCTGCTGATGAGAGACAATTGCAGCAGAGTTATCACCAATGATGATCATGTCATCAATGTACAATAGGAGAATTTTCCAGTCCTGAGGTAATGATTATATAAATAGAGAGTGATCCTGCAGGCTCTTAACAAAATCAGTCTCGGTGACTACCTACCGAAGCACTCAAACCAAGAACGAAAGGCCTGATTGAGTCCTTTTATGGCCCGATGAAGAGGACAAACATGTTGAGGAGGAGTGTGCATGCCAAGTGGAGGTTGTATGTAGACAACGGTAACTCTGAAATATCACTATGAAGAAAGCAATCTTAATGTCTATCTTGAGAAGAGTCTAGTAGTGAATAGCTACAATTGCAAGGAGGGCACGGACCGTGGTCATTTGATCCATGGGTACGAAATTCTCCTCGTAATCTATCTCATACTCGTAAGTAAAGCCACATGACACCAACCGAGTCTTCTATCTTTTAGTGGATCTTGTGGGTGCAAAATATGGCTGACTCTCGACGGTAGGACCTACTAGCCCTACCTGGGGTCCTCGGACACTATTTGGGGTCTCGTATTCCCCACCTCGGATATTTACGAAAACCCCAGTTATTACCAAGGGTTTATAAATAGCAAATCCTGTAAATAATCCAGACCAGAATTCCTTATTACCAACTCCACTTTCTGTTTTCCAGAGCTCCTCGAGCCTTCTGGTAATCAGACTCTAGTCAAGCCTACTCCACCCTCTGTCTACTTTTATAAGCACTCCTCGGCCTGTCAAGTGTAGCTCTACTTTTTTAGAGTTAGTGGATTCAAAGGTTGCGTTTTACCGCACGGAGATGTACGCTTCAGCCGAACTTTGTCACCATATCCTGTATCAATTCGCTCTTCTCCTTTATTGCTTTGCCTCTTCTTCTTCCTATACTCAACAGTATTTGAGTGACAGTTCTGTATGATACAGCTCAGCACTCCATCCACTGTGCCCCACTAACCCTCAATTGATTATTAGAGGGAAATTGTATGGCGTTGTTTGTGGGACTATTCCCTATCGATTTGCAACCTCCGAGCTTCCCAGCTCCTTTGGTCAAGCAACAATTATAGATTACCTGAGCTATCCATTTATCTCTATCGCTTTACCCGAATGATAAAGACGCAACCCGTGCACTAGCTGGAGGGAAGCAATATGCATCCATGCATTCAACATCCTATGACTCGTTTAATGAGTCATAGGTTTTCGACAAGTCAACACCCTAAATAACAACCTGCTGTGAACTCGAGGAGTCATCGGTCAGTTGACCGTGATGCTCCGACTCAGCCTCGGCAATCTCCTCAGCTTGCCGATGCCACTCCTCAAAGCCTAGGAAAAGCGTATGTTTCACCCATCGCCCCCCCTCAGGACATGTATTAGATCACGGCGGAGGACTTCCAACTCCTTACTCTCATGAAGCAGAATGCTGCTCTTATGGTTAAGAGAGACTTTATATAACGGATCATCGTCAAAGCAAGGTTCAACCTCCCATGGTCAGCCACCGACATCAACGACGAAGCACACGTCCGCTAGTTGCTTAACCCATTTTATAGGTGGTCCGTCATCGACATCTCTCGATGGTCTCTCGAACCCCTTTCGAGGGGACCCTTGTCTATCCTTCCTAGACAGACGGTCTGGGAGTGCCTTGACGAGTCGGCTTGCCATTCGGCCCGAGCCTCTGGGTTTAGAATCATCCTTCGACCCTTACTATTGGAGGGAGGTTTGGAACAAAGAACATCACCCCAGAATTTAATAGTACTAAAACATTGACTGGACTATAGTAGAACATCTTTCGAGGAAGAGAATTTCTAAGTCCTCTCTTCCTCCTCTTCCTCTAAGGCGTCTCTCTGACCAACGAGGCGATCGTAGGAACGAGCATGCCCCCAAAGAGCTACTCCATTGACAAGTTCTCTGAGCCAAATTCCCTCGAAGTTGTAGAACTTCAATTGCCTAATGGGAGATCTGACACTGCACATCTTGGATTTCAAGCAAGCGTTGACGTCGTACGACCACGACAACTAGGTTATATGTCGCACCTTTACAGGCAGCTTGGACGACTTGTCACTCAACTGGTATCACAACCTCCTAACTGCTCTGTAAGTATATTCAGGGACCTGCACGGACCTCTTCGTTCAACACTATCGGTTGAACCTCAAACCAGAGAAGAAGCTGGACTCCCACTATTGACTACAGATGGGATCAGAGGAAAGCCTCTAAGAGTTCACTCAGAGGTTCCAAAACGAGCACGCAACGATCTCTGGGCATCACCTTGATGATGAAGCGACCATGTTGGCTTTTAAGAATGTCTTGTGCTACGATCTCCACATCTACAACAACCTCATCCGTAATCCACCTACCTCTCTTGGGGCGTTGTTTGATCGATTCTAAAAGGAATCGAAGTGGAGGATGATCAGATCGCTCGCAAGGGGCGTGAACTCAAGAAACGTCCTTTTGATAAGAAGCCAGCAAGATCGACAGCCTGGGCACACAACGCTCAAGCCAAGGAAGGTGGATCCTCCAAGCACTTGAAGTGGGAAAGCGATAGACCCGCAAAGCCTCAGAGAATAATGTATACTGACTGGAATCTACCAATCGATATCATTCTCGAGCGGATCCAGCACGAGAAATACCTCGGGAGGCCTAGCCCTCTTCAGCTTGGCACCAAGCAGACGAAGGACATGTCGGTCTACTGCAACTTCCACCGGTGTCACAGCCAACCTACTATCCGGTGCTATCACTTGAGGTACCACTAAGAGGACCTTTTGCTAAAAGGTTACCTCAAGGAGTTCAAAGCTGACACCGGCATACCAAACGATTCACTTTCTTCACCTCCTCCTCCTTAGAGTGAGAAAGAGATGTGTTGGATCTGCTCGATCGTGCATTAATCAACCCCCATCATCATTCAAGAGGAGATCTACAGTATCCGTGACAATCTTCACCACCAGACTCCAACTCAGAAAGAAGTCCACTACCTGGCCCTTGTACAATACCTCAAGCAACCCTTCACAGACGTAAAGTTTATCCAAATATCGAGAGTGAAGAATCACGAAGCTGAAGCCTTCGCCAACGCTGCCATAGTACTAGGAAATCCAATTAATCAATATTGTAAGTGAGGATTATGTCATCGTACGGCCCCCCTCCAATAGTCGATTGAAGGGTAGTGCTTCGAGGTGTGTTGCACTGTAGGGCACTGAGCTGTCGCGTAGTGAGCTATCACACTAACGGTGTAGAGTAGATAGAGAGAGAAAGAAGAGTTAACAAAGAAGTTGGTGAGGATGTTTGGCCGACGGCTATGTCTCCGTGTGTTAAAACGCAACCTTTGAATCCATTATCTTTGAAGAAGTAGAGCTACTTTTGATAGGCCGAGTAGTGCTTATACAAGTAGACAGAGGGTGGAGCAGGCTTGATTGGAGTCTAATCACCAGAAGGCTCGAGTAGCTCTAGAAAACAAAAAGTGGGAATGTGGCCTCGAATATTCGATCCCTCTAGTGTATTTTGTTGGGTTTGTTATTTATAGAGGTTTGGGAATATCGAGGGTTTTGGTAAATATCCAAGGGGATTTACCAGACCCCAGATAATATGTATGGGTCCAAGCTAGGGTTGCAGGTCCCACTATCGTCTTCGTAGGCCCTAGGAAGGGTTACGGGTCCCACTATCATCTTCGTGGGTCTTAGGTAGGGATGCGGGTTCCACTATCGCCACCGTGGGTCCCAAGCAGGGCTGCAGAGCCCATTATTGTCTTCGTGGGCCCTAAGTAGGGCTGTGGGTCCCACTATCATCTTTGTAGGCCCCAAGTAGGGTTATGGGTCCCAGGCAGGGTTACAGTCCCACTGTTGTCTTCGTAGGTCCTAGGCTGGGCTGTGGGTCCCACTATCATCTTCGTGGACCCCAGGCAGGGCTATGGGTACTATTATCATTTTTGGGGGTCCCAGGTAGGGCTGTGGGGACCACTGTCACCTCCTTAGGCCTTGGCAGGGTTGCGGATCTTACTGTCATCTTCATAGGCCCAAGTAGAGCTACAGATCCCACTATTGTTTTCATAGACCCCAAGCAGGGCTGTGGGTCGACCCACAATCAGGTGTTAGCCAGATTTTACACCTATAGTTACCCCCTTCCAGCTAGATAGGTGGTAACCTAGTTGGCTAGGATACTATGGTGCAAAACTGCTTTGTCAATATCAAGGTGGCTTGATGAGTGTTTGGAAAGATCCTGTCGACCCACTGCCAAGGGCCGATCGGGTGCATGCCTGCCGACCTGTTGTCCGTGGCCAACCATAACACACACCGATCCCCTGCCAAGGGCCGGCCGAGTGTGTGTCTACCAACCTGTTATCCGGGGCCAATTGTCGCACCCGTACACCCTCTGCTAAGGGCCGGCCGGGTGCATATCCTTTGACTTGTTGTCCAGGGCCGATGGTCACACCTGCCTACCCCGTGCCAAAGGTCGCCCCGGGGCATGTTTGGTCGGTCAGCCGGTTCGGCTGGTCATTGTAGACGGTCATGCGAGGGGCGGTCGATCGTTGGGTGTCACTATCGGTCGTCCGTATCGGTTGGCCGATTGGTCTGGGCCTTTGTCGGTTAGGGTTGGCCAATTGGTCTGGGCCTCGGTTGGTCAGGGTTGGCCTGACCGAACACCAGAAAGGCCTGGTCATCAGGGTTGGCCAATTGGTCTCAATCCTGGTAGGTCGATCGGCCAGGGCCAGCCGACATCCTTGAGCCAGTATCGGTCAAGGTCGGATGACCCCGACCGATCGACCGTAGGAGTGCCGATCGATCGCGGAGCTCACTGTAACCGACTGCCAGTGTAGTCAGTCGGTCGGGTGCAACCGACCGGGCCTATGGGTCGGTCGGCTAGGGGCAACCTACCAAGCCTATGGGTCGGTTACAGTAAGCTCCGCGATCGATCGGCACTTCTACGGTCGATGAGCACTGAGGTGGAGATCGTCTTGCACTTTGTCTTCGCCTGAAGTTCGCCAAGGGCAGGGCCTTGAGATCGTTGAGTGCCAAAGGCATTTGAATGCCTGGGAATTTATCTGCGAGTGCCAGAGCTATCTCTCCGAGCGCGTTAAGCACCAAGGCGAAGATCACCTCGGACTTTGTTTGTGAGCGCTGGAGGTGTTTCTTCGGGCACATTAAGCACCGAGGCGGAGATGGCCTCGGAATTTGTTTGCGAGCGCCGGAGCTGTCTCTCCAGGCGCTTGGAGCGCCGAGGTGGAGATCGCCTCGGACTTTGTCTACGAGTACCAGAGGTTTCTCTCTAGGCATGTTGATCGCCGAGGAGGGTGTCATCTCGGACTTTGTCTATGAGCGCCGAAGCTGCTTCTCCGAGCGCGTTAAGTGCTAAGGCAAAGGTCGATCGCCACGGACTTTGTCTGAGAGTGCCGGAGCTATCTCTTCAGGCGCATTGAGCACCGAGGCAAAAGTTGCCTCAGACTTTGTCTGCGCATGTCGGAGCTGTCTCTCCAGGCACGGTGAGCGCCGAGGCGACGATCGGCTTGAACTTTGTCTGTGAGTGACAAAGCTGTTTCTCTAGGCGTGTTGAGCGCCGAGGTGAAGCGAAGCACCTAAGACTTTGTCTGTGAGCACTAGAGCTATCTCTCCGGGCCCGTTGAGAACCAAGGCAGAGATCGCCTTAGACTTTGTTTGCGAGTACCGGAGTTGTCTCTATGGGCGCGTTGAGTGTCGAGGCGGAGTGAAGTATCTCGAACTTTGCCTGTGAGCGCCGGAGTTGTCTCTCCGGGCACGTTGAGTACCGAGGCGAAGATCACCTTGGACTTTATCTGCGAGTGTCAGAGTTGTCTCTCCAGACGCGTTGAGTGGCGAGGCAGAGCAAATCACCCCAGACTTTGTCTGCTAGCATCGGAGCTATCTCTCCGAGCACATTGAGCTCCGAGGCAGAGATCGCCTTAGAATTTGTCTATGAGCGTCGGAGATGTCTCTTTGGGCGCGTTAAGCACTAGGGCGGAGATCACCTCGGACTTTGTCTGTGAGTGCTGGAGTTGTCTCTTTGGGAACGTTGAGCGCTGAGGTGGAGATCGTCTTGCACTTTGTCTTTGAGCACCGAAGCTGTCTCTCTAGGCACGTTGAGCACCGAGGCGGAGGTCGCCTTGGATTTTGTTAGCGAGCACCAGAGTTGTCTCTCCGGGCACGTTGAGCGCCGAGGCAAAGGTCACCTCGGACTTTGTCTACGAGTGCTGGAGCTGTACGTCTCTCCAGGCGCGTTGAGCGCCGAGGTATAGGTTTCCTCAAACTTTGTCTACGAGCAACAAAGCTGGCGCATTGAGCTCCAAGGCGGAGGTCGCCTCGGACTTTGTCTGCGACCACCGGAGCTGTCTTACCGGGTGAGTTGACTGCAAAGGCAGAGATCACCTTAGACTTTGTTTGCGAGCGCTGGAGCTGTCTCTCCTGCCGTGTGGCATCGAAGTGGAGCGAAGCACCTCAAACTTTGTCTACGAGTGTCGGAGCTATCTGTACGGGCACATTCAGCGCCGAGGCAGAGATCATCTTCGACTTTGTCTGCGAGTGCCAGAGCTATCTTTCCGGACGCATTGAGCACCAAGGCAGAGGTTGCCTCAAACTTTGTTTACGCGTGCCAGAGCTTTCCCTTTGGGCGCATTGAGTGCCGATGTGGATATCATCTCAGACTTTATCAAGCGAAGCGAAGCAACTCGGACTTTGTCTGAGAGCACCGGAGCTGTCTCTCCGGGTGTGTTGAGCACAGAGGCGGAGATCACCTCAAACTTTGTCTGTGAGCACTGGAGCTGTCCTTCCGGGCACGTTGGGTGCCAAGGCAAAGCGAAGTACCTCAGACTTTGTCACCAACTGCCAAAGCTGTCTCTCCAGCCACGTTGAGTGCCTAGGTGAAGATCGCCTTGGACTTTGTCTGCGAGCACCATTATAACATCCGCCCCAAAAACACAAGATATTGTCCGTTTTACCTGTGCCCGCATGAGAACTTCCCAGGGGGTCACCCATCCTAGTATTAATCTTGCCCGAGCACGCTTAACTACGGAGTTCTTATAAAATTCGTAGCGGTGCATGATTTTAAAACGTGGCTTCCATGTTTAGGAGGGGAAATTATATAAGTAGCTCAGGATCTCCTTCTCTCCAAGCAATGTAGGGCTAACTCATGGCCTTGTACACCTTACCTCACCTCATCCATCTTGGCATCACAGCCTTAGGAGTCTTGGTTCTTGGCTCTTGGATCTTGGAAGTCACAATCCACCCCCCTTAGGGCTATACGTCCACATGTAGGGTTAGAACCCCCCCCATTGCGCGAGGAGAACCATCTCTGATACCATTTTGTAACATCCGCCCCAAACAAACAAGATATTATCCGCTTTGCCAGTTCCCGCACGAGAAATTCCCAAGGGGTCACCCATCTTGGTACTACTCTCGCTCGAGCACGCTTAACTACGGAGTTCTTACGAAATTCGTAGCGGCGCATGGTTTTAAAACGCATCTTCTATGTTTGGGAGGGGAAATTATATAAGTAGCTCATAATCTCCTTCTCTCTAGGCAACGTGGGGCTAACTCATGGTCTTGTACACCTCACCGCACCTCACCTCATCCATCTTGGCATCATAGTCTCAGGAGTCTTGGCTCTTGGCTCTTGGTCGTTACAATGTCTAAGAGCCAAGAGTCAAGACTCCTGAGGTTGTAATGCCAAGATGGATGAGGTGAGGTGAGGTGAGGTGTACAAGGCCATGAGTTAGCCCTACATTGCCTGGTGAGAAGGAGATCCTTAGCTACTTATATAATTTTCCCTCCCAAACATAGAAGACGCGTTTTAAAATCGTGCACCGCTACGGATTTCGTAAGAACTCCGTAGTTAAGCGTGCTTGGGCGAGAGTAGTACTAGGATGGGTGACCCCTTGGGAAGTTCTCGTGTGAGCACTGGCAAAGCGGACAATATCTTGTGTGTTTAGGGCGGATGTTACAAAATAGTATCAGAGTCAGATTCTCCTCGCAATGGGGGAGGTCTAACCTTACACGTGGATATGTAGCTCTAAGGGGGATGAATTATGACGACCAAGATCCAAGAGCCAAGAGTCAAGACTCCTGAGGCTGTGATGCCATGATGGATGAGATGAGGTGTGGTAAGGTAAGGTGATGTGAGGTGTACAAGGCCTTGAGTTAGCCCCACATTGCCTCAATAGAAGGAGATCCTAAGCTACTTATATAATTTTCCCTCCCAAACATAGAGACTTGTTTTAAAACCATGCACCGCTACGGATTTCGGAAGAACTCCGTAGTTAATCATGCTCGGGCGAGAGTAGTATCAGAATGGGTGACCCCCTAAGAAGTTTTTGTGCGAGCACGGACAAAGCGGACAATATCTTGTGTGTTTGGGGCGGATGTTACAGCCATACCTATCTCTCTGGGCGTGTTAAGCGCCAAGGCGTAGCGAATCACCTCGTACATTATCTATATGAGTGCCGGACCTGTCTCTTTGGGCATTAAGCATCGAGGCGAAGATCACCTCGAACTTTGTCTGCAAGCACCTGAGCTGTCTCTCCGGGCACATTGATCGATGAGGTGGAGATCGCCTCGGACTTTGCCTGCAAGCACTAGAGATGTCTCTCCAGGCTCGTTGAGCACCTAGGCGGAGGTCGCCTCAAAATTTATCTACAAGCGCCGGAGATGTCTCTCTGGGCATATTAAGCACTGAGGAGGAGGTCGCCTTGGATTTTGTCTGTGAGCTGACTGTCCGGGCGCATTGAGCTTTGAGGTGGAGGTCACCTTGGACTTTGTCTTCGAGCGTTGGAGCTGTCTCTCCAGGCACGTTGAGCTCTAACGAAGAGGTTGCCTTGGACTTTGTTTGTGTGTGTCAGAGCTATCTCTCAAGCGAGTTAGCGCCAAAGAAGAGGTTGTCTCGAACTTTGTCTGTGCGCGCCAAAGTTATCTCTCCGACCATGTTGAGTATTGAGATGGAGATTGCCTTGGACTTTGTCTGCAAGCACCGGAGCTGTCTCTCAGTGCGCATTGAGCGACGACGGAGTGAAGGACCTCGAACTTTGTTTGCGGATGACGGAGCTGCCTCTCTAGGTGCGTTGAGTACTAAGGCAAAGATCGCTTCAGACTTTGTCTGCGAGCACCGGATCTATCTCTCCGGGCACATTGAGCACCGAGGTGGAGCGAAGAACCTCAGACTTTGTCTGCAAGCGCCGGACCTGTCCCTTTGGGCGTGTTAAGCGCCGAGGTGGAGATAGCCTCGGACTTTGTATTTGAGTGCTAAGGCTGTCTCCTTGGACTTTATTGCATGCCGAGGCAACAAGGGTGCCTCGGACTTTGTATTCGAGTGCCAAGGTTGTCTCTTTGGACTTTATTTTATGCTGAGGCAGTGAGGGTGTCTCGGACTTTGTATTCGAGTGCCAAGACTATCTCCTTGGACTTTTTTGCATACCGAGACTGTGAGGGTGCCTCGGACTTTATATTCGAGTGACAAGGTTAATTGTTATCTTTGACTTTGTTGCATACCAAGGAGACGATGGTGTCTCCAACTTTGTATTCGAGTACCAAGGCTGTTTCTTTGGACTTTGTTGCATGCCGAGGTAGCGAGGGTGACTCGGACTTTGTATTCGAGTGCCAAGGATGTCTTCTTGGATTTTGTTGCATGCCGAGGCAACAAAGGTGCCTCGGACTTTGTATTCGAGTGCCAAGGCTATCTCCTTGGACTTTGTTGCATACCAAGGTAGCGAGTGTGCCTCGGACTTTGTTCAAGGGTTGGCTATTTCCATGCCCTCAGTTGTTAATTGAACACCGATTGATCGTGGGGGACCCGGTGCGAGCAAATCAGCCTTATGTTTGGTTGGTCGAGGCAAGGCTCTTATCGGCCCAACCAGTTGTGGGGCGCAAAGTAGGTGCCTTTAGACATTGGTTGATCATGGGGAGACCTTGTGCATCAAACCAGCGAAGGGACACGGAACTTGTACCTTTGCGTTTGCTAGCTGATCATTGGAGACCTTGTGCGATTAAACTAGTTTTGTCTTTGGTTGTTCGCGACAATGCTCTTACCGACCCAACCGGTTGTGGGGCAAGAAGCAATTGCTTTTAGACATTGGTTGATCGTGGGGAGATCCTGTGCAATCAAACCAGAGACAGGACATGGAGCTCGTACCTTTGCATTTACTAGCTGATCATGGGGAGACCCTGTGTGATCAAACTAGTCTTGTATTCGATTGGTCGAGGAAAGACTCTTACCTACACAACCGGTTGCGGGATACAAACAGGTGCCTTTAAATGTTAATTTATCATGGGGAGACCTTGTGCGATCAAACCATCGAAAGGACACGAAGCTCGTACCTTTGTATTTGCTAGCTGATCGTGGGGAGACCCTATGCGATCAAAATAGTTTTGTCTTTAGTTGGTTGAGGCAAGGCTCTTACTGACCCAACCGATTGCGGTGTACGAAGTAGATGCCTTTAGATGTTGGTTTATCTTGGGGAGACCCTGTGCGATCAAACCAACGAAGGGACATGGAGCTCGTACCTTGGAGCTTGATAGTGGCGAAGCATTGGTTGATCAAAAGATTGAGAAGGACTTGTATACGGAAAGCGATTAGTTACCATTTTATTGATAACTCAAAAGGTGTTACATCATGGATTTTAGATGAGTGATATTCTAAGTTGTTGACAATCCGTGGCGTTCTACTCTGATCGGTAGATGGGATGCTTCCCTTTCAGCTGATGCTATCGGTTGCCAAAACCATTGACTCTGCAAGCTTCTTTCTCCTTGGTTGCAGAGGGGGGGTCCTGAAAGGATCCATATCCTTATTTGAACTCTTAGAGATGTCCCTCCTACCAGAGGTCTTCCAAGTGATGCGAGAGAGACTTGTATTTCACCGTTGGGTGTCCATGGCATCGATAGAAGTTGCAGTAGACCGATTTGCTTGTCGTGTGCTTTGTATAAGGTTGGAGAGAATTCTTTGTGCTGGACCTATTCGAGTATGATGTGTACGGGCAGATTCTAATCGGTGAAGTCGATTCTTTGAGGCTTAGTGGGTCTATCGACTGCCAGCCACTTTGGCCTCTTGGAGGATCCGTCTCCATTGGCCTGACCGTTGTGAGCACGGGTCATTGATCTCGTCACTTCTTTGTCGGAAGTATGCTTATTGAGGTCATGCCCTTGGAGAGCGACTTGATCGTCCTCTACCTTGATTTCCCTCTGAATCCAATCGAATAGTGCCTTGAGAGAGGCAAGTGGATTACGGATAAGGTCATCGTAGATGTGGAGATCATAGCGCAAGGCGTTCTGGAACACCAACATATCGCTTAGTCGTCGAGGTAACGTCCGGAAAGCACAGCGTGATCATTCCAGAACCTCTGGGTAAACTCTCGAAAGGCTTCATCCGATCACATGCGAAGTCGATAGAGGAAGTTTGGCTTAAGGTTCAGTTTATAGTGCTGAACGAAAAGATTTGTCAGATCCTCAACCTAACTCACAGAGCCCGTCTGGAGGTGGTGATACCAATCGAGCGACATGTCATCCAAATTGCCCTTAAAGTTGCGGCATAGAACTTGGTTGTTATGGTCGTACAATGTCAACGCTTGCTTGAAGGCAAGGACGTGTAATTTTGGGTCTCCCGTCAGGCAGTTGAACTTAGAAAGAATAAGAGTCCTCCAGCTCCGAGGGAAATGTGCATAGAGAATTTGCTAGTAAAACAGCCCTTCGGAGGCATGACTGTTCCGACAATCTCCTTGTTGGTTTGAGAGGCGTCAAGAAAGGAAATAAGGCATCAAGGGTGTCGAGTCACTCTCACTGTCCGATGCTCTGCAAGAGCTCGGTCGTTGTTGAAATGTAGTTGAACTCTAGGGTAGCGACCATCGTACTGAGTATTCCTCATGATGCAGGGGTCGAAGGATGAACTATAACTGAGTGGCACGGCAAGACGAGCAGACTTATCAAGACACTCCCAGATTGTCAGTCTATGAGGAATTGACAAAAGTCCTCTCAAGAGGAGTTCGAGGGATCACAGTAGGGTGTCAGCGATAGATCGTCGAGAAGGAACAAGGGATGGGTCGACTAACCGGTAGATGTCTGCTCCATCGGTAATGCCGGCGGCTGACCGTGGGAGATTGACTTCTACCTTGATGGCGATCCATTCGAGGGAGTCTCTTTCTATCATGAGAGCAATGTTCTGCTTTATGAGGGTGAGCAGTTAGAAGTCATCCGCCAAAACTTGATATGTCGCCTGAGGATCGGCCCACAGGTGAGGCGTGCGCTTTCCCTGGGCATTAAGTAGTCACATTGACAGGCTGAGGAGATTGCCGAGTTGAATCTAAACAGTACGATCAATTGATCAGTGACTTCTCAAATCTACAGCAGGTTGCTATTCTCGAGGTTGACTCATCGCAAATCTATAACTCATTGAGCGGGTCGTAGGATGTGGAAAATCATGATGCAGGTTGTGTTGTAGCTCGTGTGTCTTTAGCGTGGATTTTCTGTATTAACATTAATAAAGATGACTTTAGTTATTGCTTTAATTAGAATACTACTCTGGTATATGATAATACTCATATAATAAAAGGACCCTAGGGAACACAGTAGGCCACTAAGGCGCATGGAGGATCCATGCTTGGGAGACCCATTGGACCAGTTCTGTGAAGACCTAGAACTAGTTCACAGCTTTGGTGATGCTGGTCGCTTCATCGAGAATAAACTGTTGGCAGGTAGAGGATGTGGTGAAGTCTCCACCATGGGAACGTGGGATTCCCATTCACCTGACCAAGCACGATGAACATGATGAATAGGAACCAAGATGGTGCACAGTTCAGTGATTCAGATACTGGTGCAGAAACCGTCTTACTACTATAGATAATCCGTCTTTAACCCTGAGGGACCATGTACATTGAGCCAACCAGTTGTGTGGTGCTTTGATGTGCCAACGTGTGCGGACCTTCCATAGTCCAATACCACGGTACGTTGGGTTACCCGGCTGGTGCTTGAGTGACAAGTAATCCCTATAGGTTATCCGATGTCCAGTGTTGGATGGGTGCATTTTGATGAGTCAATCTGTCCATATAGTTAACCCAGGCCTGGTACTTGTCAGTATGACTGACGATGTTCCGGATGCTAGGCATAGCACCGGAAGGTTTGTGGTGTTATAGATGACAAGTCATCAAACCCTAGTCAGATGATCAATCGGGATTTGACGGTGCTCCCCACCGCCCGAGTCGTATCATGGCACCAGTAATAGGAGGGACTGAGGATTATCGGAGTATAGTAGAGAACAGGGTTACGAGGGAGTAACATAAGTTTAGGATCACTAGAGTTCAACTCGCGTCGCACTCTAGGTGGCTACGCGGGTTAATCGGATTAGGATTGATTAACGGAACTTTCGGTGTGTCACCGGAACAGTTAATCAGGGATCCGGTTGCAGCTAGAGATCCCGAACCCTGAAGGTTCCACCCTGTTGTTGCGTATAGGAATTGTTCCCCGACCTAGTTGGATACGTTGGATGCGAAGTAGCGCGATGGAGCGCAAACCCGGAGCCTAAGAACCTAATTCATATATGTTACGGGTCGTAGGGGTATTTTGGTAAATACTAAAATATGGCTCAGAACATATTGAATATGGATCTTAGATTGAGCGGAATAATTTCAGGAGCTCACAGGCGCTGACGGAACTCGATTCCGAGTAGCGCACCTCACTTAGTCTCTCTTTCAGTTTTCGCTTTTCGTGAAGGGCGTTTTCGTCCGGGCTTCACGATAGACACCCGAAAGACCTAAATCCGACCCCCCCCCTCATCCCTATCCACTAGGGGCCGGCCCTAGGTTGCTTGTATCACTAGGGGACCGGCCCTATAAAGGAAATAGAGAGGGGAGGGGCCGGCCCTATGCTTTCCCTTCTCCAGAAAATCCGATCCTCTCTCTGTCCTCCTTTGTGGTTTCGGCCAAAGAAAAGAGAGGAAGAAGAAGGGAGAAGGAAGAGGAAGAAAGGAGAAGGAAGAAAGGAGAAAGAGGAGGAGAAAATCTCGCGGCTCGCCATCGTCTTCGCAACGAATTTTTCCGTCGGCTCGAAATCCTTGCACTCAGAGACGGGATTTCGAGGATTCTTCAATTCGCAAAGGACAAGGTGCTATCCGACAGTTTCCCTTGCAATCAAAGTGCGGTTCTTCATCGTTATGTCATCTCCGGATCATAGATCCATAAGGTATGATGAATCTAAACATATAACTAGATGCATGCATGTCTTCCGTAGATCGTAGTATGCCTCTAGGGTGTCTGCACATATGCTAAGATCATAGATTTGCATGTAGATTGTTTTGTAGAATTAATTGTAATAAAACATACACCGTATGATCTTCGGATCTTTCTTTTGCTTCCGTTGCGACTCTGATACACGGATCCAATTCCAACAACTGGTATCAGAGCACGCTTTGGTGTATGTTTCATGCATGAATTCGTGAAAACATCATGTGAATATATGATGGCATATGTTTTCGTCGGGGTTCGGCGTAGATCATGCATATGGATTGTGCTATATATCGTCTTTTGCAGGTGCCGCGCTGAATAATAATCTGTGATTGCATGCATCCGGGGGTCGGACCCCGGATTTAATTTTGCATTGATTATTATTGTCTGTGGATTTTAAGGCTCTAGATGGGCGAGGGTGGGGGTTGACCATACTCGGTTCCCTGGCCATATTTCTAGGATTGTCTTCTTTTCTTTCTAGCAAAATTGTACACGAATGAGCACTTGCTTGGAGCGTGTTAGTTTTTCGATCACAGAAAGAAGGAGATGATGCTACATCCACGGTTCGAGCAAGCGGTACCATGGCATGCAAAGACCTGGTGAAAGCGTGCACATTGGCGATGAAGGGGATCATCGTCAGAGATCGTGCAGAACAGAAAAGCGGGATATCTTGGCTGTGCAATTCAGGTTCAGGGGTCGGACCCTGGACTTGATTCAGTTTGGATATATTTTTCTGTTGATTCTCTTTACTTTTTGTTTAGAGAACCCCGATGATAATTTTATTATCTTGCTTATGAGTTTGTCTCTAGATCAGGCTTAGGGTTAGTACTAAGTTTATGGATTCATCGGTGTCTCTAGATGTTTCTAACACGTGTGAATCCGGTGGCTAGCTAAAAGGAAAGGCGGTAACCGCTCTCGTGGTAGTTCAGATAGCCAAGTACTGTTCACTGAGATAGACGCAGTGTTAGATTTGTTTAGAGATAATTAACTAATGTCTCAATAAGAAGTATGATAACCCTAGTGGGATGCCCATTACCCATGTGGTTTTAGCGACGAAGTTAGGTTAGGATTTCACTGTGTGATACCCATTTCTAGATGATGTTTGATGGTACTATGAACGCATCACGATTTGGTTATGCCACCATTAGGTTGAGGTCCGGTGAGGTTGTCGGATGTCCCTATTTGGCCAGCATCGAAACCTGTAATGAGATGAGGTCTACTATGACATCAGACATCAAATTGTGAACGAGGCGTCATCGTAGTGGGAGTCCTTTCCACGTTGACCTTAGGCTAGCCTCCAGATCTTAGGATTATGGACAAACTAGTGAAGTATCGGGATCCTTGGAATCTATGTAATGTGATCCTTGCAAGAAAGGCAAAAGCTGAGTATTCAAGGTAGGGACTATGATATTTTCCGAGGATACTAATGCTTTGTGGGAAGCTTTGTAATCCTAGTGGGAGCACGATAGACCAGGGTCTAAGTCTAGGAGGTCGTGACCTATCTAGATATGCATAAAACCTCATAAAGAAGGGATGTGTAAGAGGTTCCCTCCAAAGGGGAGCCCCTGGCCTCCACAATCAATCAACTAAGGGTCTGGGTGAGAGGTACGTTGTTCGATATTCCCACCGAGTGAGAGCTGTGTTTTCTTCCATGCTGGTTCGCCTAGTGGTTTTCTTCGGGACATGGAGGATGCCGTTGGCAGTGGGTCACGGTTTTTTCCTGCACCGCGGGAGCCTATGAACCCCCCTGCCGACACCACCTAGATTTGTGGGAAGCATCCGAAAGCTTATGTGAAGCCGCTGTTGCTGCGCACGCGGGTCACATAAAGTTGGCCAAAAGGAGACTGGAAGGTCTTTCAGTTTACCTTGGGTAATTCTGATGAAGACTGGGTCGTAAAAACCCCATTGGCAGAAGCGGTTTCATGCTCTCATCGAGATGCTGTCTCCAATTCAAGGCCAATCGTCTCAGTGCTCGAGCCCAGGGAATTTAGATTCCTGGATATCTCCACTTGAGGTAGTGAAGACATAGCGACTGGAGTAAACATTATCTATTTCTAAATTCCATGAAATAGATTGTAGTAGACCCTAACTATTGCTTTAAACCATTGTTTACAGAAATCATGATCAAGCTCGACCCCCTTGCCTCCATACTTAATGATAACAAACTTACAGGATCAAACTACGAGGACTGGAAGCGTAACCTAATGCTCGTCCTAAGGGTTGGCAAACACACAATTGCCCTAAGTACCCCTCAACCGGCCATGCCGGGACCAAGTGCAACTGAGGCCCAATTAAAGGAATGGAAAGACTAGCTAGATGCTGATGAGATTTGCAAGTGCTATATAGTGGCATCTTTGCAGACCGTCCTTCAGAAGCAAGTCGAAGATATAACCTTTGCTTCAGACATGATGCTCTACCTAAAGGAAATGTTCGAGGGTCGTAGTCGGGTAACTCGTTACCTGACCATCAAGAAATTAGTGTCCACGAAGATGGCAGAGGGGACTTTAGTTCGGGATCATATGCTGAAATTGTTTGGCTATGTGAACGAGCTTGGTTTCTTCGATGTCATCTTAGATGCAGAGATCCAGATCAATATTTTCCTCGCATCTCTGTCAGGAGCGTTTGAGGGCTTCGTTACCAACTTCAACCTTAACCGGTTGGAGATGTCTAACGCAAAGTTCCTAGCGGCGCTCCAGGCGATAGAGGACGGGATGAAGGCAAGAGCCCAATCCCTGAATGTAGAGCGGAATTGTTCTCTGAAAGCCAAGGGCAAGTTTTAGAAAAGAAAGTCTAAAAAGCCCGTGAAGATGGGCCAGGTGCAGTTGCAGGTTCCTAAGTAGAATGGTCCGACGAAGCCCAAAGGAAAATGTTTCCGATGCGGCAAGAAGGGGCACTGGATGGGCGACTTCCGTGCGGCTCCCAAGAAGGCTGAGATAGGAATATCTCAAATCCACATAGTGGAATCCCTAGTAGCATCCAGTTGTTCTCCAGTCTCATGGATTGTGGATTCTGGTTCCACTAACCATGCTTGCAATAATTTGTAGGGGTTCAAGAAGACAAGAAAACTGGGTGATGGGGAGATAATCCTAAGCATGGGAACTGAGGCCGTGGCAGAGGCTGAAGCAGTTGGAGAGGTCATCTTGTAGTTCCTTGATGGAAGAAGTTTATTACTTAGAGACATACTTTATGTACCGTCCTTGAGACGAAATTTAATTTCTGTTTCCTTATTGAATAATGAAGATTTTTTAGTTTTATTTGATACTTCTGGTGTGTCAATTAAATTGAATGGTTCCTTTGTTTGTAAAGGAAAGATACAGAATGGTCTCTATATAATTAACTCCAATCATAAGCAGGATAACAAAACTGAAGCTTGTGTGATTAATTCATCTAAAAGAAAAAATCCCTCAGATAATCCAACACTCCTTTGGCATCTAAGGCTTGGACACATAGCCTCAGACAAGATTCACACGTTGGTTAAGGTAGGACTCTTAAGTCCAGATATTTCAGAAAGCCTACCGACGTGTGAGTCTTGCCTGGAAGGCAAGATGACTAAAAGGACTTTCCGAGCCAAAGGTAGCAGATCTAAGAAGGTATTGGAGTTGGTACACATTGATGTATGTGGGCCCATAAGTGTCCGTGCCATAGGAGGCTTCGAGTATTTCATCACCTTCACGGATGATCACTCGAGGTTTGGATATATATACCTAATGTGGCGGAAGTCTGAATCCTTTGATAAGTTCAAAGAGTTCAGAGCTGAAGCAGAAAAGCAGACGGGTAAAAGTATCAAGTCTCTTCGATCGGATCGAGGAGGCGAATACCTATCGGATGAATTTATTGGGTACCTGCGTGAGCATGGGATCGTATCCCAGTTGACTGCACCAGGGACACTACAACAGAACGGTGTATCTGAGAGGAAAAACCGAACGTTGTTAGACATGGTTCGGACTATGATGAGTTATGCCACATTGCCACCTAACTTTTGGGGATATGCCCTAGAGACGGCAGCATATACTTTGAACTTTGTTCCATCAAAGTCAGTACCCCTAACTCCTTGGGAACTGTGGTTGAAGCGAAAGCCAAGCCTACAGCACTTTAGGATTTGGGGTTGTCCAGCACATGTGCGGAAGGACAAGCGAGATAAGATGGAGTCAAAAACTAAGGTATGTCTGTTCGTTGGGTATCCAAAAGGGACAAAGGATGGTTTATTTTATGATCCTGAGGATAGAAAGGTTATCGTCTTGACGAACGCCGTATTCATGGAGCAGGATTATTTAATAGACCATAAGCCCACCAGTAAAGTAGTTCTTGAAGAATTGCTTGGTACTGATGGGAGTATGCAGACAGAAAACGTAGTGGGAGCCGATACCACTAAGATAAACGATACTGTAGAATCGACTCCTATGGAACCACCGCAGGTTCGTCGCAGTGGGAGGAGCACAAGTGCTCCTGATAGATACATTGGAGAAGCCTTTATGGTAGATCCAGAGTTTCAAGAGGATGATCCTCTGAACTATGATGAAGCGATGGTATCCTCTGACCATGCAGCATGGTAGGAAGCCATGGAGGTAGAACTGACATTGATGTCCCAAAATTTGGTCTAGACACTTGTAACACCACCTCACAACATTAAACCTGTTGGGTGTAAGTGGGTGTACAAAAGGAAAAGAGGTCCGGATGGTACCATTGAGACTTACAAAGCTAGACTAGTCGCTAAGGGTTATACCCAGCGAGAAGGGATCGACTATGACGAAACATTTTCGCCAGTGGCTATGCTTAAGTCTATCCGGATCCTTTTGTCCATTGCAGCCCATTATGATTGGGAGATCTGGCAAATGGACGTCAAGACCGCATTCCTCAATGGGGATTTGGAAGAAGACATCTACATGTCTCAGCCTCCAGGCTTTGTCGCAAAAGGTCAGGAAGGTCTTGTGTGCAAGTTGCAAAGGTCCATTTATGGACTGAAGCAAGCATCCAGAAGTTGGAATATATATATGTTTTGATCAGGCTATCCAGTCTTGGGGATTTGAACAAAACGTGGATGAACCATGTGTTTATAAAAGGAGCGATAAGACTGCAGTAGTTTTTCTAGTGCTTTACGTGGACGATATCCTACTCATCGGAAACAATATTGGAACGTTGTCTACAGTGAAGGTGTGGTTATCCTCTCAATTTGACATGAAAGACCTGGGTGAAGCGAGTTATGTTCTGGGAATCAACGTAACTCGAGATCGCCAGAACAAGATTCTCTCACTGTCATAATCAGCCTACATAGATACTATCTTGGTCAGATTCAGTATGCACAACTCCAAGAAGGGACTTGTTCCATTCAGACATGGAATGAAGTTGTCTAAGGATCAGGGTCCAAAGACTCCTGAGGAGAGGGCAGAGATGCAGAAGATACCTTATGCTTCGGCTGTGGGAGTCTGATGTATGCCATACAGTGCACGAGACCAGATATATACTATGCAGTAGGCAGGATGGGCAGGTATAAGTCAAATCTGGGTCCAGGGCACTGGACTGCTGTGAAAAGTATACTCAAGTATCTCCGTAGGACGAGAGATTATGAGTTAGTTTACTCTTCACAGGAACTGATGCCGATTGGATATACAGATTCTGACTTTGCGTCAGATCCGGAATCCAGGAGATCGACGTCAGGGTTTGTGTTTTCATTAGAAGGAGGAGCTGTCAGTTGGAGGAGCGTGAAGCAGGGATGCATCGTGGATTCGACGATAGAGACTGAGTACGTTGCGGCGTGCGAAGCAGCTAAGGAGGCGGTGTGGCTCAAGAAGTTTCTCACGGACTTAGGATGCGTACCGGCAGCTCAAGATCCTATTGTCCTTTACTGTGACAATAGTGGAGCGGTAGCACAATCCAAGGAGCCAAGATATCACCAGAAGAGCAAGCATATCGAGCGGAAATACTACATTGTCCAGGACTTGCAGAAGCGAGGGGAGGTTGCAGTGACTCAGGTGGCATCTGCAGATAATATGGCGGACCCTTTCACAAAGGTGTTACCGACCAAGGCTTTTGAGAAGCACGTGGATGCCATGGGAGTTAAGACTGTTATTCCCTGCTAGGCCAAGTGGGAGATTGTTGTAGCTCGTGTGTCCTTGCGTGGATTTTCTGTATTAACATTAATAAAGATGACTTTGGTTATTGCTTTAATTAGAATACTACTCTGGTATATGATAATACTCATATAATAAAAGGACCCTAGGGAACACAGTAGGCTACTGAGGCGCATGGAGGATCCATGCTTGGGAGACCCAGTGGACCAGTTCTGTGTAGACCTAGAATTAGTTCACAGCTTTGGTGATGCTGGTCGCTTCACCAAGAATAAGCTGTTGGCAGGTAGAGGATGTGGTGAAGTCTCCACCACGGGAACATGGGATTCTCATTCACCTGACTAAGCACGATGATCGTATTGAACAGGAACCAAGATGGTGCACAGTTCAGTGATTCAGACACTGGTGCAGAAACCGTCTTACTACTATAGATAATCCGTCCTTAACCCTGAGGGACCATGTATACTGGGCCAACCAGTTGTGTGGTGCTTTGATGTGCCAACATATGCGGACCTTTCATAGTCCAATACCACGGTACGTTGGGTTACCCGGCTGGTGCTTGAGTGACATGTAATCCCTACAGGTTATCCGACGTCCAGTGTTGGATGGGTGCGTTTTGATGAGTCAATATGTCCACACAGTTAACCCAGGCCTAGTGGTTGTCAGTATGACTGACGATGTTCCGGATGCTAGGCGTAGCACTGGAAGGTGTGTGGTGTTATAGATGACAAGTCATCAAACCCTAGTCAGATGATCGATCGGGCTCTGACGGTGCTCCCCACCGCCCGAGTCGTATCATGGCACCAGTAATATGAGGGACTGAGGATTATCGGAGTATAGTAGAGAATAGGGTTACGAGGGAGTAACATAAGTTTAGGATCAATAGAGTTTAACTCGCGTCGCACTCTGGGTGGCTACGCGGGTTAATCGGATTATGGCTGATTAACGGAACTTTCGGTGTGTCACCGGAACAGTTAATTAGGGATCCGGTTGCAGCTAGAGATCCCGAACCCTAAAGATTCCACCATGTTGTTGCATATAGGAATTGTTCCCTGACCTAGTTGGATACGTTGGATGCAAAGTAGCGCGATGGAGCGCAAGCCCGAAGCCTAAGAACCTAATTCACATGTGTTACGGGCCATAGGGGTATTTTGGTAAATACTAAAATATGGCTCAAAACATATTGAATATGGATCTTAGATTGAGCGGAATAATTCCAGGAGCTCACAGGCACTGACAGAACTCGATTCCGAGTAGCGCACCTCACTCAGTCTCTCTTTCAGTTTTTCGTTTTTCATGAAGGGCGTTTTCGTCCGGGCTTCACGATAGACACCCGGAAGACCTAAATCCGACCCCCCTTCATCCCTATCCACTGGGGGCCGGCCCTAGGTTGCTTGTAGCACTAGGGGACCGGCTCTATAAAGGGAATAGAGAGGGGAGGGGCCGGCCCTATGCTTCCCCTTCTCCAGAAAATTCGACCCTCTCCCTCTCTCTCCTCCTTTGTGGTTTCGGCCAAGGAAAAGAGAGGAAGAAGAAGGGAGAAGGAAGAGGAAGGAAGGAGAAGGAAGAAAGGAGAAAGAGGAGGAGAAAATCTCGTGGCTCGCTATCGTCTTCGTAACGGATTCTTCCGTCGGCTTGAAATCCTTGCACTCAGAGATGAGATTTCGAGGATTTCTTCAATTCGCAAAGGACAAGGTGCTATCCGATAGTTTCCCTTGCAATCAAAGTGCAGTTCTTCATCATTCCGTCAACTCCGGATCAAAGATCCATAAGGTATGATGAATCTAAACATCTAACTAGATGCATGCATGTCTTCCGTAGATCGTAGTATGCCTCTAGGGTGTCCGCACATATGCTAAGATCATAGATTTACATGTAGATTGTTTTGTAGAATTAATTATAATGAAACATACACCATATGATCTTCGGATCTTTCTTTTGCTTCCGCTGTGACTCTGATACACGGATCTAATTCCAACAGGTTGTTCCCTTCGGCTGATCCACGGGTTGTGTTTTCACCATTCCGGTATAGCGATGGAGACAAATGGGTTGCTCAGGCAATCGATAGTTATTACTTGGCTGAAGGAGCTGGAAAGTGTGGAGTCACTAGTCGATAGGGAAAGATCCCACAGACGATGCCAAACTGTGAGGGAGGATTAGGCCATCGTACGGTCCCCTTCCAACAATCGATTGAAGGGTAAAGCTTCGAGGTATGTTGCGCGATAGGGCACTGAGCTGTCGCATGGTGAGCCATCACACTAACGCTATAAAGTAGAGAGATAGAGAATAAGAGTTGATACATGAGGTGGTGATGAATTTGGTCGAAGCCTATGTCTCTGTGTGGTAAGACGTAACCTCTGAATATACTATCTCTGAAGAAGTAGAGCTACTCTCAACAGGCCAAGGAGTGCTTATACAAATAGATAGAGGGTGGAGTAGGCTTCATTGGAGTCTGATCACAAGAAGGCTTGAGAAGCTCTGGAAAACAGGAAGTAAGAATGTGGTATGGAATATTCGATCCCTCCAATGAATTTGTCAGGTCTGCTATTTAAAGAGGTTTGGAAATATCGGGGGTTTTGGTAAATACCCGAGGAGATTTACCAAACCCTGGATAGTATGTGTGGGTCTCAGGCAGGGCTGCGGGTCCTACTATCATCTTTGTGGACCCCAAGTTGAGCTACGGGTCCCACTATCACCTCCTTAGGCCATAGAAAGGGTTGTGGCTCCTACCGTTGCTTTCGTGGGCCTTAAATAGGGCTGCGAGTCCCATTGTCATCTATATGGAAACTAGGTAGGGCTATGGGTACTACTATCACCTCCATAGAACCCAAGTAGGGCTTCGGGTCCCATTGTTATCTTTATAGGCCCCAGGCCGGGCTATGGGTCCCACTGTCATCTTCATAGGCCCCAAACAAGGCTGTGGGTCCCACTATCATCTTCGTTGGCCCAAGGCAGAGCTACGGGTCCTACTGTCACCACCGTGGGCCCCAAATAAGGCTACAGGTCCCATTATCATCTTTGTGGGCCCCAAGTAGGGCTACGGATCCCATTGTCATCTTTGGGGGGGCCTAGGCAGGGCTGTGAGTCTAACTTTTACCTTCGTAGACCCCACGTAAGGCTATGGGTCCCACTGTTGTCTTCATGGGCCCCAAGAAGAGCTGCGGGTCCAACTGTTATCTTTGTGGGCCCCAGGTAAGGATGCGGGTCCTATTGTCAAGCGTTAGCCAGATTTTGGACCCATAGCTACCCCCTCCTAGTGAGACAGGTGCTAACCTAACTGGCTGGGACTCTAAGGTGCAAAACTGCTTTGTCAATATAGAGGTGGCCTTATGAGTGTTTAGAAAGATCTTGCCAACCCCTTGCTAAGGGCCGACCGGGTACGTGCTTGCCGATCCACTGTCCAAGGCTGACCGTCGCGCCCGCCGACCCCCTGCCAAGGGCCGACCAAGTATGTGTCTACCAACCCGCTGTCCGGGGCCGACCATCACACCCTCCAACCCCTGCTAAGGGCCGGACAAGTGCATATCCACCGACTCGTTGTCCGGGGCCAATGGTTACGCCTGCTGATCCCCTTCCAATGGCCGACCAGGGGCGTGTTTGGTCGGTCTGTTAGTTCAATTGGTCGTTGCCAACAGTCATGTGAGGGGTGGTAAGTCGCTGGGTATCGCTATCAGGCAACAACAGTGCAAGCTTGACCAAATGCTAGAGAGGACCGGTCATCAAGGTTAGCCAGTCGGTATGGGCTCCAGTCGATCGGGTTGGCCGGAAGGTTAGGGCCTCTGTTGGCCGAGGTCGGTCGACATTGATACGCCTGTATCGGCCAGGGCCAGGTGACAACCTTGGACCAGTATCGGTTAGGTGTGGCCAACACCCACCGACCGACCGCAGAAGTACCAGTCAGTGGCGAAGCTCACCTTGGCGACCTACTATACGCTAATCCTGACCGACCACCACTGTAGCAAGTCAGCCGGGTACAATCGACCCGGCCTATGGGTCAGTTGGTCAAAGGCAACCGACCAATTCTATGGGTCAGTTGCTCAGGGGCAACCAACCTGGCCACTTTGAGGGGCACGATCAGTCGGTTGAGAGGGAACCGATCGGTCAAGGGAAGCTTGATCGATTGAGGGGGGAATGATTTCTTCACCCGAAGTTCGCTAAGGTAAGGGCCTTGGGCTCGTTGAGTGCCAAAGGTATTTGAACGCCTGTAAATTTGTCTGCGAGTGCCGGAGCTATCTCTCCGAGTGCGTTGAGTGCCAAGACGGAGATTTTTATATACGAGCACTGGAGCAGTCTTTCTGTGCGCTTTGAGCACCAAGGAGGAGATCGCCTCAGACTTTGTCTGCGAGCGTCGAAGCTATCTCTTTGGGCATGTTAAGCGCTGAGGCGGAGATAATATTGGAGTTTGTCTGTGAGTGCCGAAGCTGTCTCTTCAGGTACATTGAGTGTCGAGGCAGAGGTCACCTCGGACTTTGTCTATGAGCGTCAGAGCTGTCTCTCCGGGTGTATTGAGCACCGAGGCAAAGGTCACTACGGACTTTGTCTGCGAGCGTCGGAGCTGTCTCTTCGGGCGCATTGAGTGCCAAGGCGGAGGTTGCCTCAGTCTTTGTTTGCGCGCACCTAAGCTGTCTCTCCAGATATGTTGATTACCGAGGCGGAGGTCGCCTCGGACTCTGTCTGCACACCGGAGTTGTCTCTCCTGGTGCGTTGAGCACAGAGGCTGAGGTCACCTCTGACTTTATTTGTGCACGTAGGAGCTGTATCTCCAGGCGTGTTGAGTGTCGAGGCGGAGGTCGCCTCAGACTTTGTCTGCTCGCGTAGGAGTTGTCTCTTCGGACACATTAGGTGCCGAGGGGGAGATCATCTCGGACTTTGTCTGTGATCGCCGGAGCTGTCTCTCCGAGCGCATAAAACATCAAGGCAGAGCGAAGCACCTTGGACTTTGTCTATGAGCGCCGGAGCTGTCTCTCCGAGCGCGTTGAGTGTCGAGGTAGAGATTGCCTCAGACTTTGTCTGTGAGTCAGAGTTGTCTCTCCGAGTGCGTTGAGCGTCGAAGCAGAGAGAAGCATCTTGAAATATCATAGTCCCTGTCTCAAATAGATTTCTCCACTCAAGGGTCATTTTACATATCCCAAGAATGTCGATGCTCTGCAAATATGGCTATTATGCTAATGTTCTAGAGCCTAGCCTAAGGTCAGACAAGTAGGAAAGGACTTTCACTACCATGGCACCTTGCTTATAATTTTGGCGATTGATGTCATAGTAGAATTTCATCTCATTCTAGGTTTTGATGCTGGCCAAATAGGCACACCTGACTAATCAGGAGTTGTCCTAATGGTGGTATAACCAAATATGAAGAATTCACGCAATCATCAAAGATCAATCAAATAATAGGCATCACTAGTGAAATCCTATCCTAAGAAGGTCTCTTGGACCCGAGGGAAAAGGGCATCTGTCACGCCCCGAATTCTGGACTAAAAAGAGAGGGTCCAAAGCTTGAGGGTGATATTTTGAAATAGAGGAAAATATAATTACAGAGATAACATAACGCGGAAGCAATAACTAATACTTAAATACCCATTCCACTAACTATACTCTTACAATGTCTTACAGTCCAAATACAATAACATGAAATGGTAAATAACTAGACAACTCCGGTTGTCCACTCCTACCCTCGCAAATCCGGTGATGAACTGCTACTCCAATTGAAACTGCCACAGAGCTCCTAACGCTCCGCCCGAGAGAAAGAACCTAGGGGAGAGGAAAAATAACAAAACAACTCCCCCTGAGTATAAAACTCAGTGGTCCTAAAGAACAAGTCAGAGAACGCGAAAAAGATATGAAGTAGAAATATACTTCTACGGTAAAAAAAAGTTGCAAACATAATTGAGTAACCAACAGAAGAAACTACTACTACCACAAGTATATACTAAGTGATCTATTCTGCTGTGTCCAGTAATCCCATGTTATACGTTCAATGTCCTAACCGACAATTACCTCATGAGGCGTCCCATTCCACTTCATTAGAGAACCCATCTTCTAGGTCATGCATAGTGGTGCTAAACCCTACGATAAGGAGAAGAAAGAAAAGAAAAGGAGGAGGGGAAAACAAGTGTGAACCCCAAGTTTGAGCTAGGCTCCCGACTTGATGGCGTTACTATTGGATTCTTTTTTTGCAACAGGGGAACCACTCCATTCCTTATACTCGGGATGCAGTCTCGAGACATACTACCCTAGTGACCAAAAAGGGGGCTTGATCTTTCACCATGGGGCACTCTCACCCAACTTGCTTTCTATGGGGTCTAAACCCTAGGATTAGGACACTCCACCTTAGTTTCCCTCTAGGAAATAACCCGTGACCTAACCCAGTAGTTTAGACCCCATAGAAAGCAAGTTGGGTGAGAATGCCCCATAGTAAAAGACCAAGCCTCCTTTTTGGCCACTAGGGTAGTATGTCTCGATGCTGTATCCTGAGCATAAGGAACAGAGTGGTTCCCCTGTTGCGAAAAAGGAACCCAATAGTAATGCCACCAAGTTGGGAGCCTAGCTCAAACTTGGGGTTCACACTTATTTTCCCATCCTCCTTTTTCTTTACTTTCTTCTCTTTAGCGTAGGGTTTAGCACCACTATGCATGACCTAGAAAATGGGTTCTCTCATGAAGTGAAATGGGACACCTCATGAGGGAATTATCTATTAGGACATTGAACGTATAATATGGGATTACTGGACACAGTAGAATAGATCACTTAGTATATACTTGTGGTAGTAGTAGTTTCTTCTATTGGTTACTCAATTATTTTTGCAGCTTTACTTTACCGTGGAAGTATATTTCTATTTTATATCTTTCTCACGTTCTCCGACTTGTTCTTTAGGACCATTGCGTTTATACTCAGAGGGAGTTGTTTTGTTATTTTCCTCTCCCCCAGGTTCGTTCTCTCGGGCGGAGTGTTAGGAGCTCTGTAGCAGTTTCAGTTGGAGTAGCAGTCCATCACCGGATTTGCGAGGGTAGGAGTGACAACCGGAGTTGTTTAGTTATTTACCATTTCTTGTTATTGTATTTGGACTGTAAGACGTTGTAAGAGTATAGTTATTGGAATGGGTATTTAAGTATTAGTCATTGCTTCCGCGTTATGTTATATCTGTAATTATATTTTTCTTTATTTCAAAATATCACCCTCAAGTTTTGGATCCTCTCTTCTTAGTCCAAAATTCAGGGCGTGACAACTTGGTATCAGAGCCGGTTCTCCTCGGGATGGGGGGGTTTAACCCTACACGTGGACATGTAGCCCTGAGGGGGGTGGATTGTGACGACCAAGATCTAATAGCCAAGAGCCAAGACTCTTGAGGCTGAAATGCCAAGATGGATGAGGTGAGGTGAGGTGTACAAGGCCATTAGTTAGCCCCACATCAACTGGAGAGAAGGAGATCCTGAGCTACTTATATAATTTTCCCTCCCAAAAATAGAAGACGCGTTTTAAAATCGTGCGCCGCTATGGAATTCGCAAGAACTCCATAGTTAAGCATGCTCGGGCGAGAGCAGTACTAGGATGGGTGACCTCCCTAGGAAGTTCTCGTGTGAGTACGGGCAAAACGGATAATATCTTGTATGTTTCGGGCGGATGTTACAGCATCCCTCTAAAACAATGATAATCTAATTATCTCATCGGGGTTCTCTACAGAAAAATAAAGAACTGTAGAAAAAAAAACAAATACACAACTGAATCAAGTTCAGGGTCTGACCTTCAAAATTGACTAGCATAGCACAGGCTCCTTATTTCCTTCACTGGGTTCCTCGATTCGGTACAAGCCTCTATATATGATCTTCTGATGCTCTTGCACTTTGCCATCATCGTGCATACTTCATCGAATCGCCATCGTCCTTTAAAGTTCTGCTCATCCTCTCGGTGGTGGATCTCCACGGTAAGTCCTTTTTCTTAATCTATAACTGAAAAAGGTGTAGTACACTTCGAGCAAGTGCTCGCTCGTACAAAATTTTCTACAAAGAAAAAAAAAGTCTAGTAAAAAGTTTGGGAATTAAGGATGGTCAACCTCCACCGCTTGCCCAACTACGGCTCTAAAACCTATCCACACACAGACGTAATATCCAGACATAAGCTTGTATGGGGTCCGACCCCTGTTAGCAAGCAATCACACATCCAGATTATTTTAGTAGCGGCGCCCTGCAAAAATGATTCATAGAATATACAAAATCCACAATATGCATAATTTACTTGTAGAACCTCAATGGCAGCACATACTAATCATGCGCGCACATAGCGGTTTCACGAAAAACATGAAATGCACACCACTAGTATAGCTTTGATACCAATTGCTGAAAATAATCCTATAATAGAGGCCCGCAGCAGAAGCAAATGATAGGTTTGAAGACCGTAGGTGATATGCGTTACATATCAAAATTTTCATCGAAATATTCTACACGTGCGTGTATGAATATAGCACGGCAATAACGTGACCCCCTAACGTCGATCTAGCGAAGAGAACAGTCTAGCATGCATGCATATTCTGTCTACACTAGATCTATAAGTTAGAAGTCATACCTCTACGCGGATTCTTTCACCACAATAAATTTCTTCTTTGTCGATGGAGATGGCATTGGATCTGCTCAATATAGCTTCGGTGCAACGGCCATAACTTTCTATCCCGAACTTCGATTGGGTTAAAATTTGGACTGCAGGTAGAGGACTTCAACAAGCTACTTTTGCTTCTGATTTAAAGTTGTTCGAAGTTCTATATCTCTCGTAGAAATAGAAACATAATTGATCTTTTGTGCAAAATCTGGACAGTAAGAGATTACGGGAAGTGCCTTCTAGTTCACCCAATCTTGTACAATGCACGACACCTCGATAATGGATTTCTGAGTACCTCCATGCGACGAGCCTTCTCTGTCTTCAATTCACCATGCGAGGAAGAAGAAACGTGTTTGAACCCTCATGTATATGCGTTGGAGACGAGAGAGGAGAAGAAGAGAAGAGGGGGGTGGCTACGGCATCATCCACTAGTGGCCGGCCCCCCATACCTTGTGTATAGGGGTTATGGCCGGCCTCCCCTATTCTCTCTCCTCCTTGCGTGTTGCAATAGACTGGCTCCTAAAGTCAAACCCCTTGAACTTATCCCCCCTCTCCTTGAAACTTGCAAGCTACTCCTAGAAGTTAGGGAAGGGGCAGCCTATGTGTTTCCCCATAAGCTAGGGGTGGCCAACCTAGCTCATGGTGATATTTTGGTTTTCCAAAATACCCCCATGCCTCTAGTTGGTTGTCCCTCCCACTTGGGAACTCCCATGGCCTACTTACGTGAGTTATGACTAGTGATTCCACTATTACCATGGTACCCTTAGTAAACACCTAGGGTGCCCCTAGTCAAGTCAACGAGTCAACTCGCAATACAAACCGATACATCGTATATCTGTAGCGAAGCACACTAAGGTAAGAAGATAACTATGTGTGTCTCTGTACTACCCCGAGGTTGCCCCCCTTTAGTACACATATGCGTATACGCATCTATCATGCACGATTGCAATGCACACACAGAGCGTATTAGGGTTGGACTAATTACTTTCTCTAACTGCATCCTGTGAAACGATAAGATGGTTCAAGGACCACACATTATGTGGATAAGGTGTAACCTTCAGGGACTAGGGTTTATGGTTTCCAACTTGGACTCAATCGACACACTACCTAAGTGTACTATCAATCATCTGATCCCAAGTTTACATGTGTAGCTACCTATAGTGCGACGCAGGATGTACTCCAATTCTACCGGACTTACTATATTCTTCCGTATACCCCTACTATCCACTTAGTAGGGTAAACCCGCTATTCCACCACTTGGTGTCATGATGCAACTCGAGCGGTGGGGAATACTGTCAGACTCGAGTGCTCATATAACTCGGTTCCTTCCAAGTTGACCATGCACGTAGTACTTCCGATTATCCTGCCAAGTAACCGGATCCAATCAACAGTCCAACTGATGACCAACAGGTATGGGTTTTATACAACGTAGGTCAGACCAAAGAACGTACCTCCCGTTAGAGGTGGGATGGCCTGCAGGAGTGGCACACTGATACGAGGCCTGCCGGATAACCCAGTACACCGTTGTTTTGGATCACGAAACTAAACCCTCATACATTAGTGCACCAAAGCACCACACAATTGGGTAGCCCACTAGACGTGGTTTTTCAGGGTTTATGACTATTTTACATTAAGCAAAAAACACGGCTTAGTGCATCGGTATCTGCTCATCGATCTGTGCACCATATTGGTTCTGTTCGGCCACTGATACAGTACCTGGTAATGACCATGGTGGAGACACCCATGCTCTGTTACCCCAACAGCTTATCCTGATAGGACGACCAACCCTAATCAGAGCTGCAAACGAATTTAGATTATATGGGACTAGTCCATTGAGTCTCTCACTCAAGTGGTTTACCATGTATCCATGACACCTCTTTGCTCTGTTATCAAAACACGTACTAAAGTATGTACCAAGATGCAATCTTACGCTATCAACTATATATAGCTAAACTATAGGTTTTTACAAGCTGTAGACCTTAACAATTCTAATAGGACTATGGAAGGTTCACACATGTTGGCACATCAAAGCATCATATAGCCGGTTGGCTCAGTGTGCATGGTCCCTCAGGATTGAGGACATATTATATAGTATTAAGATAATTTATGCACCAAGCTTTGATACATTGATCTGTGCACCATCTTAGTTCCTGTTCAACATGATCATCGTGCTTGGTCAGGTGAATAGAGATCCAACATTCTCGTGGTGGAGACTTTACCACATTCCTCTACCTACCTGTTAGCTTATTCCCGGTGAAGCGACCAGCATCCCCAAAGCTGTGAACTTAGTCTAGGTCTACACAGGATTGGTCCACTAGGTCTCTCAAGCATGGACCCACCATGCACCTCAATGACCTACTGTATTTCCTAGGGTCCTTATTACATATGAATTAACATATACCAAAATAGTATTCTAATTAAAGCAATAACCAAAGTTATCTTTATTAATGTTAATACAGAAAATCTATGCTCAGGACATACGAGCTATAACAATATCACACATATGGATTGAGCTGCAAAGGTTCCCTTCTTGGAGTAGATGATGATTTCATTTTGCTATAGGCTCCTCGAGATTAGTATGGGCTATCAAGAAGAAAGGGACTCTCCAAAACTGAATAGGCATCATTGTGGAAAAAAAATGGGGGTACAGTATGTTAGAGTCTAGGAATAACTTCAAAGGGCTCGCTATTTGAACCCCTTCGCTATAATAGCGACCTAAACGCCAAAAACGGTATCGACTTGCCATCATATTCGCTATAATAGTGAATCACTACCCTGCTCCCTACTTGTGGCGAGCGTGGTCTATTTCTTTTCACCGCCAGGTACAATTGATCAGTTCGATCCATATGAATTTCGCGTCAAATATGCGGTCCATCAGAAACCACAAAAGATCAACAACCATTTGAACACACCGGTTAAAAGTTCTGAATCATTGGATTGAAATCTAAGAGCCCCCAAACGGTGCTACTGCCTGAATCCGAATAAGCCGTTTAGAAGCAACATTCAAATGTTCTCAACTATTGGATTGAAATCCAACATCCACTAATAAACGAGGCTTTTCCTACCCGTCGGTCACCACCCACGGTGGTAATGTAGCAGCATGGGTAGTAGCCAGTGGTGATGGTTGTGGGTGGTGGCCGATGGGGGTCGGCCACCGTGAAATGCTTTGGTGCACATGGGTCGTCACCTTTCATTGTAAGTGGTGTCCTGCAGTGAAAGGCGTCGGTGCATTCTACTGCGTGCCACAGTGAAAGGCGAGGGGTGGTGGCCGATGGGGTGGTCGGTGGTGGCCAATGAGGCAGCGAGGGTCGTAGCCAGCGGTGATGGCAGTGGGTGGTGGCTAATGGGGCGTCATGTTGGGTTTAGTCCCACATCGTCTAGGGGTTGGGCAATGGTGTGCTTAAATACCCTCTAGTGGACCTCCCATTACGACCTGGGTTTTGGGGTGAGAGGGTATCTACAAATGGTATCAGAGCTAGGTTCTGCCTAGCCAGGTTTAGTCGGGTATGGGCTGGTTGTACCCATGGGTACGTGTCTCGTCCCTTGGTACCGCACGAGAGGGGGGGGGGGCTGGGGGGGGGGGGGGGCTCTGGCGGGAGGTTCAGTCCTAGCCTTGTGTGAAGGGGGGATTGTTGGGTTTTGTCCCACATCGGCTAGGGGCTGAGCAATGTTGTGCTGAAATACCCTCTGGTGGACCTCCCCTTACGATCCGGGTTTTGGGACGAGAGGGTATTTACACGTCAGTCATGCCGAACTTGCCTCTGACTCTCATTTCTTCCATTTTTTCATTGTTTGTACATTACATCCATCCAATCTTCCATTAAAAACTACCGGAGATACTGACTTCATTTTATCCTCGTCTCTAAATGATCTCGTAAATGATCACCCGACGATCGTAATGCCTCCAGAATTATTAAATTCTGATGAGAAATGAAGAAGGTACAACGTGCCAAACTTGCCTCCGGCTCTCATTTCTTACCGCCTACTACCGCCACCGTCCACTCGTCACTGGTTCGACGGTAAGGACTCACTAAATATTTTAAGCTATGTAAGGATATCAAGGACATAAAATGACATCATCCCAACGATCTCTGGCGACGAGAGGCGGTTGAACCGAGAAAAAATTCAAACGGAGAAGATGAACATAGTTTTTATTTATTTTGTTTAGACTTTAAGAGTAAAATGGTCACAAAAATACAACAGTTGTTCGGAAGTGACATTTGGCACGTGTTGAGGGCTAAAAAAGTAATGCAAAAAGCAACCGAGTCTATTCCCAACGATACGACTGAGTTGGAGGGCCATTTTGGGAAAAACCTCCTAATAAACCCTTCACTCATGGCAAGATCGATCCCTTCACTCGAACGTTAGGCAACCATTGTAGAAATAGGGAATGAATAGAGTGGGCCTTGGAGTTGGCATCAAAATGTGGCTCTCTATTTTTAAGAGAAGACCATCCTTCTCCAATTAATAGGAAAAGTAATTAAGATGCCCATGTAGATGCTCGAATTGGCTCTACACTATTTTTTTCTTAATTCATTTCTAGCCTTATTAATTAGAGTTCAAGCTTTAGACAGGTTTGTTGGCAGCTCCTCTCTTTCGTAGACAGGCTTCTGCTGCTATTGTCTTCCTCTGAAGTCGCGGCGGGTTCTGATTTTGGGTTATTTTTGGGTTGATTTTTTTTTTTTTCGTTTTTGCAGGGACTTCTACTCCATGTTCTTCGCCCGGTGTGGCGTGGTTTTTATTGTGGTGGTTGTTACAGTCCGTCTGTGTGGCGAGGTTCTGGTCGCAGCACGTTGCACTTCTTCCCGCTTGTGGCGGTGCTTGTTGTGCCGATGAGTGGTCGTGGTTGTTGCTTTTCTACTTACGCTAGGCTGTGGCACCTTCCGGTGGTCTGTTGATGACCTCCCTTTCGAAAATTTGAAAAAAAAAAAATCCTTCGGAGATTCGACCGCCAGTGACTACCTAAAGTCATGGCTTCTGCTTGAGCTCATCAGGATTCATAGAAGAGCCAACAAATGGTTCCATTTGTAAGTAAAGGGGTGGTTTGGTATCATTCCGGAACCTTCCCTATCTATTCCCTGTTTCATATTTTAAAAATAACTGTTAGTATTTGTTTATGTGGAATGAAGAGTTGGGAACGAGAATTTATCGCTCCATGCGTTTCTCTGCCAACCGAACATTGAACCATCGAATTCACACAAGAAATGATAATTGATGAAAATACCCAGCCTCTGCTGGATGAGGATTAAGCGGAATAACAGTTCCTTATGCCAAACACCCCCTAAACAAATTCAAGTTGGATCATCAGGCTGATGAATGATCACAGAAGTTGTTGATAGTTTGTAGATTGTTGGTTGATTGTGAGCAGTGACAACAAGGCTTTGTTGGTTGAAACTGGAGCATCTAAATCTAAATCCAAGTGGCCACAGTGGTTTGTGGAGAGACCAAGTCCAAAAGAAAAGAAGAGAACAAATCCATAAGCAAACAAAGGAAGACAGGATTTGTGGGATGCCAATGGTTTCTGCTGTGATTACCCATAGTAGACAAGACAGCTAGATAACAACCACTCGTGAGGCTTTGAAATTGGAGGTGACAGAAGGGTAGGCCCTTGGGGGTTATAGGGAACACAAGGCATGTGAGACATGACACAACCCTAAGGATGGAGACTTTATAGGAATTGGATTTCTCGTGAGAATTGAAACCCCATCACCTCCTCCTCTGCTTCTCCTTGACTTGTTCTTCTCCTTCCATCCTCTTGATTGGAGTTACAGAAGTTGAGATTTAAATACTATGGCATCCTTTTGGAGTTTTGTTTTTTTTTTTTTTTTTGATACATCAGACTTAGGTGGGAAATCTGCCTCCTAAAACCTCTTTAAATCCGATTTGCGAGCCTCCTGAGCTGGCTAATGAGCTGCCCGATTTTCCGACCTATGGATCCACTTCATTAATACTGTCTAAATCTATTTCCAGTTCTCCAAGCAGGACACAATAAGAGGGCTAACGATCAAGGAGATGCCCTTGTCCAACAACAGTGCATCACGAGCAAGAGAGTACCTGTAGTTAATTTTTTCTTCAAAGCTTTTAATTACTTGCTTCATTTGACACTGCAGTGAACCAAGCTAACTGATCCGAATAGGTTTCTTTTGCATTAGTTTTTTTTTTTTTTGGTATTCAGCAAAGGAGAGATCACAACCTGATCTCCAAGAGGCGCCACAGCCGGCGCAATTACAAATCCACCACCCGGCGGATACCACCGCCACCCCTGATGGGAACAAGACCGTCAACACCAGGCGGGGGAAGTCGCCAACACTAGCGCACCCAACCTACTAAACACAAAACTCCTCTCACCGACGGAGACATCACAGCTCCCAAACAAAGTAGAACGAGAACAGAAAAACAAAATAAAAACAAACCTCAAAAAAAGACAAAAAAACCAAGAGATCCACCGACGTCAACTCCGATAGCCTGGCCAAAATGAGGGAGTTGCAGCAGCTCCAACCTTCTGCCAGCGAACGCCACCGCCTCTACAGCTAATGGAACCCACGCCCCGATGAGATCTGGAAATCCACCAACTCCAATAAGGGGGCTGGGGCCAGATCTACCGTCCGGCGATAGATCCGTACTCCCGACGCCAAGAGGAGGAGGCCGCCGCCTGAGAGAAGGTCGCCACGCAACGCCGCCGAGACGAGAAACAAAAAAGCCGGCCGCCCGGAGCTACCCCTATCTACAAGAGAAAGGAGAGAGGGCCAGATCCCATCCTGCAGTCGCCCCACCACGAGGTTCTGGCCTCTCCAGAGCCATCGCCGGCTTCCGAGGAGGCCAAGATCGGATCCCCTAACCCTAGGACAGAAGGGGAAAAAAAGGGGACAAAGCAGACCCAATTAACAGGCCTGAAATGAGAAGGAAAAGAATGATCTCTACTATCAAAAACTATTTTGCATTAGCTATTGGCACAAATCTAGTCAAGTTTTTCAGACCTTAGCTGAGAGTGGAATGCGCACGGATGTACGCACCACATGTAAGTTCTTGTGCGCTCAACATCGGGAGTTGTGCTCACAACATCATCCCAAATTGAGGGTTTTGAGCCTTTTGAAATCGCTTGCTCATATCAATGGTAGCAATCAAAGATTAATAACCCTAAATGCATAACCTAGCCTCTTTTGAAAAGACAATCATAATTGGGGAAGAGTTTTCTTGGTACGGAAGTGCTGAACTGGGTTATGCACTATCTAAACTGCGCTCTGATTATCGCAGTGAATTGTCATCATGCCTTAATCGATGTCGTAATCGGCTAACATATGGTTATTCAAAGTAGCTGAGTGCAACATGAACCAACAACAATATAATCTACTTCAGCGGTGGAAAGTGACATGGAATTTTGCTTAATACTGTATCAAGACACTAAGCAATTTCCAATATAGAAAGCACACCTCGAAGTGGGTTTTCTGTCGTCTACACATCTAACCCAATCTGCATCTGTGAAGCCCATAGTCTCCACAGTCAACTCAGATGAGCTCCTAACTAACGTATCTGATAATTCACTTAACTACTGTCAAGAGGGACTCCTTCGAATAGGTCTGGTACCTTGCACAAAAACCAGCGCTGAATGCAATGTCTGATGACTCGCAGTCAAATACAAGAGACTCCCGATTATACTTATGTACAGTGTTTGATCCACTGGAACATCTACATCATCCTTGGAAAACTTAAGTGTAGTAGCCATAGGCATTCGTGTTGATCTTGATTGCTCAAGACCGAACTTCTTCACAAGGTTGTTTGAATACTTGGACTAAGACAAGAATATCTCATCATGCTTCTGTTTCACTTACAGGCCCATGAACAAACAAAGTTCACAACTATACATGTTTCAAAATCTGAACTTATCATGTGAGAAAAGGTTTGACCATGGTCGAAAAAAGTGGAATCGAAGATTATATCATCAACATAGATCTGGGGGATCATGATATCTTTCCCACATTCTTTATGATGCAGGCGCGCGTTGTCCAAGAGCGGTTGATAAAGACGATGCTATCTTTTTTTTTTGTATTTTCTTTGTAACGGGATAATTAGTGATACGAAATCACCGAGAGGAAGTGGCGGAGGGAGTAAGAACCGTGACAGAGAAGAAAAGACTAGAAGCTTAAATGAGAGAGGGCCTGAAATCCATCAGGATACAAGATGGGGACTCAAATCCATGAGCCAACGAAGGCATCTGCCATCAATTTTTATTTATAATAATCTGTCTCAATGGTTACAATGGGGGCCTTTAAATAGGCTAAAAGAAAAGATAAAAATGGCAACAAATTTAAAAGCCAATAAGTATCCTAACAACTTGCCTAAAATAAAGATCTCAAAATAAAAAAATATTCTAAAAGATATCATAAGAGATATCATGCCTTATCCATCCATGGCAGGCTAGGATGGGCCTTCGGGTGGGCCAACGGGCTTGGGCCCAAGTCGGATCACATCATTCGCTTCTGCTGCGAAGAACTCGCCCTCGAGTTCATACAGTAAAGCGCAATCATTATCGAGGTTTTCACCGATGTGGTATCTGTCGTCAGGAGCTGATGGTGGAGGCCTAACAAATGATGCCTCATTACACCAAAGTTACCACCGGGGTCCTATGAGAAGGTATAACTGTCGTCGATCGAAGAGTCGGATAGTAATATCAGACCGCTGCAGTAGCTCGAATATCGGCTCGCCTGAACGGCGGTAGAGCTGAAGAAATATTGTAGGCACCAATAGTCGGTCTAGCCCAAGAAAATCAATCTGCTGAGGCTCGGCTAGGGAGACCATCTCGAAAGAATCCGCAGTAGGTAGTAGCATGGCAAGCGGCAGAAGATCCTCTGGAGGGGGGAGCTCGTCTGCTGGTGGTGGTACTGGAGGTGATGGATCCACCAATGATACAACTGGAGGAAGCTCTGTCGGTGGTGGAGGCTCTACTGAAAGTGCTGGAGGTGGAGACTCAGAGGCTCTACTGAAAGTGCTGGAGGTGGAGACTCATCCGTGGAGGCCACTAGAGGTGAGGCCATTTGCTGTAACTCTCATTCAATCTCACAAGCTATCTCATAGGTTTCGTCCAGATCGCTCCAAGATCTAGATGAAAACTGGCTCTTTATGTCGGAGCGGAGTCCTCTAACGTACAGTACCACTGCCAAGAAATCTTTCTCTGAAAAACCATAGCGAGTCATGCCCCGATAGAACGCTGAAGTATACTCATAGACGTAGTTGTTCCCTTGAAGATAACGAATCAACCCTTGCATCTTGGCATCCATGTAACAATAGTGGAAATGTGGTCCAGGGGTAAATCTGGAAATCTGTAATTACTGGTTCACCAAAGATTTTTGCTGATGGTATGGATGCGTAAAGCTCGGAAAACCCTTCGATTTGGTAGGTAACACGTCAAAAACGGACTAGAATTGAAAGAGATATGCCCAATTGAAGTTGGCGGGTCTGTTTTGTCTATTCGGGTCGGATCCGAATTCAACTCGTGTTCAGCACTTAAGTGCACAATAGCAACTATAAAGGTAGGGGATCTGAGGACTGTAGGATGGGGATCTAAGGGTTGTGGTGGAGTGAATGGGGAAACTAGAAAGGGACAAAAGGGGGTTTCGGATTAGGGTTTTTTTTTTTTTTTTTTTTGTTGGCAGGTAGGGAGGGAAGAAAGGAGGCAGCGGCTGCAGTTGGGAGCAAAAGGGGCGGCTGCAGCTGGGAGCAAAAGGGGTGGCAGCAGCTGGTAGGTTTCCTCTTTCCTTTCTCTCTTCTTTCCTTCTTCTTTTCTTCCCTTTTCTTCTCTTTCTTTCCTTTTTCTTTTTCTTCCCTTTTCTTCTCTTTCTTTCCCTTTTTGCCTTCACAGATCTTTTTTTTTTTGGTTGCGGGATGCAGGGGAGCACGGAACAAAGGGACGATTCAGCGGGTGGAGCGAGAGGAAGGGGCGGTCTGCGGTGGACGGGCTGGCGGCAAAGGAGAAGGTTCGCGGTTGAAGGAGGTATGCTCTCTCCTCTTTCTTTTTTTTTTTCTCTCAATAGATCTGATCTCTCTTCTTCTTCTTTTTTTTTTTTTTTATTGGGATTGTATGGCGACATACCAGGAGAAGATGACGACGAATCGGCGAGGATGGTGACGATGGAACGACGACGATGACGATGGACGACAACGATCGAAGCGAAGATCGTTCGTGGTGCGGAAACGCCACAAAACCCGAAGCTCTGATACCAACTTGATGCAGGCGCGCGTCGTCCAAGAGCGGTTGATAAAGACGATGCTATCTTTTTTTTTGTATTTTCTTTGTAACGGGATAATTAGTGATACGGAATCACCGAGAGGAAATGGCGGAGGGGGTATACCCCTCTCATCGAGAGGAAGTGGCGGAGGGGGTATCACCGAGAGGATATGGATTTCAGGCCCCCTCTCATCTAAGCTTCTAATTTTTGTAGTGGTAAGAACCGTGACAGCGAAGAAAAGATTAGAAGCTTAGATGAGAGGGGGCCTGAAATCCATCATGATACAAGATGGGAGCTCAACATGAGCTAACGAAGGCATCCGCCATCAATTTTCATTCATAATAATCTATCTCAATGGTTACAATGGGGGCCTTTAAATAGGCTAAAAGAAAAGATAAAAATGGCAACAAATTTAAAAGCCAATAAATATCCTAACAACTTGCCTAAAATAAAGATCTCAAAATAAAAAATTATTCTAAAAGATATCATAAGAGATATCCTGCCTTATCCATCCATGGCAGGCTAGGATGGGCCTTTGGGTGGGCCAACGGGCTTAGGCCCAAGTCGGATCACATCACTTTATAAATAGAGTCTCGTCAACTCCACCCCTAGAGTAACCTAACTCTAAGAGGAAGGAAGTTAGCCTCTCATACCAGGCTCTAGGAGCCTTCTTTAAACCATATAATGCCTTCTTTAAACAATAGACTTGGTTGAAAAAGTCAGGATCTCCAAACCTTTTTGGTTGCTCCACATACACCTCTTCTTGCAACATGCCATTTAGGAAGGTACTCTTGACATCGATTTGATGAACCATGCATGAACTTCATATTACAAAAAATTACAAAAAGAATCTGAATCGACTCAATTATGGTTACAGAGGCAAAGGTTTCATTGAAGTCAACCCCTTCAACTTGAGCATAACCTTGCGCTACGAACCTGGCCTTGTTCTTAACAATGGTCTCAAATTCATCGGACTTATTCTTGTAAATCCATTTGGTCCCGATGATATTGATTCCCTTAGGCTTAGGGACAAGATCCCAGAAATCTTCTCTCTTGAAATGATTATGATCATCCTGCATTGTATTAATCCAGTTCACATCAGTAAACCTCCTTTACGTTCTTGGGCTCAATACTAGAGATATAGCAGGAATAGTTAATGAAGTTGTTAACTTGTGTCTGAGTACTAATACACGAACCAAATAGACCAGTGACTTGAGAGGTGGTATGGTCTCTCTGAATTTGCAATGGTGGTTGTCTCCCTATGGTAGATTGAGGTTCTTCCTCCGATTCGACTTCAAATATGGGATTAGGAGAGGAATGAGGATTTAGCTCAATAGACTGATGAATAAGATCGAGTTTCCACATCATCTGCATCAAGCTTCGTTGGTTCTACAACCATGTCATCAATCTTGTATTGTAGGACTCTACCATTGTCTTGGTACAGAGGTTGTACACTCTGAAGGCCTTGCTATCAGGAGAGTACTTTAAAATATTTCCCCGTCGCTTTGGGAATCAAACTTAGCCAGGTGCTCATAATCCTTCAAAATATAGCACTTGCTTCCGAAGACTCAGAAATGTTTGACATTTGGCCTTTCTCTGAACCATCTTTCTTACATAGCCTTGGCGGTTCTCGATCTCAGATTGACTCTATTAATGATATAGCAAGCTATACTCATAGCCTCTGCTTATAAATGCTTGGGCAATTTCTTGCTATGCAAGAAGGTTCTGGCCATTTCTTGAAGGACCCGATTTTTTTCTCTCAATAATCACATTCGGATGGGGGATTCCAGATGCCAAACACTCATGTTTGATACCACACTAATGCATGTAATCATTGAGCATGGGGTGCATGAATTCACCACCATGATTCGTCTAGATTCTGTTTATAGAACTCCTCTTTTCGTTTTGCGAGCATTGACAAATCTTGATGATGTTATTAGCAGCGTCTGACTTCTCTATTAGGAAGGCTACCCATGTACGCCTATCCACACTGACCAAAATATATCGCTATCATCCCAAGCTCTCTGTCGGAATAAGACCCATTAGGTCCATATGAAGTAACTCAAGAGGTCTAGTGGTGGCGATCTCACTCACACGTTTGTGAGCTTATTTAATATGTTTCCCTTTTTCACACCTGTAACACCTGGAAATTTAAAAAAAATATTTTATTGAGTTGAAAAACACTGAAATAGGTAATAATCAAACCGTAGATTTTTCAATTCAAAAATCGGACTACGCCAATGCGTCCGCCTCGTCAAAACGGTTAAAAACCGTATATAAATTTTTATCATTCGACTTATCATATACTATGTAAGAATAAAAATAAAAATAAATCTTTGTATGGGTTTGATCCCTAGAGCTCACGTGTACTCCGTAGGTGCCATTTTCCATGCTTGCGAGATCATAGAGATTGAGGCTAGAGCTATCTTACACGGGGTGCAAGCTCTTAAAAGAGTTGATGCTTTCTCTGTCATTGTGGAGGGGGACAATCAAGTCCTCATTCACCTCCTGTCGGATAGGGATCTATCTCCTCCATGGCGGATACAGAGCACTGTATCTGACTGCAGGATGTTATCTATTGGATTCTCCCAGTGCGTTTTCTCCCATGTTCGAAGGAACCATAATAGCTGCGCAGATCAGCTAGCAAAGCTTGCCCTACAAGAAAAGGAGTCATTTTCTTCTTTCACTTCCTCTCCATGTATCGCCCGTCTAATCTGATATGGACTCTATAAATAATTATAATCAGGTTCCTGACTTTCGGGTTGGGGCGCCATGAATAGAACCCCGTAGTTCCTGCTAAAAAAAAAAAAAAGCATTCACCTCTACAATAATATTTAATTATGAAAAAATAATAATAATAATAATATAAAATCCAATGTAAAGACCAAAGGTTGATAACCATAAAAACCTGGTAGTTAACGGTTAGTGATAGTGTATAGTGTTGAGATACACATACCATTAGAGTACCTGTATAGGATACCCCTTGTCTTTCTTGTATGATTGATATATATTTGGCTCTTGGGCTAATGAGATTTTTCATCCATTCTCCCAAAACCCTAGCCTCTCTCTCTCTCTCTCTCTCTCTCTCTCTCTCTCTCTCTCCATCCTCCCCATGCTAGGGAACGCCTGTCACATGGTATCAGAGCGGATGATCCCAAGGTCCTCCGACGAGATCTGACCCTCCGACGAGATCTCCTCTCTCACGGCCTCCAGATCCGCAGATCCCCGGCTCAGATCCGGCCACAGCCCTTCCCGGTTAGGTAGCTTCTTTCCAGGCCACAGCCCCAGATCCGGCCGATCCGGATCAGATCTGCCCCAGATCCGGCACAGATCTGGTCGTCGGCACGGATCCGTTCCAGCTCTCCCTTGCCGGACTGGCTCGGATCCATATCCAACTCTCCCTCGCCAGACTGCCTCAGATCACAGATCTGATCCCCCTCTGAGCTCGCTTCCCGATGATGTCCGACAAGCGCCAGATCGCAAATCTGATCCCCCTCTGGTCTCTTCATTGTCGGACTGCCAATCCCCCTCTGAGCTCTCTTCCCAACGAGGTCTGACGAGTGCCACCTGTACCTCCAGAGGGTACCAGTGCCCTCGTCAGATCCTTACCGACCTCCCTCCAGTCTCCGGAAGCCTCGACGAGCTCGGATCTGCAGTCATCCGCGAGGCCTCATTCCAGATCGGATCTGCAGTCATCAGCGAGGCCTCCTTCCAGATCGAAGGGCTTTATCAGCCTGCCCCTCCTTAGCCCTGTGCGATCTGCCCACCTCTCTCCTTGTTGAGGATTTGTAACATGAGATCTGTCTCGAGCACTCCAATGATCTGCTCCTCAAGCCACTAGATCCGGCCGGATCTAGTTCCTCTCCGGCGAGCAGTCTAAGATCCTCTTTGCCACAGATCCACTCTTCATATCGCTGCCATGGCCGACTCCTCCTCCGTAGATGCCCTTCCGCCCGTGCCACTGCCCTCCGAGAGCCTTCCATTCGAGTATACTCGTGACTTCCTGCCGAGCTCGACGGACTTCCTTCTCGCCTCCTTCGCCGACTGGGAAGCATGGGCAGCCACCGTCCAGACCGCGCTTCTCTGACGTGGCCTCCTTGGATTACTCGACGGCACCACTGCGGCATCGAGTCAGGCTTTCCCCGCCGCCCTTCAAGTGTGGCACCTTCGTGATGCACGGGTCGCCACCTACCTTGTCGCTTCAGTCGATCGGACGATGCGCGCTGACCTCGCCGCTCTTGGAGCATCCGCAGCCATATGGCGCTCCCTAGTTGAGCGTTTTGTAGAGTCTAGCGGCGCCCGCGAGTATGCTCTTCTCTATCAGGTTCAGTCCGAACAGCAGGGGGATCGTACGATCTAGTAATTCCATGCACAGATGCATGGTTACTGGCGGGAGCTTCAGTCACTGGTACCTTCCGTCTCTCCCGAGTGCCGTACCGCCCACCAGGCCTTCTGGGAGCGCCGTCAGCTTTACCAGTTCCTAATGGCCCTTCGACCAGAGTTTGGCCCACTTGCTGGCACCTTGATCCACCGAGACCCACTTCCACACTTGGATGCTGCATTGCTGAGTTCGTCGCCGAAGAGACCAGGCTGTGTACCATCGCCACCAGAGCTCCTCCGTCCCCCTCCAGCCACACAGGCGTCCTTGCTACAGCCCCAGCTACCTCTTTTACTTCTGTCTCTGGTCGTGATCGATTTGTGTGCACTCTGTGGGGGAAAATCTTCGTGCCGACCCGAAGACTCTCGCAGCACCAGTCAATTGGAGTCGAAGTTGATGTCGAAGATCGTTGGTCGATCTATCGATTGGAGTTGTTGCTTTTGATATGTAAACAGAGAAATGCAATCAGAGAGATTGTGACACAAGATGTGATCTCGGAGTTCAGCCGAAGCCTACGTCTCCGTGCTATAGGGAGCAACCCGAATTCACTAATACTTATGTCGAAGTGATCTCGACAGGCCGAGTATCACTAGAAACACTCTGATCTCTTCGAAGGAGAGAAGAAGATCAAAGAGAGATGGTAGATGAGAAGTTTGGAATCCCAGAGCTCTGGTTTTAGAACTGAGAGTTCGATCTCTTTCGAATCGATCCTTTTACATTCGAAGACTCTGCTATTTATAGGATTTTCTGGTGGTAAACGGCGGTCTCTGCTGCCGTATCTGGGGATCCTCCAGGTAAGGCTGGTGGGCTCCGCTGCCGTCTTAGGGGGCCCACCAGGCAGGGCCGGTGGGTCCCGCTGTGGTATTCGGGGGCCCACCAGGCAGGGCTGGTGGGTCCCGCTGTAGTCTTCGGGGGCCCACCAGGTAGGGCCGGTGGGTCCCGCTGTGGTACTTGGGGGCCCCCCAGGCAGGGCCGGTGGGGCCCGCTGTTTGCAGACTTCTTGCCAAAATTTGCAGGTGGGTCCCGCTGTAGTCTTCGGGGGCCCACCAGGTAGGGCCGGTGGGTCCCGCTGTGGTACTCGGGGGCCCACCAGGCAGGGCCGGTGGGGCCCGCTGTTTGCAGACTTCTTGCCAAAATTTGCACCCACAGTTACCCCCTCCAAGTTAGCTAGAGTACGTTCTGGCTGGCTTGGATTTGGTGCAAAAAACAGCAACATCCTGTCTAAAGAAGGTACAAAAGAGGCTTGCCAAGTGTTAGCGCCAAAAAAAAAGATTTGATTGGTCAAATTTTGACCGATCGGTCAAATTTGACCGATCGGTCAATTTTGACCGAACGGTCAATTTCAACCGGTCAAGGATCGAGTGATCGGTCAAAAAACACGGTTTTTTGACCGATCCAGTGGAATTTTGACCGATCGGTCAAATTTGACCGATCGGTTAAATTTGACCGAACGGTCAATTTCAACCGGTCAAGGATCGAGTGATCGGTCAAAAAATATAGTTTTTGACCGATCCAGTGGAAATTTGACCGATCGGTTGATTTTGACCGATCGGTCAATTTTGACCGATCGGTCAAATTTGATCGATCGGTTAAAATTTGACCGAACGGTCAATTTCAACCGGTCAAGGATCGAGTGATCGGTCAAAAAACATGGTTTTTTGGCCAGATCTAGTAGAAAATCGACCGATCGGTTGATTTTGGCCGAACGGTCATATTTGACCGTTCGGCTAAAATCAGCCGGTCAGGGTTTGGGTGATCGGCAAAAACCCTTAGTTTTTGGCCAGATCTAGTAGAAAATCGACCGATCGGTTGATTTTGGCCGAACGGTCATATTTGACAGATCGGCTAAAATCAGCCGGTCAGGGTTTGGGTGATCGGCAAAAACCCTCAGTTTTTGGCCAGATCTAGTAGAAAATCGACCGATCGGTTGATTTTGGCCGAACGGTCATATTTGACCGATCGGCTAAAATCAGCCGGTCAGGGTTTGGGTGATCGGCAAAAACCCTCAGTTTTTTTGCCAGATCTAGTAGAAAATCGACCGATCGGTTGATTTTGGTCGAACGGTCATATTTGACCGTTCGGCTAAAATCAGCCGGTCAGGGTTTGGGTGATCGGCAAAAACCCTCAGTTTTTGGCCAGATCTAGTAGAAAATCGACCGATCGATTGATTTTGGCCGAACGGTCATATTTGACCGTTCGGCTAAAATCAGCCGGTCAGGGATTGGGTGATCGGTAAAAACCCTCAGTTTTTGGCCAGATCTAGTAGAAAATTGACCGATCGGCTGGTTTTGGCCGAACGGTTATGTTTTAACCGTTCGGATAAAATCAGCCGGTCAGGGTTTGGGTGATCGGCAAAAACCCTCAGTTTTTGGCCAGATCTAGTAAAAAATTGACCGATCGGCTGGTTTTGGCCGAACGGTTATGTTTTAATCGTTCGGCTAAAATCAGCCGGTCAGGGTTTGGGTGATCGGCAAAAACCATCAGTTTTTGGCCAGATCTAGTAGAAAATCGACCGATTGGTTGATTTTGGCCGAACGGTCATATTTGACCGTTCGGCTAAAATCAGCCGGTCAGGGTTAGTTTTGAACCTGTACTTTCGAAGAAGTGGTATAGCTTGTTCTTCTCCTTTGATCTTTGGCAGTCTTGAATATTGATGGAGTTTCATTTTTTTTTCTTGCTTTTGCATCTTTGGTCTTTTTTGAATGGTTCTTCTGAACCGGCGGTCCGGTTCACTCGGACCGGTGGTTTGCTTGGACCGTTGGTTTGCTCGGACCGGTGGTCTGACGTTTCGCCTGGTCGCGACTGTTCGCCTGGTTTTGCGCTTGCTACGGATGGATGCCACGTGTACCTACAAAAACACGCGATTTGATATGATGAAGACACGTGTCTTCTCGATTTGCGCACCTGTTTTACCCTGGGTATATAAGTTTCACTGGCTGTCATTTTTCGCCTCACGCTTCCAAAAAATTTTCGAAGTCCAAATCCTTTGCTTCCTTCTTCTTGCTCATTTCCTTTCGATCGGTCAAATGGCATCTTCGGGCAGTTCAAAGAAGAGCTTTGTTCCTTCTAAGAGGAAGGGCAAGGAAGTTGTCGAGGTTTCTTCTGCTCCGAAGGGACGAGGCAAAGGTAGGGCCGAATTGATCGAACTTGGTCAACTTGGTAAGAGGCACCAGGGAGTTGGATTTGCTTCAGCCCCATCAAGGCCAGAGCAGATTCCCAAGGCCAAATTTGTTCTCTGCCCGCAGATACCTCTGGAGGCGGAGCCTGAGTTTGGGTACAATATCGGCAGTAAGCTAACAGATGCGAAGAGGGAGAAGATGCATGAGTTGCTGTCATTCTTCACAGAGGGAAAGGCTCGACCAGCGCTTCCGGGTGTTCTCTCTGCTTTCGGTGTTGACAGGCGGACAGTCTTTGTCTCGTGGGCGAGCAAAGAGCAAGTGATGGGAACCATGATCACGATCGGCCAGCTCAACTGTGGACTGCGCCTTCCGCTACCGCCTTTCGCCGCGAGGCTGCTGAACGTTTCCGGTCTCTGTCCCGGGCAAGTGACTGGGAACTCCTGGAGGATCATCTACGCTTTCTGTCGCGTAGAGTCGGATTTCCAGAAGGAGCTTAGGGAATGCTACTCCAGCATCCCTGCAGGTGAAGAAGCCCGAATCGAACTGGGGTATTTCTTCTATCACTACCGATGGGCTTGGAGGAAGGACAGCCCGTTCTACTACTTGACAGGTGTCACTGCCCTCCGCCCGATCTCTGATACCGTCGGTTCTGACAAGCTCTATACTGACTGGCCGTTGTCGATATCTGGTGCCTGGACTCCTATGTCTGTTCCAGAGGTTCCTCGATTCAAGGTGCACAAGGAGACTGATATATACTGCACAGGAGGAGCTCTCTCTTGGGCTCCAGAACGAGTAGGGGCCCTCGACAATCTCTTTTTGGAGTTAACGTGCGGGACCCGATCTTGGAGGCAATTCTCGAATTGCCCAGTCCGACACGGCAAGGCCAACCTCCTCCACCGATCGAAGCTTCGATATGAAGACAATGAGGTAATCTACTCTGATTATGAGGAGGACCCTCAGTCTGGAAAAATTGTTAGAAAGCTTCGATTCGAAAAGAAGGCTTATGCAGCCAGGCGCGCGCTTCCCTCAAAGGAGAGATTGGTGATTCCAAAGGGCCCGGCGAAGAAGAAGAGAAAAATCCTGATCAGACAGGAGGATGAGGAGAAAAAGAAGGATGAAGATGAGGAAGAGGAGGTAGAGAGGGAGGAGGGCGGAGATGAGGAGGATGAAGGCACAGGCAGCGATGGAGAAGATGGAGAGGAGGATGATGATGATGATGATGATGATGATGATGATGATGATGGGGGTGGTGAGGAAGAGATTCCTCCCACCCCCACTGATGGTGGTCATGGACATGGGGGTGGTGAGGAAGAAATTCCTCCCACCCCCACTGATGGTGGTCATGGACATGGGGGTGGTGAGGAAGAAATTCCTCCCACCCCCACTGATGGTGGTCATGGACATGGGGGTGGTGAGGAAGAAATTCCTCCCACCCCCACTGGTGATGTTGACGAGGAATCGCAGCCTATCCTCATAGACGAGGGTAAGGCTCGAAGGATGGAGGGAGTTATGGACGCCACGGGAGATGGCTCCAGGGTGATTCCCACCTACGACTTTGGGGCATTGAAGAAGAACCCCCTGCGTTTCAAGATCAGGATATCGGGGAGTGGTGGGGTTGGAAGCAACCCCACACCCCTCGATCAGATACCTCCTGAGGTTCCCCTTCTCGAAGGGGCAACAACTACAAGTGGGGGTGTGGAGGTTGAACAACCCCCACCACCCTCACGATCTCTGGCTGAAGAAGTAGCTGCCATGGTGGCAGGGCTCGACCATCCGAGCGGGCGAGAAGACGAAGTGGGAGCCTCACCACCTCGGGATGTTCCCTCTCCTGCTCACATGGAGAGAGGAAGCCGGGTGGGTGATGCTACCCCTCAACCCTTGCCAGAGCCAACCCCCACCAAGGAGAAGTCGACCCCCAAGGGTAAGAGCTCCGATCGTGGAAAGGGAAAGGCTCCTCAGGTCGAGGCTTCAGGTACCTGTACTGACTTACCTTGATTGACTTGCCGTTGAAGCTTGAAAATATTCTAACACTTTGATCTCTCGTTGATTGCAGGTGCGCCTGTTGGCTCGACCCCAAAGATGAAGAGTTTGGGTGATGTTGACATCAACCACCCCACAGCCGTGATCCGGAAACTCTGCAATCTTCCAGGGGCTACTCTGGATGAAGCTTTCGACAGGCTCGAACTGGTGGTAAGTGCATCTTGCTCGAAGGATCATCTGAATTGCATCTTCAGAATAATTCTAACTCTTTGTCCATTTGCAGAACTCAGCTTGTTTAAAAATTGCAAGCAAGCTCTCCAGGAAGGCAGGAGAACGAGAGGCCGCCTCTGAAGTGTCTCGTTTGACAGCCGAACTGAAGGCTGTGAGCACGGAGAGAGATGAGCTGAGAGAGCTTCTGACTTCGAAGAAAACCTCTCTCAAAGCCAAGATTGAGGATCTTCGCAAGGGGAAGCTGGAGATCAAGGGACTGCAGGATCGTTGTGAGGCACAGAGTCACGAGCTCCAATCCTTGAAGAATCGACTCTCCAAGGTTGAGGAAGTGTCCTGTGGTCGCACCAACGAGATCAAAGAGCTGAAGGAACAACTTGCTACTCAGCACGCTGTCTTCACTGCCAAAGAGGAGACTTCCAAGAAGGCACTGGAGCATGCGCTGTCTGAATGTAAGGTTTACAAGGAAACAGCTGAGAAGGCGGCAGAGGCACTCAGGGTACACGTCAGCAGTGTCCGATCTTCGAAAACTTCGGTTGCGAGCAAGCCTCGTGGCGATTCTGAAGGAGAGAAGTCACGTGCTCCAAGCGTAGCCAAACCCTGATGTATTTCTACCTTTTCTTTGTTGTTCACACTTGTAAACTCTTGACATGTAGCAGTTCATCATTGTACTTGGCAAATTTTGATAATAATAGAAATCTTTTTGGGTGTTTGAAAATTGGATGTCTCTTGAGTTGAATGCCTTTGAATCTTATATTCTGGATAGCATTAGCATAAATACAATCTTTTGAATGTAAGGGATCGAGTCGCAACTCGATTACCTAAACTCGTTGTAACTTGAAATTTGAATCCATGCAACACTTGTATGTAAGGGGTTAAGTCGCAATTCAAGCACCCAAACTTATTGCAACTTGAAAATTGAAACTTGAATTCGTATAACACTTGAATGTGAGGGGTTGAGTCGCAACTCAAGCACCCAAACCTGTTAAACGATGTAGAAATTGATTGAAATTGAATATTGAAATTTGAAAGTCAGTTTAACATTTGCCAGTAAGGGGTTGAATCGCAACTCTAACACCCAAACTTGTTAAAAGACTTGGTAACTTGAATATGGTCAGTTTTTAACATTTGCTAGTAAGGGGTTGAGTCGCAACTCTAACTCCCCAACTTGTTAAAAGACCTGGTAATTTGAATATAGATAACTTGAAACTGCTTCAGAACTTGAATTGAAAAGCTGAACACTGGCACATTTGAAGACTTGAAAGAGATCTTTATTCATCACATAATTTACATCAAGGATAGAACAGCTTGAGGTGCCTAGAATTCCAAGCTCGTGGCAACCTATCTCCTTCTGGTGAGATTAGTCGATAGGAGCCTTTGCCTCCAACTGACTCAATGATGTATGGACCTTCCCAGTTGGGAGCAAGCTTCCCACTGCTGTGTTCTTTGGTGTTGTAGAAAACTACTCTGAGAACTAAACTACCCACTGGGAACTGTCTTTTGTAGACTTTCTCGTCGTAGGCTCTTTTGATCTTCTGCTGATACTTGGCCACACGAAGTGATGCTTGATCTCGTAATTCTTCGGAGAAGTCTAGATCATTGATCCGAAGTTCTTCATTGATTCCTTCTTCAACAGCTTTGGTCTTCAAAGTGCTTGATATATTTTCTGTTGGGAGTACTGCTTCCGATCCATATGTTAGACGAAAGGGTGAAAACCCTGTTGATCTTCTCGGAGTTGTGCGATACCCCCAAAGAACTTCAGGTAGGACTTGTTCCCACAATCCTTTCTTGTCATTGAGTTTCTTCTTGAGTATACCAAGTATAGCTCTATTTAAGGCTTCAGCTTGGCCATTGCATTGAGGATATCTTGGAGTTGAATAGAATAGCTTGATACCGTTGTTAAGGCAGAACTCTCGAAATTTGTCGGAATCAAATTGAGCTCCATTGTCAGCAACGAGAATTTGAGGTGTACCAAATCTTGAGAAGATGTTGTGCCGAATGAATTTGATCACTTCATCGTCAGTCTCTCGGAAGAGGGGCACAGCTTCAACCCATTTGGTGAAGTAATCTGTGGCCAGCAATAGATACTTCTTCTTGCTCGGAGTTGGAGGGAAAGGACCTAAGAAATCTAACCCCCACTGATGGAATGGCCAGGGACTAGATAGTTGATGAAGCTCATCTGCAGGGAGATGGATAGCTCGAGCGTGTCTTTGGCATGGCTCACATCTTTGAACTATTTGTTGAGCATCCCTTGCCATTGTTGGCCAGTAGTACCCTTGTAGCTTCGTCTTGGCTTCAAAAGATCTTCCTCCCGAATGATTTCCACAAGCTCCAGAGTGGATATCAATCAGGATTGCCTGCGCTTGCTCAGGACCAAGGCATTTGAGTAACATCCCGTTGTGAGATTTGAAGTATAGATCCTCTCCTTGAATAGTGTAATAAGGGAGCTTCCTTTGAAGTCTTCGGGCTTGATTTGGATCTTCGGGCATTTTGCCATGCTTGAAGAAATCAAAGATTGACCGTCTCCAGTCTTCAGGCTCATTTGTAGTAGTAGTGAGGTTCAATGCAAGTTGATCTCCACCCCCAGATCTCTTTGTAGTAGCGAGGATCTGTTGATCGGGGATGGTCTTGGGCACTTCTTGATAATCAATCTGTATTTGCCTTCCTCCGAGTGAGTCTCCAAGAACTGAGGCAGCATTGGCTAAGGCATCTGCTTCTCGGTTCTCTGCTCTTGGAATTTGAACGAACTCAGTTATAGTAAAACATTGTTGAAGACGTCGTACTAAGGCTAAGTAGAACTGCATTCTTTCTTCGCGAGCTGTGTATTCTCCATTGATTTGCCTTATGATCAATTGGGAGTCGCTGTAGACGATGATTCGATCTACCCCCAGAGATTCCGCCATTTCGAGTCCGGAAATGAGTGCTTCATATTCAGCTTCGTTGTTGGTGGCATTAAACCCAAGAAGAGTGGCCTTCTGGAGATGATCAAGTTCGGGGGATATTAAGACTATCCCAGGTCCCGAACCGATCGAACTAGAAGCTCCATCAGTATAGAGTTTCCATGGAGGAGTCACAGCAATAGCCTCAAGATTTGGATCAATCTTTGTTGAAGGAACGATCAGAGTATTGTCTTCATCTTCTAAGCGCATGTCGACATCTTCTTCCCAAGTGATGGGGTCTTCAACTGGAAAATCAGCTAGAAAATCAGCAACAGCTTGACCTTTAATGGAAGTGCGAGATTCGAACTGAATCCCCAGAGCACTCATTTCGATCACCCATTTGGTCATTCGACCAGCTCGGCCAGCTTTGTCAATGATATCTTTGAGTGAGTGTTCTGAAATGATAGTGATCTGGTGGGAGACGAAGTATGGTTTGAGACGACGCGATGCAGTGAGTAAGGCCAGGATGACCTTCTCAGTTTTTGAATAGCGAGTTTCAGCCGGAAGAAGAGTGTGGCTGATATAGTAGACTGGATGCTCAAAGCCTTCTCTTCTACTGACTAAGACTGCACTGATTGCTTGATCAGTTACGGCGAGATAGAGCCATAAGTCTTCTTTTGGCAATGGAGCAGTCAGGATAGGAGCTTGCACCAGATATTTCTTGATGCTTTGAAATGCTTCTTCACAGATTGGACTCCAGCCAGATGTATCCGCCTTTCGTAGTTTGTCGAAGAGGGGTTTGCACTTGTCGGAAGATTTTGAGATGAATCGATTGAGTGCTGCTAACCTTCCAGTGAGGCGTTGAACTTCTTTTCGATTTGTAGGTGAAGGCATATCGATGATGGCTCGAATTTGATCGGGATTGGCTTCAATACCCCTCCTGGTCACAAGATGACCCAGGAATTTGCCAGATTGAACTCCGAAAGCGCACTTGGCTGGGTTGAGCTTCATACGATATTTTCGAAGAACTTGAAAGGTTTCTGTCAGATCAGAAAGGTGCTTGCTCCGAATGGAACTCTTGGTGAGGAGATCATCGACGTAGACTTCGACGTTGCGACCGATCTGATCTTCGAACATTTTTGTGACTAACCTTTGATAGGTAGATCCAGCATTTTTGAGGCCGAATGGCATTACATTGTAGCAGTAGAGACCTCGGCTAGTCACGAAGCAAGTCTTCTCTTGATCGTCTGGATGAAGTGGAATTTGATTATATCCAGAATACCCATCCATGAAGGACAATAGCTCGTGGCCAGCAGTGGCATCGACGAGTTTATCGATCCTTGGCATGGGAAATGGGTCTTTGGGGCAAGCCTTGTTGAGGTTGGTGAAGTCGATACAGACTCGGACTTTCCCATTCTTCTTTAGAACAGCAACAATGTTAGAGATCCAAGTAGGATACTCTACTTCACGGATGAAACCTGCTGCGAGTAGCTTGGTGATTTCTTCTTGAACAGCAACTTGCAGCTCTGGTCGGATGGTGCGTGGCTTTTGCTTGACAGGCTTCATTTCTTCTTTGATTGCAAGTCGATGGCAAGCGTCATCTGGATTGATACCAGGCATGTCTTCGAAACACCAGGCGAAGACGTCGATATTGGACTGGAGGAAGGATACCATGTCTTGCGCTTCTGCGTCGCTAAGACCGGTACCAATAAATGTTTGTCGAGGGAGATCTCCACTGCCAATGTTGATAGGGATGATTTCTTCAATTGAAGGTGATGTTTCCCATTCGATTGGTGGAGGTTCGGTCAGCGGAATCTCCTTTGATTGCTATTTGGAAGAGGGACCAGCTTCATCTCGTGGCCGCTTTGGAGGAGCAATGTTGATCTTTCGATCTGTTTTAGCCGCAGCAGCCTCACAAGACCTTCCAGCTTGTTGATCACCTCGAATGCAGACGATGCCTTCTCCTGTTGCAAACTTGAGAAGTTGGTGATAAGAAGAGGAGATGGCATTGATCTGGTGGAGGAATGGTCGCCCAAGAATGGCGTTGTAGCTAGACATTCCTTCGACGATTGCAAACCTCACCGAGACTCGAGTCTCTCGGCTGAGGTCGATGGTAAATCTGGACTCGCCCACCGTGATGCTTTGTTCACTGTTGAAACCAGTGATCACCGTTGGAACGACGTCAAGGCTTTGATACTTATGTCCCAGACGCTTGAAGCAATCCGAGAACATAATGTCGATGGAGCTTCCAGTGTCGATGAGGATCCGGTTGACAGTGCTGCCGTCGATAATGAGTTTCAAGACTAGGGGGTCTCGATGTGGAGTATGGACTCCTTGAAGATCGGTGTCGTTGAAGACGATTGATGGCCAAGCAAGACCTTCGATGGGTTTCTCGATCCAGGTATCTTCTTTGCTCGCAGTAGAACGAGCGTGGAAGATGCGTCGAACTTGGCGATCCACCTCTTTCCCAGTCAGACTTTGGTTGTGCAATGTTCCATGAATACCAAAAACATTGGCATTCACAGAGGTAGTTTGCCGGTTTGAGGAGATTTGATGTATCCAACACACTTCTTTCCCCTTTGCAGAGGTCCGATGTTGATCGTGTCCGCCTTTGACGAACTCTTGAAGATGGCCTTCTCGCAATAGGTCTTCAAGATGGAATTTCAGCCGAAAACACCGATCGGTGGAATGGTCGTGACTTCGATGGAAGTCACAGTAGACTGTTTTGTCTGCTGTGAATTTGGAATTCGGCTGAAGAGGATTAGGCCTCCGAACGAACTCTTCATGTTGAATGCGGTCGAGTATCTGTTCGACCGGCATATTCCACTCGGTGAAAGTGGTCTTCGTTGGAGATCGACGTCCATCATTCTTTGATCTTTTGTTGGCCGGAGGGGCTGTTGCTTCAGTGTTGTGAGCCTTTGCAGCATACTTAGGAGCTTCTCTTTCAGCAGGCCTTCTTTTAGTTTCTCGCCCTTTCCGAGCGACTTGATCGTCTTCCACCTCAATCTCTCTCTGAATTCGGTCAAACATTGCACCCAGAGAAGGAGGGGGATTGCGGATAAAGTCGTTATAGATGTGTAGATCGAAGCGGAGAGCATTCTGGAAAGCCAACATGATGGCTTCATCATCCAGATGTCTTCCAGAGAGAGCAGCATGCTCATTGCGAAACCTCCTCGTGAAGCTGCGGAGAGTCTCGTCTGCACCCATCCTCAGTCGGTAGAGAGAGTCGAGTTTCTTCTCTGGCTTTAGATTGAGTTGATAGTGCTGCACAAAGAGGTTAGCCAAAACGCCGAACTAGGTGATGGACCCAGCTCGGAGATTGTGATACCAGTCGAGTGAAGGCTCATCGAGACTTCCCGTGAAGGTACGGCAGAGCACGTTGTTTTCCTCTTCGTGTGGCGTTAGAGCTTGCTTGAAGGCAAGTATGTGGAGGCTTGGATCTCCTCTGATGCAGTTGAATTTGGGGAGGATAGGAGTTCTCCATCCTCTTGGAAAGGTGGTCTCGAAGAGACTTCGATGTAGAGGCCCGGCAGAGGAGTAACCGTCCCTACGACCGTGTCCTCGACCTAGAGGCGGGTCAAGAGGCAAGATCGCAAGGTCTTGCTCAGGCATTGAAGTATTTGCCAGTTGAAGTCGGTGTCGAAGGTCCGATCCAAGTCCACGTTGGAGTGGAATGGAAGGGGAGACTCTGCTCTTTGAAGGAGCGCCTTTCATTTGGTGCTTCCTTGGCATGTTGATCTTTGAAGGTGTCCTCTTGTCGCAGTTGCGACCAGAAGAGGATTGGGAGGACTCGTCGTCAAGACGATCCCAGACACTCTGCTTCCAGGGAGCAGCAGAGGGAGTAGGATCGCGACGAATTCTTTCGAGGGCAGCAGTGCCCATTGATCTCCGTTGCTCGGAGTGGATTGAACGTTGTGGAAGATTGATCCTCTCACTTGCAGAGGGGATAGGCAGAACGATCCCAGCTTCGGAAGCTGCTTTCTTAAGAGCATCCCTCTCAGCAGTGAGGGTGGCGTTTTGTTTCGCCAGTTGGAGCAATTGGAAATTGACTGCAGAGACTTGGTATGTCGATGGAGGGTCTTCAGCAGGAGCAGGGACAGTCTGCCCAATTGATTGATGAGGATGAGGGGCGATCGGTCGATCGACTGATCTTCCACTTCCTGAGTGAACCCCCATCTCGGGGACAGCAAGGGGCTGCCCGAAGTTGAGCCTTTGACTCATTGAACGAGTCTCAGGACGAGGTTGATGTTGAGTGTTACTTCCTTCTGGTTGACCCTGATGCTTTGTTCTCGCCATTCAGAGAGCGAAGGGTGCAACGAGAGTGCCGACGTCCGATCAGTTGTCTGATCAACCGAGGAGGCGAGGAAGTTTGGCTATCAAGATAGGTTGTATGCTTAACCGATTAAGTAGTAGTGGAGAGAGCTCGACTTTTTGCTCGGATCCCACAGACGGCGCCAAACTGTGGGGGAAAATCTTCGTGCCGACCCGAAGACTCTCGCAGCACCAGTCAATTGGAGTCGAAGTTGACGTCGAAGATCGTTGGTCGATCTATCGATTGGAGTTGTTGCTTTTGATATGTAAACAGAGAAATGCAATCAGAGAGATTGTGACACAAGATGTGATCTCGGAGTTCAGCCGAAGCCTACGTCTCTGTGCTATAGGGAGCAACCCGAATTCACTAATACTTATGTCGAAGTGATCTCGACAGGCCGAGTATCACTAGAAACACTCTGATCTCTTCGAAGGAGAGAAGAAGATCAAAGAGAGATGGTAGATGAGAAGTTTGGAATCCCAGAGCTCTGGTTTTAGAACTGAGAGTTTGATCTCTTTCGAATCGATCCTTTTACATTCGAAGACTCTGCTATTTATAGGATTTTCTGGTGGTAAACGGCGGTCTCTGCTGCCGTATCTGGGGATCCTCCAGGTAAGGCTGGTGGGCTCCGCTGCCGTCTTAGGGGGCCCACCAGGCAGGGCCGGTGGGTCCCGCTGTGGTATTCGGGGGCCCACCAGGCAGGGCTGGTGGGTCCCGCTGTAGTCTTCGGGGGCCCACCAGGTAGGGCCGGTGGATCCCGCTGTGGTACTCGGGGGCCCCCCAGGCAGGGCCGGTGGGGCCCGCTGTTTGCAGACTTCTTGCCAAAATTTGCAGGTGGGTCCCGCTGTAGTCTTCGGGGGCCCACCAGGTAGGGCCGGTGGGTCCCGCTGTGGTACTCGGGGGCCCACCAGGCAGGGCCGGTGGGGCCCGCTGTTTGCAGACTTCTTGCCAAAATTTGCACCCACACACTCACTGCCACAAACCAGGTCATGTCGTCGCCACATGTTGGAAGCTGCATCCCGAGAAGAGGCAGGGACCCCGAGGACGTGGTCGATCCGTTGGCTCCACTATAGCTACTGCTACTGCTCCATCCTCTCCTCGCACGGTTCCATCATCACCCCGGGGTTCCTTGGACGCTCCTAACACTACTCAGCTTCTTCAACAGCAGCTTGCATAGCTCCAGTTTCGCCTAGACCAGCAGGCAAGCTTCAGCTCCACCGAGGCTTCCAGCGCATCCAGTTCCTCTGCTCACTTAGCCACTCCCGGTACCTTCGCTACTTGGATTTTGGACTCTGGGGCCTCCCATCATATGACTTCCAATGCTTCCCTGCTTACCGATTGCCGATCGGCACCGCACATCCCATCGATGCATACTGCTGATGGCTCTTCTTTAGCCATCTCGCAGTGTGGATCGATTACCGCCACTACAGAGCCGAGCGATAGTCTCTCTTAACCCACTGTGTTGCATGTCCCCCAGCTTCGCATGCAACTCATCTCTATTAGCAGCCTCTGTGACTCTGGATGTGTTGTGACATTTTCCCCTTCTTCTTGTGTTGTGTAGGATCCATGTACCGGACGGGTGATTGGCGCTGGTCGTAGGTCAGGCGGGCTGTACCACCTCGAGCATCTCCATCTTCCCCTCATTCCCCCTTTTGGCATCTGTAGTTTCGCTTCTCCCGATGCTGACTTGTGGTACCGAAGACTCGGTCACATTTCTGAGTCTCGACTTAAGAGCTTACTCCAGACTGGAGCTCTAGATTATTGCTCTTTTTCTTCTTTATCTACATGTACCGGTTGCAAGCTTGCCAAAGCTACAGCCTTACCCTTTCCTTCTAGTATCTCTCAGAGTTTTACTCCTTTTGACCTAGTGCACTCCGACATCTGGGGTCTGCACCTCTCCCTTCGATGTGTGGCTATCGCTACTATATCTCTTTCATCGATGACTTTAGCCGATACACTTGGGTCTACTTACTTCAGCACCGCTCTGAGGTTCCTCAGGTCTACCAGATCTTCACCTCGATGGTTCACACACAGTTCGATTGTCGCATCAAGACCTTTCGGTCTGATTGCGCCCTTAAGTACCTCTCCACTGCTATGTGAACACTTCTTCAGTCCCATGGGACCCTATTCCAGCACTCTTGTCCTTACACACACACGAGCAAAACGGAGTAGCCAAGAGGAAGCACCGTCATATCCTTGAGACATCGTGTGCTCTTCTTCTCAATGCTTCCGTTCCATGCACTTTATGGGCTGAGGCTGTCTTGACCTCAGTCAACCTCATCAACATCACCCCTTCGTCTGTTCTCCCGGGTGGTGCATCTCCCCACGAGCGTCTTTTCTCTTCCCCTCCCGACTACAGTCTGCTTCGTACCTTCGGGTGCACCTGTTTCGTTCTCCATCCGCCCCATGAGTGCATGAAGCTATCCGAACGTGCAGTTAAATGCGTCCTCCGAGGAATCAACGTCGAGCACAAGGGTTATCATTGCTATGATCCCTTGACTCGCCGCCTTCGCATCTCGCGACACGTCTCCTTCGTCGAGGATGCCCCTTACTACTCCTCTGCAGCTCAGAACCTCACCTTCTTGGAGACTCTTCCCACCCTGTCTTCGACTCTCGAACCTCTTCTATCACCCCTTTCGCCTAGCTCTACTTCTCCCCCTGCTTCCAGTGATTCTTCCACGGAGTCTTCCTTTGTCCCCTCCTCTCCTCCATCACCGATTACTTCCGTAGGTCTTCCTCTTACTCCCGACGTCCATGGTACTCCGCCTGCTACGCCCAGTCCGATGTCGCCGGTCGTGGATCCTCGCCCCCCGCCCCGCTATCCTCAGTGCGAGCACCACCCACCTGATCGCTTCAGTTTTAGCTCTGGCCCACCTGACTGTTTTGGTTTTGCCACGGTCACCTCCTACTCGCCTCAGTTTACAGCCTTTCTTGCAGCCCTTCACACAGACCAGGAGCCTCGGTTGTACCGGGAGGCCGTCCAGTCCCCTCAGTGGCGGCAGGCTATGAGAGAGGAATTTCAGGAATTTGAGCAGACTCAGACTTGGGATATCGTCCTCCTTCCTATTGGTATTGAGCCTGTCAGTTGCCGGTGGGTCTATAAGGTCAAGCGGCGACTTGATGGTTCCATCGAGCGGCACAAAGCTCGGTTAGTGGCCTGTGGCTTCACTCAGGCATACGGAATAGACTACGAGGAGACTTTCGCACGTGTAGCTCAGATGACTTTCATTCGTGCACTCCTGGTAGTTGCAGCACACCGCAGATGGCCTCTTCTCCAGATGGACGTGAAGAATGCCTTTCTCTATGGTGATCTTTCAGAGGTCGTCTACATGCAGCCACCCCTAGGTTTGCATACTCCACCCCAGCATGTTTGTCGCCTCCGTTGAGCTATCTACGGGCTCAAGCAAGCCTCTCGAGCTTGGTTTGAGTGTTTCCGCTGAGCCGTCACCGAGATCAGCTACATTGAGAGTTCACAGAACCACTCGCTTTTTGTGCGGTCATCTCCTTAGGACAGGGCTATTCTCCTATTATACGTCGACGACATATCATCACAGGTGATGACTCCGCTGCCATCACTTCCCTTCAACAGCATCTTTGGCGCCGGTTCCAGATGAAGGATTTAGGTCCTCTTCGCTACTTCCTTGGGCTAAAGATCGCCCACAGTGAGCGAGGGATTTTGTTATCCCAACAGAAGTACACTGCTGACATCCTCAGCCGAGCTGTACTTTCCGATGATCGCTATGCTGTCACCCATCTCGAGCTTCACGTGAAGCTTCGTCCCACCGACGGTGAGCCCCTCTCAGATCCCACTCGGTACCGACAGATCGTTGGTCAGTTGGTTTACCTCTGCATCACCAGACCTGACATTGCTCACGCCGTTAGCATCGTCAGCCAGTTTGTCGAAGCCCCTCGCTCTGCTCACTATGCTGCCCTTCTTCGGCTTCTCCGTTATCTCCGAGGCACTATCACCCGGTCACTCTTCCTATCATCGACTTCTCCTCTGATCTTACGTGCCTACTCGGATGCTAACTGGGCTGGTGATCCGACAACTCATCGATCGACTACCAGCTATTGCCTATTCCTTGGAGATTCTCTCATCTCATGGCGCAGCAAGAAGCAGAGCGTTGTCTCTCTCTCCAGTACTGAAGCAGAGTTTCGAGCCATGGCCTCTACTACCAAAGAGATCGTTCACTTGTGACGTCCCCTTGGAGATCTAAGGGTTGAGATCTCTAGACCTACAGCCCTTCATTGTGACAACCGGAGTGCAATACAGATTGTCACCAACCCGGTCTTCCACGAGAGGATGAAGCACATCGAGGTCGATTGCTACTACTCTCCCTAGGAGTATAAGGCCGGGACCAACTCTCTCCCCTTTGTTTCCTCTAGAGACCAAATTGCTGACTTTTTCACGAAGTCACACCCTGCTCCATGTTTTCAGTTTCTGCTTAGCAAACTCATGGTGCATGACCAATCTTGAGTTTGAGGGGGGCGGTTAGTGATAGTGTATAGTGTTGAGATACATATACCCATAGATTACCTGTATAGGATACCTCTTGTCTTTCTTGTATGATTGATATATATTTGGCCCTTGGCCTAATGCGATTTTTCATCCATTCTCCCAAAACCCTAGCCTCTCTCTCTCTCTCTCTCCATCCTCTCCATGCTAGGGAACGCTTGTCACATTAACAACACTTAAAAAGCCTCTTAGTATTCCGATCATATAACAGTAGGCCTTTGGGTTTTTAAACCGATATAGTTGAAGGATAATTTAATAACTATTTTGCAATTAAACCCTCCAACCTTTGGTATTCTCAAATGGGGGTATAAAGACCCCCCCATATACCCTTCTTCTTAAAAATTCCCAAGCTCCTCGGGATCCGTGCCCAACCCACCACCCTGGCCGCCGTCAGACTACCGCCGGATCATCGCCGCCCTCCGTCACCGGACCTCTGCCCGCCATCGCCGGACCACCACCAGTTATCGCCACCCCTCGCCGGACCGCCACCGTCCACCGCCACCTTCGGCCACCGCCGCCAGCCACCTCCTCCGGTGCCGCCGCCGGCCACCACCTTCGACCACTGCCGCCGGTCACCACCTCCGGCGACCAACCTCAGGTTAGTCCGGTTCGGATTTGAACCCATTGGTTATTTTAGTTGCAAGAAGAATTCATCTAATCAATTTAGAACCCATGACATCTACCTCCTAAAGAACATCCACTTAAATCCAAAACCCTTAACCAATTGACAATAGAACAATTATATGCTCATGGTTATATATATATATATATATATATATATATATATATATATATATATATATATATATATATATATATATATATATATATATATATATATATATATATATATATATATATATATATATATATATATATATATATATATATATATATATATATTATTTAGCTTTTAACTTGTCACACCGAGCTCGGAATTAAGTTTCGTCTACGCCTACGCGCCCAGAATAAATTCCTCTATACAAGAATATAAAAAAGTAATAGAGATTAAATCTATTTGAAAATAAAATAAGAAATGACTATTTTACCCCTAGGGGTGTTTTGGCCATAACTTGGGCATTCGAACTTCGAATTGAGTTTCATCTACGACCATGAATTCATAGGCCAAAGATGAACCTGATAAGGCCATAAAATGACAAAATCGATGCTTTAAAAGTTAATTTATTATTTTACCTCTATAAGGTAAAATAGTCATAACTTTTTCATTGGGACTCGGAATCGAGTTTCGTCTATGACCACATGTTTGTGGTTACGATTCGGACCCACTGATATTTTAAAATCCTAAACCAGGGATTTAGAAAAATGATTTTTTACCCCTATATCGTATTTAGACCATAAGTTCACCAATTGGACTCGGAATTTGATTTTGGTGGCAGTCACATGCTTGTAGCATCGAGCCCTATGTTTTTTGTCAGAAAATTATAGGATATTACAATAAACATTAATGATTATATTTGGTATCCCAGGATAATCAAATTGATGAATTATCTTCGAGAAAAGTCAACGCTCTCTTGAAATCAGGTAGGGGATTGGAACTATTATTTTTTACTGTTTAAATTATACATTGAAAATGCTTATCGTACCTTAGTTGATTCATTAGTATGGTGACCGGTAAGGTGTGGGGCTTGCCTGTAAACGCGCTGGGTATAAGGCTAGCCATGCTTCGACTAATAGAGTCCTTAAGTGTGGGGCATGCTTGAAACGCCCTAGGTGTGAGGCTCGTCCTAGCTAGTGCTTAAAAGCATCCTCAGGTAGGGAGACCAGCCTGATAATTGGTCTTAATCAGGACAATTGCTCAATGGATAATTAAGTGATGCTTTAGGCATTTCTATATGTGTTTTGTTCATTTAAAAAATTTAGTGTCACCAACCTACTGAGTCTGTGTTATAAGACTCACCCCCCTATAGACCTTGTGGTGGCAGATCCTAACTCTGTAGGACTAGAAAGTATATCAATGAAGATGATCCTAGTTAGAGTCGGAGACCCTCGCTATGAGCTGTACAGGGAACCCGAAGGCGATGCAAAGTCTTAAAGAATACTTGGAGTTAAAGAATAAAAAGTTTTACTTTATTTTCTTTTAGTTATAAAGATGATGTAACTAAGAAATTATTAATGCAAAGCTCTATTCTTGCTCAATTTATGAGTTTGAAATTGTATCAAGTTGTATCTCTTTCACAACCAATATCTTACGGGTTGCCTAAATCCGTAAAATATATGGGCGTAACAACACCCCCTGGATATTTCACAGATTGTGAAAATTCAAGCGACAGAGTCTTTGGTGCCGTAGTGTGGCAATATCTTATATAGTTGTGTGGCACACTTCTGAGGACACTTGACCAATGGCATAGAAATTATCCATGGCCCTTTTTTCAACCATCACCAGTTCAGCTCCTTCATCAGTTACTATACAAGTATACTTGATGAACTTGACAGTATGGTTGTTGTCACACAGATGGCTAACACTAATGAGGTTAGCAACAAGTCTAGCAACAAATAAGACATCATGAAGTGGTGGAACATTTGGAGTACTAATGCTTCCCAAACCAAGGAGACTATTGGTGCTCCTATTACCAAAGGTGATTGTTCCACCTTGCCTTAAGATTCTTTAGTTCAATAAAGTATGACCTATTGCTTGTTATACAGCACAAGCAGCCACTGTCAATGAGCCACATGTTCGACCTAAAGGCTTTAAGATAAGTCTTGGCTATAGCACACACCTCCGCCTCTTTAAGCCAAACTTGATTAGTCTTGGGTTTGCTCGTCGAGACAGTCTTTCTCCTAGACTTAGGAAGTGGTTGAGAAGTCGTTGCACCACTCTTGATCTTATTCTTCCTCCATTGTATTAGTACCATAGTTGTAATGATCGTAATCTCCATAGTACTCTGGCTCGTTCCAGTAGTTCCAGCACCATCTCCACACATGACCTTGCATCGCACACTGATAACAAAAGGGAAGGTTTGAATTGAACAAGAAGTAGGAACATAGCTAATATTATTCCTAGGTTTCTGAATCCTAGAAACTACCTTAAGGGATTATGACCTCTCAAGGTTTGTAGACCTCACAAAGTTTGTTTGGGTAGAAGTGGGTGTGACACGAGGGTTCAAAAACCCAAGTCCATGTCTGTGATTGGCTTCCTTTCCTATATTGATCATTTTGTTGAGCCAAGCCGAGCTGGTAGACAACTTGGTGGTGGCACAGGAGACTCTGCTAAATATTTTTGAAGTCAAGCGACTTTACTTCTAAAGGTTGACCCCTTAGCTTGTTCGTCCTTATAGAGTCTTTCTAGGTTAACATACCTAGTCTCAACCATATGGCTTCCTTCACCAAGTCTCCTTAGAGAATCTTCACATTGAACCTCACGAGACTTGATCTTATCTAAGAGACCCAAAATATATATTATCTCCTTGTCAAAGGAGACATAAGCATCCGTCAAATTCACACACCTGAGTTAACATCGACATGTTCACCTTCTGCAGTTCTCTCATCCTCTTGGAGGCCAGTTTAAATAGATAATCTGGGTCAACTTCAAACTCTAGACCCTCCTCTTTTCTGGGACTATTAGAACTAGAAGTACTCTTTCTGAACGGACTAAACGACCTGTTCTGATACCAATTAATATCATCTACTGACCGATACTAGATAGTAGGACAAAGATGAGATTGGTAACGTTAGACAAGAGTCCAATTGGATAAACACTCCAATTTTTACAACTACTAATCTATTTCCATTTTCTAAAACTCGAGATCGAATCGAATCTGGGATACGATTGGAGTCGTCGGTAGAAAATCTCTAGGTTCAATTGTAGATACAAATTAGTTCGAACTGTACAAAACTTCCTAAAACTATCAGAGTTTGGCATAGTTTCGACGAGGATGGAGCCAAAGGGAGGCTTAACACGGGGGATCTGGGTGTGCCCGTCAGTCAATTGGCATCCTGGACGCAAAGTGTGTGGCACCCGTCACTGATGGACCCCACTAGCTCGGGTTGGCGTCTTGGGTGCTTCTTCTGGAGCCCAGGGCGAAGATCTCGCGACGGGCTTCTTCGGGGCTCCAGGTCGATGGCGCCCTGGGTGCCAAGCACTAAATGTGCACGAGTTGGACCCACAGTTGCATAATTTATGGAGGCTTTAAATAGGGTTTTCACCCTAGGTTTTGTGAAAAGGTTGTCATTGTGTATGACAGTTGGTTTTAGGGTCTTGCTTCGAGCTTCTCCATTGTGTCTGAGAGACGAAGAAGATCGAGATAGGAGATTGGTCTTCTTGAGATCCGGTGGAGGCAGAGAAGAAGAAAAGAGTTGTAAACTCCTACGTGCTAATTCCATTGCTCCAGGGTGGTGACCGATACTCACAATGGTAGGGATTTTCGAATTATATGAACAAATCTTTTTGTATCGTGTGGCTTGTTTTCTTTGTTATCTTTTCTCTGTGATTGAGGATCGTTGTCGGTGAATTCAATCATTCTCTTATAATCATTAGAGATTCAAAAATCTTAAATCGCTTCCTCATGTATAAGGTGGCGGATCGAGACCTTGTCTGAGGTATTCTGCGCCAATAATTTGTATCAAAGCCAACATTTTGGAAGGTTTTGTGTCAGATCTATTAGAGATGGCTGAAGAGAAGACCACCATAGGTAGCATGAAGATTGATCTCAAGTCATTCAATGGGAAGACCAATTTCATGCTATGGCAAAGAAAGATGAAGAATATATTGATATAATATGATCTCCTTATGTGTATTATGGGAAGAGATTATGCATCGAAGAAAACAACGAATGAAGCCTAGTCGAAAGTAGATCAGAAGGCAATGAGTTCCATTGAGCTTTAACTATCAGATGAGGTCATGTATAGTTTCATAAAGGAAATGTTAAATAAAACTACTTAGGATAAGTTACAGTCATTGTACATGGGAAAATCCCTCTCAAACAGATTGTTTTTGAATGTTGAATTATACGATTTGCGTATGAATGAAGATGAGGATCTGATGGAACACCTGAACATGTTCAATCGATGTATTTTAGATCTTATACGGGTGGAGGTGAAGTATAAGGAAGACGATAAGGCATTGCTCTCCCTACAGTCTTTTCCACCGTCATGTAATCACATCAGGACCACCCTAATGTTCGGCAAGGAGACTCTCAAGTTTGAGGAGGTCGTCCAGGAAATAATCTCCCATTCAAAGATGTGCAAGAATACAGGAGAAAATGTTTAGGGTGCGAGACTCATAGTGAAAAGTTCTTATGAGCACTAGAGCCGATCGAAGGATAGGAGTGCCTAAAGCCAGAGCCGGGATAAGAGCTGATCGATGTCCAAAGGCCAATCAAAGAATTTAAAGTGCTTTTATTGTTATCAAAAGACATTTCTTCGAGTTGCAAGACGAGATGAAGGAGAAGGGGACGAAGCTGGAGAACTCCAACATAGCATGTGTCATTTCGTAGAATGGTGATGGAGAGTTGCGTTCTGTATCCTCAGGTAAGTTTTCATCTCAGTGGATCCTTGATAGTGGTTATACATTCCATATGTGTGCATACAGTGATTGATTCGAAACATATGAGAAGAAAAATTGCGAAAAAGTTCTTTATGAGGAACAATGCCTCCTACAAGGTGGTAGTTATGGGAACTTTAAGATTGAAGATGAACAATGGTACAGTTCATTCGTTCGGGAGCATAAGGCACGTTCCAACTCTCAAGAAGAACCTGATTTCTTTGGATATTCTGGATGCAAACGGGTATGCCTACTCATTGGGTAATGGGAAGATCAAGGTTACTAAAGAATCACTTGTGGTGATGAGAGGAGAGAGGCTGACGAATAATTGGTACAGACTATTAGGGAGCACAGTCTTGGATGAAGCGGTAGTCTTCACAAACATCAGTTCAGAACGAGATCCTACTTTACTTTGGCATTAGAGGTTGGGCCACATGAGCAAAAGGGGGTACATGAACTACACAGAAGAAAGCTGCTGAAAGATATAGGCATGTGTAAATTGGAGTTGTACCGATCATGCATTATGAGAAAGCAGTCCAAGGTTTCTTTCAAGTTGGCTTCTACGGAGAAAAGGGCAAAATGCGCTCTTAACTACATTCTCTTCGACATTTGGGGACCGGCACTGACCTGTTCGCATGGTAGAGCTCAATATTTTATCATATTCCTGGATGATTACTCTTGAAAGGTTTGGGTCTACTTCATGCGCGAGAAGTCTGAGGTGTTAGATAAATTCAAAACCTGAAAAGCAGAGGTGAAAAACCTGATGGGAAGAAAGATCAAGACTTGAGGAGCAACAACGGAGGTGAATACAAAGATAAAAAGTTCATAGAATTATGTCAACATGAGTGCATTGTTAGGCACTTCACGGTAAAAAATACCCCTCAGCAGAATGATGTTGTAAAAAGGATGAATAGGAGTCTCATGGAGAAAAAGAGGCATTGCGATTGCATTCAAATCTGTTTGAGTCCTTTTGGGCAGAGTCGGTTAACCATACGTATTGTTTAGTTAATCGATCTCCCTTGAAGCTACTGGAATTCAGATGTGCCGAGGAGGTATGGTCTGGGAAAGATGTGGATCTTTCTATGATAAAGGTATTCGGATGCAAGGCGTTCGTTCTCATCCCAAGTGATGAGAGGAACAAGTTTATGCTAAAGTTGCAAGAGTGCCTGTTCCTGGGCTTTGAACGAGTAATGAAGGGCTTCAAGTTGTGGGATCTGAAGAACCGAAAGAACATCGTCAGCAGAGACATCATCTTTGACGAGACGACCATACCTATGATAGAGGCGAAGGCCTATGAGGTAAAATCTAGTCTGAGAGAGGACTGCTACAAAAATTCCGATTATCTTGAGAGGTGTGGGCCAGATAACTGAGGTTGAAGCAGTTGCTACATCCGAGGGAAATGTGGACGAGCAGCAACAGGTGGAGACACTATTAGAGACTCAGGTGGAGGCTCTGGTACAGGCTCAGGTAGTGCTTACAAGTATGATTCTGAGAAAGTCGAAGAGGACCTTCAAACCACCTTAGAGATATAGTTGGGATGATGAGGCTTGATATGCCTTCATCATCAGTGAAGATGATCCAGCGAACTATGATGAGTCTGCAGCGAGTAGCGAGGGGCAAGGTTGGATGAAGGCTATGAAGGATGAGAGTAACCCCTCTGACCGACCTTAAAGGAGTTACGTCATTACAACCTGACTCCCTAATAAGATGAATTACGACTTGTGGATAGCTTCCCACTTATCCATTTGATCAAAGTTTATTTCGCACAAAGGTACTCATTTATTGAGATTTAGGATTCTATGAAATAAAGTTTAAGTATCAAGCACAAAGAGGAGAGGGATTTACCTTCCAAAAGAATCCGAAGAGAACAAGGTTTGGCCTTGAGAAAATCTAATTAACAAAGCTTCAAAATTCATAAATTTTTTATCAAAGCCAATTCTCATACTTTGGGTAATCTCCTGTAACAATCCGGGAGAGATTGGAAGAGAAATCAACCAATTCGCATTAGCAAACATCTCTTAATCTCTAAAAACCCCACTCTTAAAAATCATAAATTTGCACTCTAAAAATCTAGAGAGTTTTTCAAATGAGCCTCCAATATCTATTTATAGAATAGACCAATCCCAAACAATCTCAGCCATCGGATTAAGATCTAATGGTCAGAAATGGATTGCAATAAAAATCTACCCGAATCTATGTACTAGGCATCCGAACAACTGTTAGGATTGTGCACTATAGGAATCAAAACAGTTGTTCGGACCCTAGGCTCAAATAGCTCTGGATCGTAGTGAGTAGTCCGAACAATTGTTCGGACGCTCTACTCTTTTCTGTCACTAGTTGTCCAGACTATTACTGGTCTGTTCGACTCATGACAAAGCAATCTGAACAGTAGTTCGAACTGACAAAGTAGCCCATCCGAACAGGTATTCAGACGGCTTTAGTAAGCCTTCAATACTTGGAGAAATCCATGTGTACGTTGAACCTTATAGACCTGACATGTCAATTATGCACGGATGCAATATCGCTAAATCAACAAGGTGAACCCTTGGCGAGAGAAAATATGCCTCAATATGTGTGTATATGCGCTCGAGCTAGTCCGAATACTGAGGCGGTCAACTTGGAACATCCAAACTTAAAAGTGATAGATAAAACTTAAGTTTGGAAAGCATGAAAATCGAAAAACAAATACTATCTAAGGAATCCGATTCCGCAAAACCAAAGATCACACATATTGAAGTTGGAAAGGTTCTACACCCAAGGGTTAGAAGGATATACCTTGGGATGTTATCTGTGTCTATTATTCTGATAGAGTTGTGATGCTCTGCTTTGGAACAAGATCATGTTGTACTGACACAAAATCCTAGAACCTATGCACTAAACCTAAGACCGATAATTTTTTGTGCTTATAAATTATGACAACACGGGTGGTGCGCTCTTGTCGCTAACACAATCTTGATATCTTCATTTTTGACACTTTGTCATCATCAACAAGCCAAGCCACGCGACGATGCATCCTCACATACAAACTCTACTACGTAATTTTTCAATACAAGTTCTCACAGCGCTTAGATGGGACATGGACCCGATGTTTAAGTTTTCAAGAGGGATGATTTCCTAGTACTAGGTATATCGACTCTTATTGCAACAGAAGCATATCGAAATTGGTGTTTCTGCACGAAGAGATTTCGATGATCAAAATCATTGCATTCGTAGATGAAGGGTTTGTTAGATAGCCTGTGCTTGGGGAGGAAGGAAGTCACCTTGGGTTTATAGTAGGGTGGCAAAGGCGTCTAATACGCATGTTACGTTATAGAGCTAAGAGGTGCTTATTGTGATACGATTGGGTCGGGTGGGAGGTACACACAACCATCAACCATAAGTCGTTTAGGGGCTATAGTGGTTTGCGCTATGGTTCTAGCAAATGCAATGTACCGCCCTGAAAGAGGTGCAATCCTTCGGTCTATGGAATGTCCCCCGGTTAGATTGCGCTTTGATTCCCATAGGGCATGTTTGTCTACCGGAAAAACAAAGGAAACAAAAAAAAAACACTAATTTTCTTGTAAAACTATGTTTAGCTACGAAAAAGTGTGACCGATCAACAAATGAAAATAATTTTTTTTATCAAAAGCAGTTTCCCATCAGAAGGCCACAAAATGTTTTCCGCCAAAAACACAAAACACATTCCCATTGTAACTATCTCTTTAATTTCTTTCCGATGAATTTCTTTCTTGTAAAAACTTTGTCATAAAACTTCGGACTAAGTAGTTAACCTTGATAAATCCTAGCACATTATTGACCTAGATCCTATGAAATTATTGTTTGCAAAGTCTGACATCATCTCGCGCCGTCCCATCGCGAAAAAGAATAGTTGACCCACATCACCCTATGTCTCAAATAGTCAGATCGACATGTCACGCACTTCAAAGTCAGCATCCACAAGGCCTCAATCAGCACACCTCCCAAGGCAAGGAATGAAAGGTTCTCAGTGTCTAACAATCCATGGAGGATATCACCAACTGGGGCATTCAATTGTGCATGGGTGATGGAGGAGGATAAGGCTCATCCAAAGTTGACAATCTCACATGTACTGACCTAAAAAAAAGGAAGAAGGGTTTTCTTCCCTCCAATGAGCCACCCCCATTATATGAGACCCCCCACCCACTAACCCTATGATTCCACTCTAGGGTTTTGTGGTTCAACTACCCAAAGCACCAAAGGGAGGACTACAGTGATGTTTCAGTGAATGGGGTGGTGATCAATCAGCTGATGGAACTCCTCGAAAGATTAGCAGCAGCAAGTACTAATCCTGTGTATTCTTTGCTTGATGAGCTCTCATGTTCCTGTAGAAATAGTAGAGAGGTGGACCATGAGCTTAGTTTAATGGATGGAGCTCTGGCTTTTGTCTGTCTAGTGCTCCCGAGTGTGTGGATGATTTTTGACTTGGGGGTGGGGGGAGGGGCTTGAGACGCTTGTCCTCTGCTCGGGGGTTTAGGGGGGCACCCCCCCCCTGCCAAATGGATCTAAAAAGGGATGAGCTGTGTGTCTTGTCCTCCTCCCTTTTATTTATTTTTGTAAATCCCTAAGGGGGGGTAGGCTTGGACCCCCACCTGTGGTGTGCTCCTCCCCTTGACACATCTTATTAGGGTTCTATAATTGTGTCCTGTGGTGGTTGTCTTTCCATTGTCCACAACCTATGTATCCTCTTTGGGGAGGGTCCTTTGTCCACAATAATCTCACTCTTCTATGCCCTCCTCTCATTTGACAATAATATCTCTCTCTCTCATATATTTTTTGGATAAATTTTTCTTTGTCATGAATCCAGATCCTTGGATATCCGCCTCCTCACAAAAATCGACTTACAAGGAGATCGAGGTCAAGGCGGGTATAGAAACGGTCCGTCACACGTTCTCATTATTGATGTGGGACTATCCCGTATGAGGTATGACCATCTCAACACTCCTCCCTCCCCTCATGCAGGACACGCGTGACAAGGGCACTATTGGGACGAGCTCTTGCAGCAGGTTTGGTTCCGATATCATGTCACGAACCCCAAACCCTTGGATACCTACCTCCTCATAAAAATTGGCTGATAAGGAAATGTCCAAGACAGATATATAAATGGTCCATCATCCCCTCCCATTACCGATATAGGACTAACCCGTGTGAGGTATGACCATCTCAACACTCCTAACTATGACATTTAAAATTAGTACAACTATCTCTCTCTCTCTAGATATATATACTTTTTTTTTAAAGATAAATCTCTTTCTTAACTATTGGCATTTGTAACGAGGTTCAACTTGAATCTGGTAAACCCGAGAACTGAGCTGACTTGATTTGATATTTTGCAAATCTAAGTTGGCTCGGTTCGCAATTTTGTGGACCAATTAAATCCGGGTCGGTTCCAGGGTTAGGGCTCGCGTAAATCCGAACCCATATATATACTTAATTATTTAATTTTATAATATTTATAACTATTTATTTCAGGCTTTCACTCTCACATCCCCTCCTTTGCTAAACTTAGGGTTGGGTGTCTTGGGTCATGGTAGGATATAACACTAGAAATGTTTATGTTCTCTATACAAAGCCTTTGATCTATTATCTTTCTATTTTTTGTTTGTTCCTTTTTCATAATATGACACTAGAATTGTTACTTTTTGTTCTCTATATTGTATGAGTAAATAGCCATTTTTAAAAAAGGGACAACTAAAACTTTGATAAAAGTGACACTCGGCTAAAAATGACCCTAGTTGCACCCCTACATAGAATGCATAATGCCTAGGCTTATTAACCCGAAACCCGACTTGACCTTGGTGTGGGTCAGGTTGGGTCGGGTCAGGTCAGCTCGGGTTTATGCTCAAGTCGGATCGGATTGGATTTGGATTTGGAGAACCGAACTAGGTCAGTTTGGGTCAAGTTTAGCACTAACCCGACCCGAGTTGCACCCCTATTTATAGCTAGACACATACAACCATTCAATCCAACCATATAGAGGGTACGTGGACACCATTTTTTTTTCCTTTGACATGGCTCACTCAAAAGTGGGCTACCAATGAGACCTAGTGCAACAAAAACTTCCATTATAAACCATATGAAAGGTTACTGTGGGCATTGAAATTAGCCCACAGATCGAACCCGATTTGCACACGTAAAATAGGCCCACACCCAACGGCCTTCGGGTCGAACCCGACTCGCACATGCAACTTGGGCCCACACACAACGGCCCACATACGGAAATCTGACCCGCACCCAACGGCCTTCGGGTCGAACCCTACTCGCACATGCAACTTGGGCCCGCACACAATGGCCCACATGCGGAAATCTGGCCCACGCACAACGGCCCGTATGCAACTCGGCCCGCACGCAACGGCACGCATGCAACTCGGCCCATACACAACGGCCCGCATGCGAAATTGGGCCCGCACACAAACGGCCCGCATGCGCACTCGGCCCGCGTGCAAACTCGGCTCGCGCGCCGCAGCCCAACTCAAAGTAAACGGGTCCCACCGGACCCGCTACCCGAACGCAAAGAGGGGGGCCCACCGGCCCCCCCCTCTAGAAAACCGTGCCCCCCTCCTCATGGAGAGGTGGGGCCGGCCATAAAGGAAAAGAAAAAGAAAAAGAAAAGAAAGAAAAGAAAAAAGAAAAGAAAAAGAAAAGAAAAGTAAAAAAATCAAAACCGCCTCGATGCGGGGGGAGGTGGCGTGGACGTCTACGCAGCCGTAGATCCGCGACGATCCCTCGATCCAACGGACAAGATGACGTTGCGTCGCCATCCGATCCAAAAGTGCAAAAAATAACAACTCAATCTTTAAAGATCGAGTCACATCTGGCCCGTAACCAACCCAACTAAAAAGGAGGGGATCGAGTTTGTTTCCTCGGATAAAGGAACAATATCTTGATGCTTATGGGGGGAGATATCGGATGAAATAAAAAGATTTCAGCCATATCTCCCCCAACCGCCCTCTTTGCCTATAAATAGAGGGGGTGGGGGAAGGAATAAAGGGTCCGAAAAGCTGAAGACGAAAGGGCTCTGCAAGAGAAGCTCCAATGCTTGAAGACCGAAGACTTCACGAGGCACGGCAAGCACGTCCTACGGGAATCCTTGGCCCTTCAAGTCCTCATCAACGTGAAGACCTTGCACTCGAAGATCAAAGCTTCGACTCCTTGCACGAAGAAGAAAACTTGGAGAAGAAGACCCGGAGTCGTCATCACCATAACTTCTCCAACGATCTTCACCAACTTCGAAGACGCCACAAGCAAAGGCCGGAGAAGAAGATCAAAGCCGACGCTACAACCGTCGTGTGGAGATCGGTGCTACCCCCGCCGTCTTCATCAACAAAAGCCGACGCTACAACCGTCGCACGGAGATCGGTGCTACCCCCGCCGTCTTCATCAACAAAAGCCGACGCTACAACCGTCATGCGGAGATCGGTGCTACCCCCGCCGTCTTCACCAACAAAGCCGACGCTACAACCGTCGTGCGGAGATCGGTGCTACTCCCGCCGTCTTCACCAACAAAGCCGACGCTACAACCGTCGTGCGGAGATCGGTGCTACCCCCGTCGTCTTCACCAACAAAGCCGACGCTACAACCGTCGTGTGGAGATCGGTGCTACCCCCGCCATCTTCATCAACAAAAGCCGACGCTACAACCGTCGCATAGAGATCGGTGCTACACCCGCCATCTCCAAAAGAAGCCTTCAACTCCAATCAATCCAAACACGCCCGGAGAAGAAGCCAACGTCACAACCGTCACCTGGTCCGAAAAGCTGCAGACGAAAGGGCTCTGCAAGAGAAGCTCCAACGCTCGAAGACCGAAGGCTTCACGAGGCACGGCAAGCACGTCCTACGGGAATCCTTGGCCCTTCAAGTCCTCATCAACGTGAAGACCTTGCACTCGAAGATCAAAGCTTCGACTCCTCGCACGAAGAAGAAAGTTTGGAGAAGAAGACCCGGAGTCGTCATCACCCTGACTGCTCCAACGATCTTCATCAACTCCGAAAACGCCATAAGCAAAGGCCGGAGAAGAAGATCGAAGCCGACAACACCCGTCGTCTTCAACAAAGGCATCGACTCTTTGCACGAAGAAGAAAGCCGGGAGAAGAAGACCAGAAGCCGGTGCTACTCCTGCCGTCTTCGTCAACAAAAGCCGACGCTACAACCGTCGTGCGGAGATCGGTGCTACCCCCGCCGTTTTCATCAACAAAAGCCGACGCTACAACCGTCGCACGGAGATCGGTGCTACCCCCGTCGTCTTCATCAACAAAGCCGACGCTACAACCGTCGCACAAAGATCGGTGCTACCCCCGCCGAAAAGTCAGCCGACGCCACAATCGTCAAGGAAGCCGGAAGAATAAAGAAGCCTTGAAGAAGTAGCCATCGCCGTTCGAGAAGAAGATCGAGTCAAAGCTAAAGCCAAAGCCAAAGCAGAAGCACCAGTAAAGCCCGCGCCAAAGTAACGCACGTGCCAAAGCCAAGCAACTACGCCGGTCACGAGCAAAGCACCGCACGTTCTAGCCGATACGACGCGAAGTCCAGAAGAACTAAAGCATCGCAAGTCTCTACCCGTCTACGTTCAAGCGCAAGCGCCAAAGCAAAGCAAAAGCCAGAGCCACGCCAAAGCAACACCAAAGCCAAAAGCCAAAGCCAAAGCCGACGCCAAAAGCACGATCGACACCACGAACCGACGATCAAGGACGCCGAGGTCGAGCAAGGATCGAGGAAGACACGAAGACCGAGGAACGAAGCCCAAAGCCTCCCTAGCCGAGAAAGCGCGAAGCACGGACGGGACAAAATCAACGGCCGATATTCCTTAGCCTCTCAAGAAACCCTCACCCTGTAAAGACCTCTGTCCTGGGCAACCCCTTCAGAGCTCTCGCACGAATACCACGTGGAGACGCGGATCAAAGGGACCCTCCAAAGGATCTCTCCCACAATCTCCTGATCAAAAATTTGTAATCTCGTGTGATCCGCAATAAAGACGACCCGAATCTTTTTCCACGCTCACAGTTACAAAATTGACCTCAAGATCAAAAATAACAAGAGCAATGTTCTTCAAGATATCTATCTTTCATCATTTGTTGAAGATAGTGCATGCCCATGCCTGTCGACACTGTAGCAGGCCGCCTTCGACGGCAACACCTGAACGCATTCGGCAACAAAACACTTTCGACGACAATACCGAAATTCATAGGGACACCCATTTCCTTGCCCGTACCGATTGGCATGAAGCGGACGCCTTAGCTGCGACCAACTCCCCCTCCCCTAATAATCGATCAATCACAATTGTCTCTGTTCGAACGGATTCCTCGTGATTGACCTGATAGTTTGGGACAGCCGAAATTTCAGCAGGCGAGCTTATAGCCGTTGATGCGAACAACGATCACAGGATGAACGGTCATGTTTAGTGCAGTTTAAATGAGCCGGGATTTTAGGTGTTTAGTGCAGTTTAAATAGGTTGGGATTTGAAACCAATGGAGGGAGTTGGTTGAAAGAGATCGTACGTTGATTTTTGAACGAATGGTTAGATCTATTCGGTTCATTTTTATCCAGTCAGCTTTTTAGTTCCGTTTTGTCTAATCAGCACAAAACCGACATCCCTTGTTATATAGATGCCCTACCGTACATAACGATTATTGCTCTACATTTGATGCTCTCATGCCTATCACTATGCATCCGCCATCCGTCTATGACGCTAAACACTTGCACCTGTCGTTTTATCCATCAGCCGCCTACTGACGACTCCATCAGCTCCCGTAGACGACTAGGCATCAGCACGCATCAGCGTCTCCACAAATCGCCAATCGATGACTCCATCATATGCTTGTTGATGCTGGAACGGCCACATGTCGATAATTCCGTCAACCGTTGATAGTCATCCATCCGTAGATGACTCCATCAGCTGCATGTCTACGACCCCCAGTCAACAACTCTTTACCGGCACTCATCGATGCCTCGACTAGTCACTCGTCTGTGAGTCCATTAGCTGCTCGTCAGCAAAGTCTGGATCATCGGGTTGTCGGTGACTATGCAATTGTACTCTGTGCCATGCATGTAGCTGCAATTATGGCCCCATGGCATACACCCAGCAATCCTCAAGAAGGGCCCATTGCATGCTCCTGACACCTTCAACCAGGCTCCAACATGGCTCGATCCCTTCTCTATCATCACACAAGTTGAGTCAGTGCACACCATAGTTTTGTCTCAAACGACCTTCGAGCAAGATGCTCACGTCGATGTCTTCATAGACACTAATGCACCAATTGAGCCGATCTCCTTCTCCTCATAACCACCAAAAGCTTATGGGAGGAGATCGACTCTACCCAACAAGCTTACACCCGATACGGCACCCGATGTTGTTCTACTGTGATCTGACAATCTTTTTTTTGAGAAAAGATGACATCCCTATATGGGAGGGGGTTAGGCGGACCCCAACCTGTGTATTATAAATAGTAGTAGTAAAACATATTACATAACGAACTCAAAATAGGTGAGTTTGGAAAGGCTAGCTCATTAAAACAGTAAACACAGTCTATAACCCGGACATGGTCTCTCGATCGATGCTCCTATCCAAACCTGCAAGAAAACAAGGTGATCATATATGGTTTTCCCCTGTAGGAAGCTCGCATCTCTCCGCATATCGCGCTTGAGTCTATTCACCTCATGAATGTCCTCCTCTGACATATTGAGTCCGCAATCTCGTCCAAATTGTTGAAGGGCCTCAATTGTAGTTGAACATATTGCAATCTCGTCCCAATTGTGATCCGACAATCTTACACGACATAATATTTTTTGTTTTTTTGGATGGCAATTGTAAAGGGAGAGTATCATTGGGAACTCGTTTTCCCTATAGCTGTATCGTTTTTATTTACTTGAATCTTTGTACACTCTGTGAGAGGGATATAGGATCTATGCAATAGTTTTTGAGATCAATTAAGTTGATGGTAAGACGAAGACATGGAGAGGTGTAGTACCATGACGGATGGGGGAGATTAAATCAATTTCCTCAAGAAGAAGACCCAAAAAATCAAGAGGTGGCAAGGAACAAAAGTGCAATGATGATTGATGCTTTGTGCTTGCCTACTGAGGGATCATGGACAATGATCATGCATGCGTATAGTTATTAATTTTACGTAAATTTATTAATTTTGCGTGTGTATATATATATATATATATATATATATATATATATATATATATATATATATATATATATATATATATATATATATATATATATATATATAGGGGAGTGCTTAGGTGCAGTCCATGCGGTCTATGTCCGCAGCCGTCCGATGCACCCGCAGCGTGCATCAGATGCACAGAGTGGTGCATCAGACGGCTGTGGACGCGGACCACACGGACCGCACCTAAGCATCCCCCTATATATATATATATATATATATATATATATATATATATATATATATATATATATATATATATATATATATATATATATATATATATATATATATATATATATATATATATATATATATATATATATATATATATATATATATATATATATATATATACAGAGAGAGAGAGAGAGAGAGAGAGGAAACGAAAAATGAGCTGCCAACCTATTTAGCCGAAATAGGCAGCCACCCAATTAAAGCCCATAAGAGTTATAAAATGTGCTTATTTTTTGTGAGCATAAGCATCCTACCTTAGATAGAATATCCATAAAAAATCAACACATTCTAAAACTCCTAGAAGCATAAAATGTTAAAAGTTTTATCAAACGTCCGTTGTAATCGTTAATCTGAAATATAACATTTGATGCCACTAAATGTTTTAGAATATACTGATTTTTTGTGGGTGTTCTATATAAGGTAAGATACTTATGCTCACAAAAAATCAGCACATTCTAAGACTCCTAAGGGCATCAAATGGGTGGGTGCCCATTTCGTCAAAATAAGTCGCCAGCCGATACCCCGTATATATATAGGGCAGGGATACTCTTACTTATGGAATGGTTACTTATTGAGTTATACACCGTCTTTTACCTACCCTAGAGGTTTTAGAATTTGATGAAACTCGGTGGGGATGCTATCTATGGCAAGTTGATCATCCTCACCAAAAAGCATCAAATTTGATTACCTTCAGGGGCATCAAATGTTAGAAGCTTTATCGACCATTCATTTTAACTGTTAATTTGAATAGTATATTGGATACCCCTAGAGGTTAGAGAATTTGATAATTTTTGGTGAGGATGATCAACTTGCCATAGATAGTATCCCCACCAAGTTTAATCAAATTCTAAAACCTCTAGAGTAGGTAAAAAGCGATGTGTAATTGTATAAGTAAAATTTCATAAGTAAAAGTATCCCTCCCCCTATATATATATATATTGCTTAGTTGCTTGTTGTTGCTAGTTAACTATAATAATAGATTAATTGCTCCATAGATAGCACCGTAGTTAGCATAAGTTAATGGTAACCAAGTGAAGATTGTAATGGTCAAACCCTACAAGATGATTATGAGATGATCCAGTGGTCATCTTGGCGAATCAGAACCTTCTTCTAGATTTAATCAGTAAATTATGTAGTTATTCTACTGTACATGAGATGCGTAGTATTAGATAACAAGCCAAAGTTTCTTTTTTTTTTTTTGGTACGAAGAAGGGGAGATCTCAACAGATCTCAGGAGGCACCACAGCCTGGTGCAAGCAGGAGGCGCCACAAACCGGCGCAACCACAAACAGCAAAAGAGGGGAGCCCCAAAACCAACTACCCCACCGACCGGCAGCGGCGAAAGGAACCAAAGGAGTTCAATCCCCCGACCACACCGCCGACCTCCAGCGGGAACAGAAAAACCCAAAGAAACCCAAAACAACAAAGATCACACAGGACCCAAAAAAAACCAAAGAAAGATGCACAAACCACCACAAAAACACTGGATCCACAATCGGAGTCATCACCCTCCGCTCCGGCGAGGTTGCAGAGCCGCTCCGCTACCCCCATCCTCCACGACCACCACCGTCGCCCCGAACCGCCGGGAACCACCACGGCATAGAGGAGGGAGCTGGAAAAACTCACAGCAGACACTGGCTGGAGTCCAGACCCACCACTCCATCCACGATCCAGGCCGGAAACCCACGATCCACCGGTAAACGACTCTGATCCGAGAAGGGGGCCGCCGCACAACTCCGATCACCAAACACCAGCTCGAGGGGAAGCCCCTACTTACAGGGGGAGGAGGAGGGGAATGAAATCCACAATCTCCTGGCCTCCCCAGAGCTGCCATCGGCAGCCGAGGAGGCCAAGAGGGGCAGAAGAAGCGAACCCTAGCTCTGGCAAACCCTAGCCACTTCAGTCGAAAATTTCTAACTACAAGCCAAAGTTTCAACATCAATAATCAAATGTGGATGAGGGATTTGCGCTACAATTTCCACACCCTTCCATTGTCGGCCTACTGTAAGTTAAAGTAATGTCTCGTCTTTAATCTTGGGAGCCAGTGAGGAAGGCATTACTTTGATGATGACAATAATAGACTTTAACAAGATAGAGTTATAAGTAGGTAGGTGAGAATGACGGCACAAATGTGGCATATAACTCACACGCTTGCTTTATAATTCAAGAAAATGGTGTTCGCTTGATTAGATTAGTGGAGCTCTCCAAAATGAGCTAGATCCCATCCTATCTAGAGCTAAAGAAAAATTAGATGATAATATTACATGGCAAGAGATATTAAGATAGTAAGAGTTGGGGGGTTATATGTTGGAAATGTAACCGTTCTATACTAGCAATCTTAAGGATTAATCAAGTCTTTTATATTAACTAATTGATTATTTAGCAAATGTGATTTTTCATGCAAGCAAAATCAAGTCACAAATTTCTTTTAGAAATTGTTTGCCAAGGCAGAGCGGGTTCTATGGAACCGTCATTCACCTTGCCGAACTTTTCTAAAAGAGAGAAATAATCTATCTCTAATTATTTAGGTTTCTCTATTAGATGCAAGTTGATTAATTTAGAATAATGGGACAAAAGTAGAGTTAGAAACTCTGGCCTGTGGTCGAAACGTGCTAGGCACTGTCCCAAGAAACTTATTGCCCCCCTCGTGCGGGTCTCGTGGCAATGGTTCTCGGAGATATGACGACCCCGGTCAGGCGACCTCCTTCTCGTCGGCACGACTCCAAGAAGGCTTTGCGAACCTCGATGTACTTTCAGGAATCCAGCGACTCGATGAAGAACTTCTCGAAGTCGGGAGGCAGCACCGCAGCAAAGCTTTGGTCCGAGAGAGGGAGTCTCTTCGGAGCAAAGGGGGAGCACCACAACACCACGACCGAGAGAATGGGAGAGAGAGAGACAGTAAGCAGGGATGAATTCCGATATTCGGACCGTACCCATCCCATGGCTGCACCGGGCCTTATATAGGCCTCGGGCAGTTAATGGGAGGCTGAAAGAGGGGAGCGGTTAATGGGCTGCGATTAAACCCATTAACCTCGCACGTTACAGCTCGCAGAGAGCAGTCTCGTAACGGCTCGTATGCAGCAACGGGTCGCATGCAAAACGGCTAGTAGCCAAAAAGGAATTTAATAAATGGGGAAGGACTTAAAAGCAAAAAACAAAAAGAGGGCAGGTGCGGACCAGCCCATTTCGGAGGTGCTATCGTGTCCGGGTCCGCGGGCGCACACACACGCGCCGCCCAGCCCATGCCCAAGCCCAAGCCCGGCCCGGCTCGGCACGGCACACACGCGCGCGCGTGTGTGAGCTAGTGGAGCCCCTCCTCTAGTGTGATGACTAGTGGGGGGAAGTGGGCAAATCCTTATATGTTGGTAGGGGATTTCTCCCCTTACCGATATGGGACTAAAGCCCAAGGTGTTTGTGTGGTTTTAACACACACACCCAACAATCCCCCACATGTGTTTAAAACCACTAAATATTAAATAAGTAAAAAATTCAAAAATGTAAAGTAAAAAGAATTTGCTGGATTCCATATACTACGCAGTAGGTGTAGGTACCTTCCGATTTGAACCTCCACTTAGTACAATTGTATACATCCGTGAGGACTTGGTGGACTACGTCTTGAACCAGTCTCATTTATCGGGTTTCTACAAGTAGTACACGTAGTACAGTTTTCGATGGTTCTAAGCGGGTTGCGCTATTAATGGCCTTGCGCATATATCTTTTCTTGTATGTTTCTAGGGAGCAGCCCTGGTCCCAGAGTTGCGACCTCACAACGACATACATATAGGTAAGTCCTAATAGGGGTGTGAGCAAGGCGACACCCTGCCTCATGGGTCTTGGACTTATTAAGAGTTTTAAACTCATCCTACCCCTTGCTTTTAATAAGCACTGACGTCATAGGGACGAGAGCATTATTCAGTGCTCCTCATTTTCAATCACTACTACAGTTTGTTTCTACCCATTGAACCTCCGTGAGGTTGGGTTCCCACTGCGGTGATTTTTCTTATGGGCTTAATCTCATCCCCCTCGACGATTCTAAGACCACTGTCCTAGAAAGGCCCTTAGTTAGATGATCCGCCAAATTCTTTTCGGATCTAATAAAATCTAGGGCAATTATTTGATTTTTCATCTTATATCTGAGAGATCTATGTCTCACTTTTAGATGTCGATTTATTTTCACATCAGCATTTTCTTGATTACATTTATCAATAGCTGATCGACAATCACAATGGATAGATATAGCCGGTAAAGGCTTTTCTATCAATGGGATCTTATATAGAAGATCTCGAAGCCATTCTGCTTCTGTGCTAGTGGTATCCAGCGCTATCATTTCTGATTCCATAGTACTCCTAGCTATAACGGTCTGTTTGGTGGATTTCCAAGATATGGCTCCACCTCCTAGTAGGAATACATATCCGGTTGTGGACTTAATATCTATTGAGTCACTAATCTAGTTAGCATCAGAGTATCCCTCTAATACAGCTGGATATCCACTATAGTGGAGACCGTAAGATATGGTTCCCTTAAGGTATCTAAAAACTCTTTCTAATGCATTCCAATGGGACAAATTCGGGTTAGACATATAACGACTAAGTCTATTTACCGCGTAAGCGATATCGGGTCGAGTATAGTTTGCTAGAAAACCTAGCGATCCTATGATTTGAGCATACTCGCTCTGTAGTCTAGGAAGTCCAGTATTCTTTGTCAGATGGGTATTTGGATCATATGGTGTGGATACTGGTTGGCAATCGGGGTCGTAAAATTTCCTAAGGATTTTCTCGACATAGTGGGATTGGGATAACACTAAGTCATTGTCCTTCCTAATGATCTTAGTGTTTAAAATAACGTCGGCTTGTCCTAGATCTTTCATGTCGAAGTTTTGGGACAAAAAATGTTTGATATCATTTATGATTTGTATGTTTGAACCGAATATTAGAATATCGTCAATATACAAACATAAAATGACAACATTATTACCATCTACTTTATGGTATACACATTCATCCGTTGTATTGATATCAAATCCATAGGATAAGATAACTTCATCGAATTTCATGTGCCATTGTTTTGGGGCTTGTTTAAGACCATAGAGGGATCGAATTAACTTACACACCTTTCCCTCTTGTCCAGGTGCAGTAAATCCCTCGGGTTGGTCCATGTAAATTTCCTCATTAAGATCGCCATTCAAGAAAGCAGTCTTAACATCCATTTGATGTATGACTAGCTTATTGATTGAAGCTAAGGCGATGAGGATCCTAATCGTGGTTATCCTAGCGACAGGTGAGTAGACATCAAAGTAGTCTACCCCTGGTTTTTGGGTAAAGCCCTTGGCTACAAGTCGTGCCTTAAATTTATCTATGGTACCGTCGGGTCTAAGCTTTTTCTTAAACACCCATTTACATCCTATGGTTTTACAACCAGGAGGTAAATTGGTGAGTTCCCAGGTATGGTTTTGAAGTATGGATTGGATCTCGTTATCTATGGCTTCTTTCCAAAAAGGTGAGTCTATGGACTTCATTGCATCTGTATAGGTGGAGGGAGAGTTCTCCACCATAAGTGCATAGAAGTCATCAAAGACTTTCTCTACACGGGCACGTTTACTCCTCCTAGGTTCGGTTTGGGTTACCGGTTCAGTCTGGTCTTCAGGTTCTAATTGGACTTCAGGTTCGATCTGAGTCACCTGATTAGAACTGGAGGCCTGGTTATTGGTATTAATCCTAGTAGTGATCCTAGTCTTATAAGGAAAGATGTTTTCGAAGTATGAGGCATCTCTTGCTTCGATTATGGTGTTATTGGCTATTTCGCTTATTTCAGAGTTAAACACTAAAAAACGATTAGCGTTACTTTCTGAAGCGTAACCAATAAAGATGGCATCTACGGTCTTAGGTTTTATCTTCTTCCTTTTGTTATCAGGGATTTTTACCTTAGCTAGGCACCCCCATACTTTTAAATATTCTAAGTTAGGTTTTCTATGTTTCCATACTTCATATGGGGTCAAGTCATTGTGTTTAAAAGGAATACGGTTAAGGATAAAACAAGCCGTCATTAGGGCTTCCCCCCATAAGTTCTCTGGCGCTCCAGAGCTTAGTAACATGGAATTGACCATGTTCATTAGGGTTCTATTTTTCCTTTCCGCTACACCGTTGGATTGGGGAGTGTAAGGAGCTGTGACTTCATGGAGTATTCCATAGTCATCACAGTACTCACTTAACTCATTTGAGGTGTACTCCCCTCCTCGGTCTGACCTAAGGATCTTAATGGTTTCGTCTAATTGGTTTTCAACCAGAGCTCTGTAAATTTTAAATTTACTGAGTACTTCATCCTTAGTTTTAATAAGGTATAGGTGGCAATATTTTGAAGCGTCATCTATGAACGTTACAAAATATCTATTGCCACCTCTCGAGGTTCTCCCAGAATCACAGACATCGCTGTGAATTAATTCAAGTATATGGGAGTCTCGATCGATGGTTTTAAAAGATTTCTTAGGTTGTTTCGCTTCTACGCATATCTCGCACTTGTCGAGATTCCTAGTATCGGATTTGGGAATGATGTTTAGGGTCATGAGTTTCTTAATAGAATTATAATTTACATGACCTAGTCTTTGGTGCCAAGTGACCGAAGACTCAACATTCAGAATTGTAGACGAAGGATTAAAGACATTTAATTTAAATAAGCCATCACAAAGAAATCCTTTTCCAATAAAATTCATTCCTTTAGTTATTACAACTTTATTGGACTCAAATACAAGCTTATAGCCCTGTTGGACTAATAAGGACCCACTAATTAAGTTCCTCCTAATCTCCGAAACGTGGTGGACTCCGCGCAGGGTTAGGGTCTTCTCCGACGTCAGCTTCAGGTCGATCCGTCCTATCCCTAGCACACGAGCCTCAGCATTGTTCCCCATGCTTACAGCTCCTCCACCTGAGACCTGATAGGTGGAAAACAAAGATTGATCAGAGCAAACATGAATATTAGCTCCTGTGTCAATCCACCAATCAAATGCTTGAAAGGTCATGTTAACTTCAGGGGTGAAGAGAACAGACCTGAAAGCAGTCCCAGAAGAGCCAGCTCCAGAGGTCACCATGTTGACTTGGGAGCCGGGTGGCATTGGACCATTTCTTCTTGGATTTGGAGGTGGTGCTGTCTTCTTGTAGAAGCATTGGTTGGCCATGTGATTGGTCCGACCGCAGACATAGCAGCAGCGCACTCCTTCCTTCTTTTGGTCCTTGGGATGGTTTGGGTTATGGTTGCTATGGTATGGCTTCTTGGTATATGGCTTAGGCTTAGGGTGGAAGGGTTTCTTCTGGAACTTGTGTCTAGGTTTTTGGAATGGCTTAGACGGTTGACCCTCTACGTTGTTGACCTTGGGTTTGGATTCAGAGGATCCCTTTTCCCTGAGCCTATGTTGCTCCTCAATTCTAATAGAGTTTAGAACTTGAGTTAGGGTTAGGTCACCTTGGGTATGACTTAGGTGTTTAGAAAACTCGGACCAAGAAGCGGGGAGTTTATCTATAAGACAGGCTATTTGAAAGGTTTCATCAAGGGTGGAACCATTAGTCTTCAGATGTTGGACTAGGTTCTCAAACTCATGAATCTGATCATTCATGGGTTTGGAGTCAACCATTTTGAAGCTGTTGAAGTCAGATGCTTTGAAGCGTTTTACTCCAGCATCATCTAGGCCATACTTACGCTCTAGGGTATCCCATAGGTCCTTAGGGTTTTGAATGGTATAGTAGATATCATATAGTCTATCAGATAAGGCTCCTAGGATCCTATGTAGGCCATGGTAGTTGATTTCTTCTGGGGTCCTAGTGGGAATGCCAGAAGTTGGTTCAGATTCAGGTTGTGAAGTGGAGGCTCGGGTGCGACGAGTTTGGCTAGACCCGTTGGATACTCCTGGTGCGGTTTCACCTATGGCTGACAGTAACCCAAGTGTGGTTAGCCAGAATCGCATCTGGTTTTGCCACCTCTTGAAGTTAGACCCGTCAAACTTCTCGGGTTTGGCACTAAGGGTTTCACGGTTTGGTGAGGCCATTTTGGACCAAAGTAAGGAGTTGTAATCTGTGGATTGAAAAATAAGTTTTGTCAATTTTAAAGTACACCTAGATAGATTCGACTTTTAGAAGTCCAAATGAAACTTCCAAATCCTAACGGCCAGATGGGCTCCAGGTAGGAGGTGGAGCACTAGGCTCGCTCAAATACCAAGCTACCTTGGGCAAGTTAATGCCGGTTTGACAAGCCTTTCTAGACACCGTAGGTAGTGGAATATTTCAATGACGACTTTTAGTCATTTCTATAATCTATGCTTCTAATTTACTTTTGTAGAAAATAGTTTTGTAACTAGTAGCAACTAATATGTAGCACGAAATAAAGACTAATCACTTAGGCTGATAAATGATTAGTGAGCACGTTGCAAAGAAAATAACTTATGAACGATTAAATTACGTTAAGTTTCTTGGATTGTTGGAAATGTAACCGTTCTATACTAGCAATCTTAAGGATTAATCAAGTATTTTATATTAACTAATTGATTATTTAGCAAATGTGATTTTTCATTCAAGCAAAATCAAGTCACAAATTTATTTTAGAAATTGTTTGCCAAGGCAGAGCGGGTTCTATGGAACCGTCATTCACTTTGCCGAACTTTTCTAAAAGAGAGAAATAATCTATCTCTAATTATTTAGGTTTCTCTATTAGATGCAAGTTGATTAATTTAGAATAATGGGACAAAAGTAGAGTTAGAAACTCTGGCCTGTGGTCGAAACGTGCTAGGCACTGTCCCAAGAAACTTATTGCCCCCCTCGTGCGGGTCTCGTGGCAATGGTTCTCGGAGATATGACGACCCCGGTCAGGCGACCTCCTTCTCGTCGGCACGACTCCAAGAAGGCTTTGCGAACCTCGATGTACTTTCAGGAATCCAGCGACTCGATGAAGAACTTCTCGAAGTCGGGAGGCAGCACCGCAGCAAAGCTTTGGTCCGAGAGAGTGAGTCTCTTCGGAGCAAAGGGGGAGCACCACAACACCACGACCGAGAGAATGGGAGAGAGAGAGACAGTAAGCAGGGATGAATTCCGATATTCGGACCGTACCCATCCCATGGCTGCACCGGGCCTTATATAGGCCTCGGGCAGTTAATGGGAGGCTGAAAGAGGGGAGCGGTTAATGGGCTGCGATTAAGCCCATTAACCTCGCACGTTACAGCTCGCAGAGAGCAGTCTCGTAACGGCTCGCATGCAGCAACGGGTCGCATGCAAAACGGCTAGTAGCCAAAAAGGAATTTAATAAATGGGGAAGGACTTAAAAGCAAAAAACAAAAAGAGGGCAGGTGCGGACCAGCCCATTTCGGAGGTGCTATCGTGTCCGGGTCCGTGGGCGCACACACACGCGCCGCCCAGCCCATGCCCGGCCCGGCCCGGCTCGGCACGGCACACACGCGCGCGCGTGTGTGAGCTAGTGGAGCCCCTCCTCTAGTGTGATGACTAGTGGGGGGAAGTGGGCAAATCCTTATATGTTGGTAGGGGATTTCTCCCCTTACCGATATGGGACTAAAGCCCAAGGTGTTTGTGTGGTTTTAACACACACACCCAACATTATATACCTGTCAAATAATAGTAAGGGCATGATCACCCAAAGAGCACTGCAGAGATATAATTGAAAACTAAAGTTTTTCTTCATGTTGTACTAATGCATGGATATTTAGCTATTACAGTATATTGATCCCTTTCAACCCACTACCAAAGAGATATTGAATAAGTTAAAAGAGATGTTTGGGAAATAAATTTGTTATTCTAGGAAGACAGCTGTGAGGAACCTCATGAATACGAAAATGGCCGAGCGAACTCTAGTTCTTGAATTTATGCTAAAAGTTATCGGTTAGTTCAACGAATTGAAAGTTATACGATTTGAGATCGACGCAGAAATACATGTTGATCTTGTTCTTCAGATCTTGCAATATGCATTCAACTAGTTCAAGTTCAACTACAACATGGATTAGATGACTTTGTCTCTAAATGAACTTGTTAATGTAGTGGAAAGAAGAAATCCTCATAGAAAAATGAAAGACAAAACCCATGAGATAGAAGCCCACCCAAAAGCATCTACAAGAAGTGACCATATTAGTGTGGTAAATAAGTCTAAGGGGGTAGGAAGTGTAAAGCCACCAAATTAAATGAGAAGTGTTTCCACTATGGTAAGACCGGGTGCTGGAAGGGGTTTCAAGAAATAAGGTGGTTGAAAGATGGGAAGATCTATCTAAACTTGCGATCGAAAACGAGGGTCTAAGGAGTATAAGTAAGAGTCGTTACTCTATGGTTTGATGGTAATATGATTTTATTTTTAGAAGATTGTCTTTATGTATCGGACATACGGTGAAATCTGCTTTAAGTTTCTTCTTACATAAAATCGAGTTATTATATTATTTTTAATTTGAAAGTTATCATAAAGAAAGATAGTAAATTTGTATGATCTGTTAATTTAGACAATGGCATATACTTGATTCTAAACTACCACTCCATATATGACCCATTACAAAGAAAAAGTTCCTCTTTAAACTTAACATACCCCTGGCATCTAAGATTAGGATACATATATTTAAATAGGATCCAAAGACTGGTGCAAGATGGGCCAGCCTTTAAGCTCTCTTGAAGTTACACCACTTCCAATCCCCAAATCCTGCCTAGAAGGAAATATGATCTAGACACCATTCTTTGTGAAATGTTATAGACTCAAATATATTTTAGAGTTGGTGCACTTGATGGTTGTGCTTCATTTAATTTCGAGGCTAGAGAAGGATATGATGCACCACATGTATGAGCCATTTTAAGTTTTTAACAAGTTCAAAGAGTTTTATACTTTTATGTAGATGTGGAGAAATAGCCATGCAAAAACCTAAAAACTCGTCGATCTGATCGAGAAGGAGAATACTTCATAAGTGACTTTTAAAACTACTTAAAAGAGAGGGATTGTAACCCAGATGATATCACCAGACACACCATAACAAAATGGTGTTGCAGAAAGAAGAATTGAGTCTTTATTGGATATGGTAAGATTAATGATGAGTTTTTCAAGTTTACCCTTATTTTTTCTAGGGACATACACTAGAGACTGCACAATATCTTAGCTTCATCGAAATTAGTAGTGACTACTATAGAAGGGGTTTTCTGTCACGTTCATTGGATGTTGACACATGTACAACTGGACCACCCGGCTTGGTCTAGTGCGAAGATATGAAGCACCAGTTGAGGGCGAACCGAGTCCAGATCGACCAGACCCGGTCCACGAGCTGCACCGCAGCTGAAGACTAAACCCAGGAAGAAGGTCGGAGGAACCCTAACTCTTAGACGGGAACTAGATCAGGAATGAAGTGGGGCAGGTCGTACACCTGGCCCGACTACCCAAGTGCACGAGTAGCCTGACCTGATCGGTGTGGAAGAACCACCATTAGGCGAGGAAAGATCGGAAGGCGCTGTAACGGCCGGGAAGCACGCCACGCCGGGCGGCCCCTAGGATATCACGCCTATTAGTATCATGGGTTGCCCACAATGGGTAAAACGATCCACGGGAGCATAGAAGGAAAGCATTGAAAGGCGTCCGATCGGAGAAGATCCACCATAACCGTTCCGAGATCATTGGAGGATAGATCACAGCGATGGTGCACACGTAAGTCTACAAAAGAAACCCTGCCCCTCCTTGGCAAGTAAGCAATTTAAACCGAGTGGAGTAATTCGCTTCCGACACCCACGACTACACTACACACATCTCTCCCTTTCTTGAATTGAGCGTCAGAGGGGCCTTGGCTCAAAGGTAAGCCTCGGTCTTTTTGTAGGTGCTGTGGGAAGGCGGTGGAGAACGATCCGCTCCATCTGACGATTAGGTGTGACCGGCGGGGTTTCCCCTCCATATTCTCTGGCGTTGTATGTGGGATCCCTCCCATTTTAACATGATCAACTTCAACTTCCTCTCCAACAAGCTGCATCCATGGCGATGACTCGCCAAGGCAAGGAGAAGTCAGTTGCTCCGGTTTCCTCGTCCCACGCTGGTGGAGGGGTCTGCCCAAACAAGGAGGGTCATGATCCTCCTGCCCTTTTTTCCTCGTATCAACTACTAAAGGTTCTCTTGGCCAACCAAGAGAAACTATTCCAAAGGATAGATGACTTGGTGGCAAAGAGCCACGCCCATCGGCAGATGGATCTCCGGGATCGCCTCGACGAAGCTCGAGGATGATCTAGGACTCCAGCCAAGAGTCGATCTCAAGAGAGAACATCCCGGCGTCACTACGTGCCGGATAGTTACCCATAGAGGCACACTCCAAGTGTCCAAGACAATGATGTGATCGAAGACATGCTCCGGGGCTTAGCAGGACGAGTTGTCACTCCTCAGGCTCCTCAGCCTGAGCGTAGCAATTCACGTCCCAGCGTTTGGGACCGACTTAGCCCCAAGCCTGCCGTGGCCGAACGATGGTTCGTGTCACTCCTAGAGGGCCGTACCTATGCCACACCTTCCAGAGGATCGTTGTCCTCAAATAAAGGCCATCAACATCCCCGAGGCCAGGAGGATGGCGAAGCAGGGCCAGCCCCTTGCTCGGCGATCCTTGCTCGTGCCCCTCGACACTCGACGTCGGCGCCGCCTTCGGAGGAGCAGACGTGCCTGCGCCAGGAGGATCTGGCCAACCTAGTAGTCTAGCGCCTTGGGCACCGGGTGGACATGATGGCGCAAAACACCATGAAAGGGGTGGTAGAGAGCCCCCTTGCTACTCACTTCCCCCACGACTGGCGAGTCCCTCGATTCGAGAGCTTCGACGGGTCCGACGATCCATGTACTCACCTGCTGGAGTACAAGAACTAGGTGAATCCGTATGACTCGATAGACGAGTTGTGCCGGATATTCCAGCGGAGTCTCAAAGGACCCGCGTTGGAGTTGTATTCTCGGCTACCCATCAGCAGCATCAACAGTTACACCGATTTGGTCCATCAGTTCGTGGACAAGTACGGGTGTAACCGAAGGCAACCCAAGGGGATCAATTCCCTGTTCAACCTTCGGATGATGCTACGCGAGCCCCTAAAGGACTTTACCCTTCGTTTTAAAACAGAGGTCCTGGCCATCGATGATCTGACTGGCTAGGGTGCGACAACGGATATGGTGTTCTGGATCGGGCTGAGGCCTGGCCATGCCTTTCGGAACTCCCTGGTCAAGAAGCCCACCCTAAACATGGGTGAGCTGTATAGCCGGGCGGAGCGCTACATCCGCACGGAGGAAGACGCCCAGGCAATGAAGCCCGTCACGCCGCAACAGCATGAGATCAAGAAGGCAACTGACCGCAATGAGTCACTAGCCAAGGTGCCAAGCGCAAATTTGTGGAGCGCTCAGAACCGACAGACGGGAGGAGCAGAAAGTTTATTGTCCTTACGCACCCTCCGGATGAGGTCCTGCTACGGATTCGGAATGAAAGGTATATAAGCTGGCCGGCACCAGCACCCCAAGGGATAACTGGGGGGGGGAGCTGAACAAGCGGTGCGAGTACCACCAAATTCGGGGTCACGGTAGGCGTCGTTGTCGGGCCCTGATGCACGAGCTAGAGGACCTAATTGAAAGGGGGTATCTCAAGGAGTTCATAGCGCAGCCCGACCCGCTGAGTGAGCTGCTGAAGAATGCCTGCCTTTTCCTCCTCCCCGCGCTAGAGAAGCCGCACATGGAGCTCCACCACTGCCTAAGAGGTTGGACCCGCGAGTTGCTCCTCAACTGAACATGATCCACGGATACAGGGCAGGGCCGGCCCCCTCCATGAATTCCCTGCAGAAGAGAGCGAAGGAAGTCCTCCGAATCCAGATGGTGAACAACGTCATCCATGTACCCTAGGAGGATGGAGTGCTGGATGACTTGGACGGTCTCACCTTCAACAAGAATGACCTCCAGGGGGTGAGCCTCTCTCATAATGACCCCCTGGTGATCCAGTTGATGATCAAAATCTGGAACTTCCACAGGTGCCTCGTGGACATAGGAAGCTCCGTGGAGATAATCTACCTTCGGGCTTGCCACCAGCTCAGCTTCACCCACGAGCAATTGGAGCCTTCGAGCACCGTATTGTATGCCTTCGCTAGAGAATCCATGAAGGTAGCCAGAGAAATCACCTCGACGGTAGTCGCTGGACATGCGGCACAATAGGTCCAACTCATAATGGTCGACACAGAGTCACCCTATAATGTGGTCATGGGATGACCATGGCTGCACGAGATGGACACCATCACCTCCACCAAGCATCAATGCATGAAGTTCTATATCAGAGGGAAGGTACTCCGCATCAAGGGGGACCAATAAGTCACGGCCTATGCACAGATCGAGGTCGTACGTGTTGTTGGGTCCTCTACCAAATCTGGCTACCGGAAGGGGTAGCAACCACATGATGACCTCGCCCTTGCGCAAGAGCACATGGATGAATGGGCGGGGTTGCCCTCTATGGAGCCGCTCGACAAAGTCGAGCTGCGAACAGGGAACCCCTATAACGAACTTATGTGGAGAGTACCCTGTCTCTTGATGAAAAAGCACTGTTACTATGGTTCCTCAAGATGAACCACGATGTGTTCGCCTGAAGTCACGCCGACATGACGGGGGTTAGCCTAGAGGTCGCATGCCACTGACTAAATGTCCGGGCAGATGCGATCCCTGTCAAGAAGAAGAAGCGGCATATCTCTGATTGCAATAGAGAGGCCGTGAACGAGGAGGTCGACAAGCTGCTCCAGTCTGGCTTTATTCGAGAGGTCGAATACCCAGACTGGCTCGCCAACATCGTTGCAGTTTCTAAAAAGAACGGAAAAGTATGGGTCTGCGTCGACTTTACAAATTTGAATGAGGCCTGTCCCAAATATTCTTTCTCGCTGCCCCGGATCGATGCACTAGTCGATTCCACGATGGGAGCGCAGATGCTATCGTTCATGGATGGATACTCGGGGTACAATCAAGTGCCGATGCACCCAGATGATCAGTAGAAGACGGCTTTCATCACAGAACGAGGAACTTACTGCTACAAGGTGATGTCATTTGGACTGAATAATGTCGGAGCGACATACCAATGATTGGTAACCAAGATGTTCGCAACCCAAATCGACCGAACAGTCGAGATCTACATTAACGACATGGCGGTGAAAAGCCATTCCAGACAAGGACATATCGATGACCATACTGAGATCTTCGCAATACTCCGAAGATTAAATCTGAAACTCAACCCGACGAGATGTGCATTCGAACTCTCCTAGGGGAGGTTCCTGGGATTCCAGGTGATGCACCGGGGAATAGAAGCTAACCCGGACTAAATCAAAGCTCTGCTCGCCATGCCTACCCTGCGAACAATAACGGAGATCCAATCGTTCAATGGGCATGTCGTGGCATTGCGGTGCTTCATCTCCAAGCTCTCGGACGTCTGCAAACCACTGTTAGATGCTCTGCACAAAGGGTCAAGCTACAGTTGGGAAAACGAGAAGGAAACGACATTCCACAAGATAAAGTCAATTCTAAGGAAACCTTTGGTCTTGTCGTAACCAAGCCCAGGAAAAGAGCTCGGATTGTACCTGGTGACGACCACGGTGGCTATCAGCATAGTGATAGCCCAAGTCGACACCTAGGTCGAGAAACCCGTCTATTTCATAAGTGGACGATAAATGACGCAGAAACCCGTTATACGAGGATAGAAAAAGTGGCCAGCGTCTTGGTCCACGTGACACGGAAGCTTCGTCCATATTCTGTCTCTCACCCCTTTCGGGTGATAACGGAGTATCCGCTGAAGTAGGCTCTGATGGAAGCCGGCTGAGCTGAAAGGCTAGGAAGGTGGGCGACCAAGCTGCTCTAATACTACATTCAGTATGAACCTCGAGTGGCCATGAAGGGCCAAGTCTTGGCCGATTTCCTAAGAGACTTTCTTGTGGAGGGGGATACTCAGGAGATGACGTACGAAGAAGACCCCTAGCGAGTGAAAGAGGCCAACTTGGGACCCAGCGAATGGGCCTCATCCGATGAGTAGAGGATCTTCATCAATGGTTCAGCGAACAATATATGCATGGGGATCGGAGTTGTGATACTCTCTCTGCAGAATAGCGCAATTCGTAAGTCGACAAGCCTAGACTTTCCGGCAACCAACAATGAAACAGAGTACGAGGCCTTGATTGCTGGAATCGAGGTAGCTGAGGACTTGGGAGTCAGCAAGCTGATGCTATTCAGTGACTCCCAGGTCATGGTGAACCAGATCAGAGGTGTCTATGGCACCCACGAACCCCGCATGGTGGTCTACCTATCTCTGGCAAAGAAGAAGCTCGGCGGATTCACGAGGGCAACCATCACTCACCTCCCCCGATCAAAAAACAAAGAAACAAATGCCTTGGTGAATGCTGCGTCAGCTCTTGGTGGGATGGATCCATATCACCTCATGGTGGAGGTCAAACAGAGCCCGTCTACTAAGCTCGACGTGATGATGATCGATGCTACAACAATTGGGCTGCCAATCTCGGGGCTCGACCAGGTGATGCCCCCTGATTGGACCAGCCCGATGCGAGCCTACCTCACAACAGGACAGCTCCCGACGGACCATCTTGAGGTGCAGAAGGTGAAGAGAAGATCATGGAAGTTCTAGCTCACAGTAAGGGTGCTCTACCGAAGATCAAGCAAAGGGCCTCTCCTGAGGTGCCTGGGACCAGAAGAGGCCTACGAGATTCTATTGATGATACACGAAGGAGAATGCGGCAATCACTCCGGAGGAAGATTACTGGCACATAAAGTCAATCGAGTGGGCTACTACTGGCCTACTCTTGAGGCTAACGCTATCAGTTTCAACTGAAAGTGCGAGCAATGCCAGAAGCACGGACCATTCATTCATCACCCCGTTGAAGAACTCCGAAGCCTCTATGTTCCTTGGCCCTTCCAGCAATGGGGGCTGGCCATAGTAGGGCCTCTACCGATAACTCCCAGCAAGAAGAGGTTCTTGCTGATGGCGACGGACTACTTCACAAAGTGGGTGGAGGTCATCCCTCTAGAGACGGTCAAAGATATTGACGTGGAATGCTTCTTGTGGAACAACATCATATCCAGGTTAGGGGTACCCAAGATCCTGATCACGAAAAACGGGCCCCAGTTCAGTTTGGCTCGAGTAAAGGACTACTACAGACACTACGACATAGAGATCCAGTTCTCTTTGCCTTACTACCCTTAAGCAAACGGCCAAGTAGAAGCGACGAACAAGACTATCATCGCCAACCTGAAGAAGATGCTCGACGGACGAAAGGGGCTCTGGGATGAAGCCCTGAGTGACATATACTGGGCCTACAAGTTGACACCTTGATGACCCACATAAGAATCGCCCTTCAACCTCGCCTTTGGGGTTGAAGCAGTGATTCTGACGGAAGCAATCTACCCCACGACAAGATCTAGAGCCGTTAGCTCGGGAATGAACGATGAGTGGATGGAAAGCAGCCTGGAATTGCTGGACGAGAGAAGAGTCCGAGCTATTGCTAACCTGGCCAAGTATGGCCAGCAGCTGAAAAGGGCCTACAACAAGAGGGTGAAGACCAGAGTTTTTTAGAAAAGCAACCTTGTTTGGCACTAGATGACCCCAACATGAAGAATCAAATGTATGGGAAACTCAAATCAAGATAGGAGGGCCCTTAGATCATCGATCAAACCGTACCCAGAGGAGCTTACTACTTGAAGACCATGGAAGGTCACTATTTTTTCCATCCATGGAATGCAAATAATCTGAAGAAGTGTTATTGTTGAAATGAAGAAGTCTTGGATGATAATCCTGTGTCGACAGTTTTTGGTCAGGACTTAGGTCGGGTTGTTACCCTCAGTGTGGTAAATCCACCACTCTCCGCAAGGGGGTCAGTCTCTCCGCAATGAGAGGGACACCACGACCCCCTTCTTAGAGTTGGAGGTCAGGTCATCGCCCGAAAATCCTATGATGCGTAAGAATTGGAGCTCCGGTTGGTTTGTCAGCAATCGTTTCTCGTCTTCTAAAGCTATAGGTTAAGTTTCTCTTTAGATGGAGGCTTGCTATAAGCCCGAGATTAATTCAACTCGGCAACCAATGAAAATGGTCAGGGCATGGTGAGTCTGAACTACGGTTCCTCACCAGTGATAGACCTGATGAAAAACCTATAGCCTTAGCTTGGTACCTGATGAATTAGTCGAGGCATGGTGAGTGCTGAGTTACAACTCCTCATCGGTGATAGGCAAAATAGTCGAGGCATGGCAAGTCTGAGTTGCGGCTCATCGTCGGTAATAGGTTGGTGATGAAGATGGAAAGGTCAAGGCATAGTGAGTCTGAGGTGTGGCTCCTTATCGGTGATAGACCTGATGATGATGATAAACCCGAGACTTAGCTCAGTGCCAACGGTCGAGGCATGATGGGTCTGAGCTACGGTTCCCTATCGGTGATAGACCTAATGATGATGATAAACCTGAGCCTTAGCTCGGTACTGACGGTTGAGGCATGATGGGTCTGAACTACAGTTCCTCATCGGTGATAGACCTGATGATGATGATAAACCCGAGACTTAACTTGGTATCGATGGTTGAGGCATGATGGGTCTGAACTACAGTTCCCCATCGGTGATAGACCTGATGATGATAATAAACCCGAGCCTTATCTCGGTGCCAACGGTCGAGGTATGATGGGTCTAAACTACGGTTCCCCATCGGTGATAGACCTAATGATGATGATAAACCTGAGCCTTAACTCGGTACCGATGGTCGAGTCATGATAGATTTGAACTAGGGTTCCCCATCAGTGATAGACCTAATGATGATGACAAACCCAAGCCTTAGCTCGGTACTGACGGTCGAGGCATGATAGGTCTGAATCATGGTTCCCCATCAGTGATAGACCTGATGATGATGATAAACCCGAGCCTTAGCTCGGTACTGATGGTTGAGGTAGAAAGGGTCTACACTACGATTCTCCATCGGTGATAGACCTGATGAAGATGATAAACCCAAGCCTTAGCTCGGTGCCAACGGTTGATGCATGATGGGTCTAAACTACGGTTCCCCATTGGTGATAAACATGATGATGATGATAAACCTGAGCCTTAGCTCGGTACCGACGGTTGAGACATGATGGGTCTGAACTATGGTTCCCCATCGGTGATAGACCTGATGATGATGATAAACCCGAGCCTTAGCTCGATACCGACTGTCAAGGCATGATGGGTATGAACTATGGTTTCTCATCGGTGATAGAATTCATGATGATGATAAACCCGAGCCTTAGCTTGGTGCCAACGGTCGAGGCATGATGGGTCCGAACTACGGTTCCCCATCGGTGATAGCATGATGAATAATGAAACCCAGGCCTTAGACTGGTAGCTGGCGAAGCAATTAAGGCATGGTGAGTCTGAGCAGTAGCCCCTTACTGACGCTATGACCTGATGGAGATGAAGGAGACTGAATCCCAAGTGAGGCAGCAGTTGAAGCATTCAAAGCCATACGATTCAGAACAGTAGTAGTTCTCGCCTGCTCGGCTGTCTTTCGAATGAACGTAAGCCTGAAGTTTCGGCTCAGCAGTAAAAATCAAGTCCAGACATATGATGACCAAGATCCAATAGGCCAAGAGCCAAGACTCCTAAGGCTGTGATGCTAAGATGGATGAGATGAGGTAAGGTGAGGTGAGGCCCCACATTGCCTGGAGAGAAGGAGATCCTAAGCTACTTATATAATTTTTCCTCCCAAACATAGAAGATGCGTTTTAAAACTGTGCACCACTACGGATTTTGTAAGTACTCCATAGTTAAGTGTGCTCGGACGAGAGTAGTACTAGGATGGGTGACCTCCCTAGGAAGTTCTGGTATGGGCACGGGCAAAGCGGATAAAATCTTGTGTGTTTGGGACGGATATTACAAAATGGTATCAGAGCCGGTTCTCCTCGCAATGGGGGCTCTAACCCTACACGAGGACGTGTAGCCCTAAGGGGGGGGGGGGAATGTGATGACCAAGATCCAGTTGGCCAAGAGCCAAGACTCTTGAGGCTGTGATGCCAAGATGGATAAGGTACTTATATAATTTTCCCTCCCAAACATCGCCTGGAGAGAAGGAGATCCTGAGCTACTTTTATAATTTTCCCTCCCAAACATAGAAGACGTATTTTAAAACCATATGTTGCTACTGTGTTGCTACGGATTTCGTAAGAACTCCGTAGTTAAGCGTGCTCGGGTAAGAGTGGATAATATCTTGTGTGTTTGGGGTGGATTTCGTAAGAACTCCGTAGTTAAGCGTGCTCGGGTGACCCCGTGGGAAGTTCTTGTGCGAGCACGGGCAAAGTGGATAATATCTTGTGTGTTTGGGGCGGATGTTACAAGACAAGCAAGGAAGATTGCACAAGACAGGATTCAAGAAATAACTTTATTCAAAGATGCATACAGAATCAAGGTATACCATTCTCATGTAGATTGCATTGGAAAGGCTCAAGGCCTGTTTTACAGTGTGAATTGCAAAACGTCCATCGCTAAGTATACCAAACTTGGTGATCGTCAAATTCCTCACTGCCTCCACGCCAGAAAGAAGAGGTATCATACCGATGAGGAAGAAAAGAGAAACTCTTCTCGTCCCGTCGGAAGAACTACCATGGAAGATATCTCGTCCATGCCATGAAAAGGAAGAATCAGAGAGCGAGAGAGAATTACTCCCCCTCGAACAGCTCTTCCACCTTGCCTCTCGCCGCATCGGAAGGAAGAGGCTGAAAGAAGTTTGAAACCCTCATCAGAAGAAGAGAAAGATCAGGGCGGGGTTCCATCAGCTATGTCTCCGTGCCGAAGGATACCAGTGAACAGTGAGAGAACCCCGTGACTGAAAACCCCCAGAGTTGAGCCGCCGAACAACTCCTACATCAGCTCCTCCACCTCCAACAAACTCTCAGTTGGTTCAATTTGGGAGGCAAAGAGAGAAAAGATCAAGGCCAAAGCCTCCCCCTCCTTCTTTAGTCAAGGGCAGCTGGCGATGGAATCAACCCGGTTACGTGCTCTCCTCTGAAGAAACTGGTACGAACGGCGACTAGCCAATTCAGGAGAAGATGAAAGGTCTCAAAAGACTTGGCCATAGCCTGATGATGAGAAATAAGGTGACAAAGCTCAGGAATCGAGCAGCTGCGATGGAACATCACTTCCTAGAAGAACAAAAACGACCAAACATAAAGGCGCGAAGCTACTGAGATGAAGTTTAGGTCAAAGATGATGAAACTGCATGAAGTCTGGTGCAAATTGAAAGCAAAGGGGCCTGCCTTAGCATCCCCTCGAGGTCGTTGAAGATGAATGCCGATGTGGGTGCAAATTTTGACCAAGTGCTTCACACACCGCGGGACCCACCAGCTCTGCCTGGAGAGCCCACGAAGACTACCACGGTACCCACCAGCCCTGCCTGGGCGATCCACGGAGGCTACCACGGGACCCACCAGCCCTGCCTGGGGGGTCCACGGAAGCAACCGCGGGACCCACTAGCCAAGCCTGGGGGGTCCACGGAGGCAACAGCGAGACCCACCAGCCTTACCTGGAGGGTCCACAGAGGCAACCGCGGGACCCACCAGCCCTGCCTTGGGAGTCCAAAGAGACGACAGCGGGACCCACCAGCCTTGCCTGGCGGATCCTCTGATACAACGGCAGGACCCACCAGCCCTGCCTGGGGAATCCCCGGATACGACGGCAAAAACCGCCACTTGCCCCAGATTTCCTCCCAAAAAATTCTATAAATAGCAGCCTCTTCAAATATAAAAGGATTGAAAATCAGTGATCGATTTCTGAAATCAGATTCTAGAGATCCAAAATCCAGAGAGAAAACCTTAGAAACCCAAAGCTCTGACTTCGATATTCCATTCCCTTCGATCTTCATTTAGAAGAGATCAGTGACACTCGGCCTGTTGAGGTCACCTCAAGCAGAGTGTTAGTGAATTCGGGTTGCTCCCTATAACACGGAGACGTCGGCTTTGGCTGAACTCCGAGATCATACCTTGTGTCAACCTTCTCTGTTTGCATATCGAAAGTCTTAACTCAAAATCACCAAGGCATAGACCTTTGAACCTACCTTCCAGTCAACAGATCGATCAAAGACCTTCGACTCAACTCGATTGACTAGTTGGGCAGAGTCTTCAGATCGGCACGAAGATCATCCCCCATAGTTTGGCGCCATCTGTGGGATAGATCGAAAAGCCAATTCAGCTCTACATCAAACATCAGATCGATTGAGCAGACAACCGGTCTAGATAGTGAAACTTCCCGGCCCCCTCGGTTGAGCAGACAACCGTTAGGACACCGGCAATCTCGTTGCATCCTTCGCTTTCTCTAAATGGTGAAGACGAGGCATCGGGATCATCCAGAGGAAAGTAACACATGTCAAGCTCGACCTGAAACTCGTTTAATGAGTCAGCGACTCAACTTTAGGCAACCTCTCGTTGTCCCCGAAATGAGAACTCATTCAGGGAGCGGAAGATCAGTCGATCGACCGATCGCCCCACGTCTCCGACGGTCGATCGGGCAAACTACCCCTACTCCTGCTGAGGACCCTCCGTCTACCTACCAGATCTCGGCGCTCGACTTCCAGCTGCTACAGTTGGCTAAGTAGAACGCCATGCTCACAGCTGAAAGAGATGCCCTCAAGAAGGTAGCTTTTGATGTTGGGGTTGTTCTCCCCGTCCCTTCATTCAACGAGAGAGTCGATCCGCCTCGGCAATCGATTCACTCCGAACTACAAAGGTCAATGGACACTGCTACCCCCGAGAAGCCTAACCTACGAGTGAGGCATCGGATGAAGGAAGCGCCATCGAAGAGCAGAGCCTCTCCATCTCTCCCACTCCAATATAAAGTTGATATCGATCTTCGACACCAAATCCATCTAGCAACTACTCAAGGTCTTGGACAAGACCTCTCGATCTTACCCCTCGATCTGCATCCAGGTCAAGGACATGGTTGTAGAGAAGGATACTCTTCTACTGGACCCTCCACCGAAGTTTATTTTAATCATCCTTCCCGAGAGGTTGGAGGACTCTGACTCTCCCGAAGTTCAACTGCCTCAAAGGGGATCCTACCCTCCATATTCTAGCCTTCAAGCAAGCTCTAACGCCGCACAATGAAGAGAATAGTGTGCTTTGCCACACCTTCACCGGGTGCCTCGATGAACCAACTCTCGATTGGTACCACAACCTCCGTGCTGGGTCTATCACTCAGTTTGGGGTACTGGCGAACCACTTCGTGCAATACTACCAACTAAACCTGAAACCAGAGAAGAAACTTGATTCCCTCTACCGGCTAAGGATGGGAGCAGATGAGAGTCTTCGCAGCTTCACGCGAAGATTTCGCAACAAGCACGCCGCTCTCTCTGGACGGCACTTGGACGAGGAGGCAATCATGTTGGCCTTCCAAAATGCTCTCTAATTCGATCTGCATATCTATAACGATTTCATTCGCAACCCCCCGCCTTCTCTGGGTTCGATGTTTGATCGAATCCAGAGGGAGATCGAAGTCAAAGACGATCAAGTCGCCTGAAAGGAATGTGAAACAAGACGGCGACCCGCCAAGAGAAAAGCGCCAAAGCATACCGCCAAAGCTCACAATGTGGAAGCAGTGGCACCCCCTCCATCGAAGCGACCAAGGAATGACGGTTGTAGATCGCCTCTGAAGAAGACTACTGTCACATATTGGATCCTCCCGATCGAGCAAATTCTCGATCAAATCCAACATGAAGAGTTCCTTCGAAGGCCGAATCCTCTACAACCAGATACCAAGGTCACTGCTGATAAAACGGTCTACTGTGATTTTCATCGCAGTCATGGCCATTCTACCGATCGATGCTACCGACTAAGGTATCAACTAGAGGACTTACTACGAGAAGGCCACCTCCAGGAGTTCGTCAAAGGCGGGCAAGATCAGCGCCGACCTTCTTCAACGAAGGGAAAGGAAGCTTGTTGGATCCACCAAATCTCTACCGGGCAATCATCTATGGCTGTGCAAGCTAACGTCTACGGCATCCACGGAGCATTGCACAACCAAATACTCACTGGGAAAGAAGTCGATAGGCAAGTGCGATGCATCTTCAATGTTCTCAGATTGCTTCAAGCGTCAAGCGTCTGGGACATCATGTTCTCAGATTGCTTCAAGCGTCTGGGACATAAATATTCAAGCCTCGAAGTTGTCCCGACTGTAATCACGGGCTTCAACGGGGAGCAAAGTATAACCATGGGTGAATCAAGATGCACCCTGGACTTAAATCGGGAGACTCGAGTCTCCGTGAGATTCGCCATCGTCGAAGGAACGTCCAACTACAACATCATCCTTGGGTGACCATTTCTCCATCAGATCAACGCTATCTCCTCCTCCTACCATCAACTCCTCAAGTTTGCAACAAGAGAGGGTATCGTATACATCCGAGGAGATCAACAAGCTGGGCGATCTTGTGAAGCGGCTGCAGTAAAGGCAAATTGTCGAGTAGATCTGGCACCACCGAAGCACCCGAGAGATGAAGCGGGCACTTCTTCAAGATAGAAACCAAAGGAGATCCCGTTGGCCAGACCTTCACCAATTGAGTGGGAGGCCTCACCTTCGATCGAAGAAATCATTCCAATAAACATTGGCAGTGGCGATCTCCCTCGAGAGACTTTCATGGGTACCGGTCTTAGCAATGTAGAAGCGCGAGACATGGTATCGTTCCTTCAATCCAACATTGACATCTTCGCTTGGTATTTCAAAGATATATCCGGGATCAACTCGGATGACGCATGTCACCAACTCGCCATCAAAGAAGGGACGAAGCCTGTCAACCAAAAATCTCGAGCAATTCGACCAGAACGTCAAGCTGCAGTTCAAGAGGAGATCAGTAAATTACTCGTAGCAGGCTCCATCCGTGAAGTAGAGTACCCTACTTGGATCTCCAACATCGTCGCGGTCCCTAAGAAGAATGGGAAGGTCAGGGTCTGCATCGACTTCACCAACCTCATCAAGGCATGTCCCAAAGACCCGTTCCCCATGCTAAGGATAGACAGACTTGTCGACGCCACTGCTGGCCATGAGCTCCTATTATTCAAGGACGAATACTCCAGTACAACCAAATTCCTTTGCCTCCGGACGATTGAGAGAAGACTTGCTTTGTGACAGACCGTGGCCTCTACTGCTACAACGTGATGCCCTTTAGCCTCAAGAATGCTGGATCAACCTATCAAAGGCTAGTCACGAAGATGTTCAAAGAATAAATTGGCCGCAACATCGAAGTCTATGTCGACGATCTTCTCACCAAAAGCTCCAATCGGGAGAGCCACCTCTCCGATCTGAAAGAGACGTTTCAAATTCTTCAAAAGTATCGCATGAAGCTCAACCCAGCTAAGTGCGCCTTTGGAGTTCAATCAGGCAAATTCCTGGGTCACCTTGTGACCAGGAGGGGTCTCGAAGCCAACCCCGACCAAATTCGGGTAATCCTCGATATGCCCTTACCTACCAATCGGAAGAAAGTTCAATGCCTCACTAGGAGATTAGCTGCTCTCAACCGATTCATCTCAAAATCTGTCGATAAGTGTAAGCCGCTCTTCGACAAGTTACTGAAAGCAGACACCTCCGGATGGAGTCCAATCTGCGAACAAGCCTTTTAAGACGTCAAGATCTACCTCACACGAGCTCCTATCTTGACAGCTCCATTTACAAAAGAAGATCTATGGCTCTATCTTGCCGTGACCGATCAAGCCATTAGTGCAGTCTTGGTCAGCAGAAGGGGAGGCACAGAACATCCCATCTACTACATCAGCCATACCCTTCTCCTGGCAAAGACTCACTATTCCAAGATCGAGAAGGTCACACTGGCCTTGCTCAATGCATCACGACGTCTCTGATCCTACTTCGTCTCTCACCCGATAACGGTCGTCTCAGAACACCCACTTAAAGACATCTTCGATAAGGCAAGTTGAGCTGGTCGAATGACAAAATGGGTGATTGAAATGAGCGCTCTCAGGATTCAATTCGAACGTCGCACTTCTCTCAAAGGGTAGGCAGTTGCTGATTTCCTTGCCGACTTTCCTGTTGAAGATCCCATCACTTGGGAGGAAGATGTCGATATGTGCCTCGAAGACGGAGATGAACCTCTACTCAATCTCATTCTGAAGACCCTCAATCCGAGCCTTAAGGCTCCCACTATCTCGTCAACCCGATGGAAGCTCTACACTGATGGGGCATCAAGTGCGATCGGTTCGGGAATTGGGATAGTCTTAATATCCCCCGAGCTCGATCATCTTCAAAAGGCTATTTTCCTCGGGTTCAATGCCACCAACAATGAAGCAGAGTATGAGGCGCTCATATCCGGATTAGAGATTATTGAATCTCTGGGGGTAGATCGACTCACTATCTACTGCGACTCCCAGTTGATAATTAGACAGATCAATGGAGAGTACACAGTGCGAGAAAAGAGGATGCAGCATTACTTATCTCTGGTGCGACGTCACCAACAATGTTTCGCTAGCACCGAATTCATTCAAGTCCCAAGAGCAGAAAATCAAGAAGCAGATTCCCTAGCTAATGCTACATCGGTGCTTGGAGACTCGCTCGGAGAAAGGCGAATACATATCGACTATCAAGAGTCGCCCAAAACTACCATTTATCAGCAGATCGTTGCCACTACTAAAAGATCTGGGGGTTAGAAACGACCAACCTTCAATCTTACCATGGCGCACGAACTCAAAGATTGGAGACAGCTAATCTTCGACTTCTTCAAACAAGGCAGAATGGCAGAAGATTCAATTCAAGCTAGAAGACTCCAGAGGAAACTCCCATGCTACAGTATCCAAGACCCAGATCTCTACTTCAGATCGCACAGTGGGATGCTGCTCAAATGTGTTGGTCCCCTGCAAGCGAAGGCCATCCTAATCGACATTCACTCCGAGGCCTGCGAGAATCATTCAGGCAGAAGATCTCTCGAAGCCAAGACAAAGCTACAAGGTTACTACTGGCCAACTATGGCAAGAGATGCTCACCAAGTTGTTCAAAGGTGTGACAGATTACTTCACCAAGTGGGTGGAAGCGGTGCCACTCTTCTGAGAGACTGACGATGAAGTCATCAAGTTCATCAGACATAACATCTTCTCATGGTTTGGCACGCCACAAGTCCTGATTGCTGACAACGGAGCTCAATTCGATTTCGATAAATTCTGAGACTTCTATCTGAACCATGGGATCAAACTCTTTTACTCAACACCGAGGTACCCTCAATGTAATGGACAAGCAGAAGCTTCTAACAGAGCTATCCTTGGTCTACTCAAGAAGAAACTAGATGATAAGAAAGGACTATGGGAGAAGATCCTACCAGAAGTCTTATGGGGCTATCGAACTACTTCGAGAAGATCGACTGGGTTCTCACCCTTTCGCCTAACCTATAGATCGGAAGCAGTTCTCTCAACAGAAGCCATATCTAACACTCTGAAGACTAGAGAAATCGAAGAAGGGATAAATTACGAACCTCATGCTGATGACCTCGACTTCTCAGAAGACTTGCGTGATCAAGCAATCATCCGCATTGCCAATTACCAACAGAAGATCAAACGAGCCTACGACCAAAAGGTTATCAAAAGACACTTCCCTATCGGGAGCTTAGTTCTCAGAATAGTCTTCTCCAACACAAGGGAACGAGGCAGTGGAAAACTAGGTCCCAACTAGAAAGAGCCCTACATTGTCGAATCCATGGGAGGCAAAGGATCCTATCGCCTGATCTTGCCAGAAGGAGACAGACTACCACGAGCTTGAAATGCTAGACATCTCAAAATGTTCTATCCTTGATGTAAACTCCATGCTGAATGAAGATTGCCTTCAAATGTCCATCTTGTCAACTCAAATTCTCAAGCAGTTTTGAGTTGTGAGACAGCACAACCTTCAATTACCAGGTCGTTTAACAAGTTTGGGATCTCGTGTTACGACACGACCCCTTACAGGCAGATGTTAAACGGTTTCGAGTTATGAGATAGCACAACCTTCAATTATCAGGTTGTTTAACAAGTTTGGGAGCTCGTGTTGCGATACGACCCCTTACAAGATGTTAAACGGTTTCAGGTTGTGAAACAGCACAACCTTCAATTACCAGGTCGTTTAACAAGTTTGGGAGCTCGTGTTGCAACCCGACCCCTTACAGGCAGATGTTAAACAATCTTCAATTACCAGATCGTTTAATAAGTTTGGGAGCTCGTGTTGCGACACGACCCCATACAGGCAGATGTTAAACGGTTTTAGGTTGTGAAACAACACAAGTCCCAACTATCAAATCAGTTAACAAGTTCGGGTGATCGAGTTGCAACACGACCCCTTACAGCATATCTTAAACACATTCAAATATTCCATTCAAAACATTAACATCCACATAACATTCAACACAGAAGAGATTTCATTTCAAATATCCAAAACAACTCTTTTCTATTACTTAAAACTTTCCAGGTACAAATTTTTGAGGATATAGGTTACAAATATAAGAAAGAAAAGAGTACATCAAGGTTTTGCTACACTCTGAGCGCGCGATCTATCTCCCTCGGATCCACCACGAGACTTGCTCGCTGCAGACGCCTTGGAAGAATGGATGTCGCTAGTGTAGGCCTGCCTGAGGGCCACCATCGCCTTCTCCGCAGTTGATCTGTAACTCTCGCTATCAATGCGCATCTGCTCCAGCTCCTTCCTATAAGCCTCCTCCTTGGCCGCAAAATATGTCTCCTTCGCAGTAAGCTTGGCCTTTAACTCCTTGACCTCCGTCAACCGATTGTAGGCAGAAGTTTCCATCTTGAAGAACCTATTCTTCAAGTCCTGGAACTCCTTGTCCAAATTGACGTAGGAGGCGTGCAAGCTCTTATTCTACTGCTTCTCCTTGCGAACAGCCTTCTTGCTGTCAGATAGAGCAGTCTGCAGCTTCTCCTTCTCCTCGTTCGCAGCCTCCAGGAGGGCGTTCAAGTGAGCGACTTCTGCCGAAGCCCCCCGCTCACCGACCTTCTTGAAGAGCCTGCTGGCGAGCTTTAACATGTCTGAGTTTTGCCAACAACGGAGAGCAAGTCGGAAGCATATCGAAGAATTATAATTCAAAGCCCAAGTCAAGTCGATGCACTTACCACAACTTTAAGCATGTCGAAAGCTTCTTCCAGAGGCGCGTCAAGAAGGTTGCATAACCTTTTTAGCACCCCTATCGGGTGGTTGATATCAACCTCACCCAAATCTCTCGTCACCGGGGGAGGACCAGCAGGAGCATCTGCAGACAAAGCAAGAACTCAGACACTTCAAATATCAAATACAATGAAGAGATAGTAAAGTTAGCAGAGATATACCTACAGTAGCCCCCTGGGATGTTTTACCCTGTCCCTTCCCCCGATCAGAGCTCTTAGCCCTGGGGGTTGACTTCTCTCTCACGGGGGATGGGACCGAGATTGGTTGAGGAGTCCCAACCTCCTCACGACTTCCTCCCTCCCTTTGTAAAGGAGAAGGAATGTCTCGAGGAGGTGAGATCTCCCCTTCCTCACGCTGCTCACCGGCCCCCTGAAGAGAGGCCACCAGTGCGACAGTCTTCGCCGCCATCTGGGCCACAGTAAGTCAAGGCGCTGACCCCGACTGCTCGACCTCTAGCCCCCCGCTTGTCGAGGCCCCTTCTTGACGAAGGCCACCCGGGGGTATCTGATTGAGGGGTATGGGGTTGCTACCAACCCCATCGCTCCCTGAGTATCTAACTTTGATGCACGTGGGTCGCACCAAAGTCTCGAAGTGATAGGCGGGCGGCACCTTCTTGCCGTCGCCCGCTATGTCCATCACGTCCTCCATCCGACGGGCCTTAGCCTCGTCGATGGGGATTTTTCCATCCCCAGGAGGGTTGGAGGAACATCATCACCTCCTCCATCACCTCCCCTCTCTTCCTCTTCTTTCCCTCCTTTGCCTTCTTCTTCTTCTTCTTCATCGTCATCTTCTTCTACTTCTTTCCCACTTTCTTCTTCCCCTCCCTCACTTCCACCTTCTTCTTCTTCTCCTCCATCACCTCCACCTTCCTCCTCCTCTTCCTCTTCTTCCTTCTCCTTCTCCTTCTCTACCTCCTTCATTACACGTCGATTTTTGACCTGGCCACGCCTGGTCATCACCAACTTCTCTTCCGTCGGGCCCAAGCGTCGCCTCGCCCCGTACACCTTATTCTCGACCCGGATATATCGGACCAACTTGCCTGTTTCCGAATCCTCCTCGTAGTCAGAGTACAGGGCATCGTTGTCTTTATATTGGGTTGGCGTTGCCATGCCAGACCGGGCAGTTCAAAAACTACTTCCATAAACGCTGGAGTAGCAGGCTCTCAGCTCCTTTTGGTGGTTAGACTCCACTCTACAGAACACGTAGATGATCCTCCATGCACTCCCCGTCAGCTGCCCGGGGCAAAGGCCTGAAGTGTTCAACACTCGAGCAATGAACATTGGCAGCGACAGACGCAGTCCACAGTTCAGTTGGTCGATCGTGACGATCGTCTCCATGATCTGCTCCTTGCTGGCAACCTCAGTGAAGACAACCCTCTTGTCGATCCCGAAAGCGGACTCCAGTCTAGCGAGGGCAGGACGGTGGGCGCCTTCAGTGAAGCAGCTGAGTAGCTTCTCCCACTTGGCCCTCTTGGCTTCAATGGTCTTCTTACCAGCGCCAAACTCAAACATTGGCTCCTCCTCCAACGGCCTCAGTGGCCCCAGCACAAAGTCCACCTTGGGGATATGCTCCGGACGGGAAAGCACAGAAGCTAACCCAACTCCCAAGTACCTCTTGCCGAGCACACCTAGAGCACGTTTGCCCTTGCCTCTACCTATGACCTTGGGCAAAGTTTCAACCCTCTCTTTCCCCTTCTACGAAACCCTCATCTTGGACAAGACGATATTCTTCATGCTGCCTGAGGAGGGAACGACATTCTTCGCACTGCCAGAAGATGCCATTGCAACCGATCGAGAGAACGCAGAAAGCATAATGCTGAAAATTCGGGAGCAAAAGCCGGAGACTCAAAAAAAAAATTTGATAGCACAGGGAGAAAAATGATCCATGGAGCGAAACTTATAGGCCAAAAAAAGTTGGAGGGAAAAACAAAGTACCACGTGGCGCCTCGAGATTGTTGCCGTGTTTTCAGAAGTGCCATGTGTCACCTCCAGATCAAATGCCATGTGGCACAAACCAGGCGAAGTGTCGGGCCAGGCGAAACATCGGACCAGACGAAACGTCGGACCAGGCAAAACGTCGGACCAGGCAAAGCGTCGGGCCAGGTGAAGCGTTGCCCAAAAGAAGCATCGAGCCGCAGAAACGTCAACTCCATTTCTCTGACTGATCGGTCAACTCTAACCGATCGCCTTACAATACTTTGCCCGTTCGACAGGCAGGCGATCGGGCGATTTACAAAAGGATCTAGCAAAAAACTATATTTTTACCCGATCGCCCCAACTCCCACCGGTTGAATTTAACCGATCGGTCACTTTTGACCGATCGGACAAATTCGACTGATCGATCGATTTTCTACTGGATCTGGCAAAAAATCATATTTTTTGCTCGATCGCCTCAACTCACACAGGTTGAATTTAAACGATCAGTCACTTTTGACCGATCGGACAAATTCGACCGATCGGTCAATTTTCTACAGGATCCGGTAAAAAGCCGTGTTTTTTGCTTGATCGCCTCAACTCCCACCGGTTAAATTTAACCAATCGGTCACTTTTGATCGATCGGACAAATTCAACCGATCGGTCGATTTTCTATTGGATCTAGTAAAAAACCGTGTTTTTTGCCTGATCGCCTAAACTCCCACCGGTTGAATTTAACCGATCGGTCACTTTTGACCGATCGAACAAATTCAACCAATTTGTCGATTTTGTACTGGATCCGGTAAAAAACCATGTTTTTTGCCCGATCGCCTCAACTTCCACCAGTTGAATTTAACCGATCGGTCACCTTTGACCGATCGGACAAATTCAACCGATCGGTCGATTTTCTACTGAATCTGGCAAAAAACCGTATTTTTTGCCCGATCGCCGCTACTCCAACCGGTTGAATTTAACCAATCGGTCACTTTTGACCAATCGGACAAATTCAACCGATCGGTCGATTTTCTACTGGATCATGCAAAAAATTATATTTTTTGCCCGATCGCCTCAACTCCAACCGGTTGGATTTAACCGATCGATCACTTTGGACCGATCGGATAAATTCAACCGATCGGTCGATTTTCTATTAAATCTGGCAAAAAACCATGTTTTTTGCCCGATCGCCTCAACTCCCACTGGTTGAATTTAACCGATCGGTCACTTTTGATCGATCGGACAAATTCAACCGATCGGTCGATTTTCTACTGGATCTGGCAAAAAATCTTGTTTTTTGCTAGATCGCCTAAACTCCCACCGGTTGAATTTAACTGATCGGTCACTTTTGAGCGATTAGATAAATTCGACCGATCGGTCGATTTTCTACTGGGTCCGGCAAAAAACCATGTTTTTTGCCCGATCGCCTCAACCTCTACCGGTTGGATTTGATCGATCAGTCAAATTCAACCGATCGATCAAATTTAACCGATCGGTTACTTTTGACCGATCGGATAAATTCAACCGATCGGTCAAATTTAACCGATCAGATACTTTTGACTGATTGGACAAATTCGACCGATCGGTCGATTTTCTATTGGATCTGACAAAAAATTTCTATGTTTTGCCCGATCGCCTCAACCTCTACCGGTTGGATTTGACCGATCAGTCAAATTCAACCGATCGGTCAAATTCAGCCGATTAGTCAAATTTAACCGATCAGTTACTTTTGACCGATCGGACAAATTCGACTGATCGGTCGATTTTCGATTGGATCTAACAAAAAATTTCTGTTTTTTGCCCGATCGCCTCAACCTCTACCGGTTGGATTTGACCAATCAGTCAAATTCAACCGATCGGTCAAATTCGACCGATCGGTCAAATTTAACCGATCGGTCACTTTTGACCGATCGGATAAATTCAACCGATCGATCAAATTTAACCGATCGGTTACTTTTGACCGATCGGACAAATTCGACTGGTCGGTCGGTTTTCTACTAAATCTGGCAAAAAGAACGGTGTTTTTTACCCGATCGACCCAGGCTCCACAGGTTGAATTTGACCGATCGGTCAAGTTTGACTGATCGGTCAGATCTGACAGACCAGGCGGATTAGGCTTATCTATTGCAATCTATCTATCAATGGTTCTCTCTTCTTTACAGATGCCAGAATCCTACAAAGCTCTACAAAACCTTAGACATCACTAACCCTTAATAAGGAGATTGGATTTTGCATCGGGAGTCCAAGTCAGCAAGCACAGCCGCTAGCTAACTTGGAGGGGGTTACTGTGGGTGCAAATTTTGACCAAGTGCTTCATACACCGCAGGACCCACCAGCCTTGCCTGGAGGGCCCACGAAGACTACCACAGGACCCACCAGCCCTGCCTGGGGGGTCCACGGAGGCTACCATGGGACCCACCAGCCCAGCCTGGTGGGGTCCACGGAAGCAACCACGGGACCCACCAGCCCTACCTGGGGGGTCCACGAAGGCAACCGCGGCACCCAACAGCCCTGCCTGGAGGGTCCACAGAGGCAACCGCAGGACCCACCAACCCTGCCTAGGGAGTCCACAGAGACGACAGCGGGACCCACTAACCCTGCCTGGCGGATCCTCGGATACAACGGCGGGACCCACCAGTCCTGCCTGGGGAATCCCAGATACGACGGCAAAAACCGCCATTCGTCCCGGATTTCCTTCCAAAAATTTCTATATATAGTAGCCTCTTCAAATGTAAAAGGATCGAAAATCAGTGATCGATTTCTGAAATCAGATTCCAGAGATCCAAAATCTAGAAAGAAAACCTCAGAAACCCAGAGCTCTGACTTCGATATTCCATTTCCTTCGATCTTCATTTTGAAGAGATCAGTGACACTCGGCTTGTCGAGGTCACCTCAAGCAGAGTGTTAGTGAGTTCGGGTTGCTCCCTATATATAGCACGGAGACGTAGGCTTCAGCTGAACTCCGAGATCACACCTTGCGTCAACCTTCTCTGTTTGCATATCGAAAGTCTTAACTCAAAATCACTAAGGCATAGATCTTTGAACCTACCTTCCAGTCAACAGATCGATCAAAGACCTTCGACTCAACTCGATTGACTAGTTGGGCAGAGTCTTTGGATCGGCACGAAGATCATCCCCCACAGTCGAGGGGCCTGATACTCAGCATCCTCCCAAGACTGTCGAGATGGAAGCCAAGGGGTCTGATGCCTTAGCATCCCCCCGAGTCCGCTGAAGATGAAAGTTGAGGGACATGATGCCTCAACATCCCCTTGAGGCCGTCGAGATGAAAGCTAAGGGGCCTGATGCCTTAACATCCCCCCGAGCCGCTGAATATGAAAGTTGAGGGGCCTAATGCTTCAGCATCCCCCCTAGACCGTTGAGATGAAGGCCAAGGGGTCTGATGCCTCAGCATCTCCCCGAGGCCGTAGAAGATGACAGCTAAGGGACCTGATGCCTCAACATCCCCTCGAGGCTGTCGAGTTGAAAGCCGAGGTACCTGATGCCTCAGTAACCCCTCAAGGCCGTCGAGATGAAAGCCAAGGGGCCTGATGCCTCATCATCCCCCCGAGACTGTTGAGGTGAAAGCCAAGGGGCCTGATGCCTTAGCATCCCCCTGAGGTTGCTAAAGATGAAAGCCAAGGGTCCTGATGCCCCAGCATCCCCCCGAGGCCGCTGAAGATGAAAGCTGATGGCGCCTGATGCCTCAGCATCCCCCTGAAGCCGTCAAGATGAAAGCCAAGGGACCTGATGCCATAGCATCTCCCCGAGGCTGCTGAAGATGAAAGTTGAGGGGGCTGATGCCTCAGCATCCCCCCCTCCCCCCTCCGAGGCCATCGAGATGAAAGCTATGGGGCTTGATGCCTTAGCATCCCCCCACAGCTAGCTCGAAGAAGGAAGCCGAGAGGCATGATGCCTTAGCATCCCCCCGAGGCCATTGAGATGAAAGCACGCCCTTGGGGGCTAGGGTTCAGACTTTTCAAAGTCCCCCACCGTTAAGGACGCGCCACGCCCTTGATAGGACAAAGCACGCCCTTGGGGGCTAAAGGTCAGACTTTTCAAAGTCTCCCACCGTTAAGGACGTATCACGCCCTTGACAAGATGAAGCACACTTTTCAAAGCTAAGAGTCCCTGTGAATCTAGCAGAGGATATCCTGTAGGCTATTCAGATTGAAGAAGAAAAAGAACTGATCAGACGCAGGGGAGATCAAGTGCACCAATAATCTAAGTAGATGCGAGTACATATGCAAACTCGTTAACACAACCGATGATGGCAGATTTATTAATTCTGAAGTTTGAGTATAGACACTGGCCCCGCAGGGCGTTACAATCAGTCGAGAGACTCGACCATCTCATGATACCGCTTCTGTAGTTTTATGATCTCGGTAGTATGCTCCTGGTTCTTTGCTGCTAGATCAGTCCGATGCGCTTCTTGGAGGGTGGCCACCTTGTCCACGCGGGCTTTCTTCTCTGCAGCAAGATTAGCCTGGAGGCTCATACAGACCGCTTTTGCACTGACCAGGTTGGACTATAGTCCCTAGGCGAGTATAGCCGCCGTCTCCTGCTCTTTTTCCTTCGCCTCCAGCGAGGATTGGAGCTTGACGAGATCTGCTTGAAGACCAACGATCTGCTATTCAAGCAGCGCTGTTAAATTTTAGAGAGCCCCAATTTTGGAGCTTCTCTACGTAAGAGATCCTCTGAGGGTGAACAACTCCCCCCAAAGTTGAGTCATCGCCGCGTTCCGCTTCATCACCTCCTTGATGGCCATGCTTTCGGTCCAACGGACATGCCTCTTCTCCTTCTCCACCTCCTCCGTGAGAAAAGTAAGCTCATGGACAGTTGAGCAATCAAATGGGTTGTGTCGGGCCCAGAGGCCTGTGTGGTGAGCTTGCAGAGCCGATAAAGCTCTCATGCCTCTTGCCCCACCCTCTCAACATGGATGAGGTCCACAAGACTTTGCAAGGAAGGGAGTGGTCAAACATGCGGAACACCGTTCCTTATTGAAGATTGGGAGGTACACATGCCTCAACGAGGTGGGAGATCGAACTCAGTAGAAAGGGGGCCCATGGCGTGGACATATCTCCGTTGTAGTCCTCGGGGAGAACGCACCCCGGGCCAGTGCTAGAGCCACCCGAGGGTCTGCGGAGCGTTTGTCCACCTGAATTGGGCGACCCCCTCCGTCTTCCTCTCAGATTAGAGAAGGCTAGAAGGCAGGGCGCCAAATTCGGCTACTCCCACCATTAAATGGATCTCAGAAGGTCCGCCTCGATGTTTCTACGACCTCAGCTCCTGACCATCCACCCTCGACTGCAAAAAGAAACGAAATCCAAAAAAAAAGGACAATCAAGCGGAAAGAAGTTGCTCGAAAGCCCTTGCGAGAACTTACCGTCGGACTCGGGTTGATCCCCGCGCCTGGGGCATCACCCGTCGGTGAGGCTTCCACCCTAGCGAGTTCCTCTGCCTCTCCGGGTGCTGCCACGTCGGCATTGCCATCGGCCACGCCTGGCCCTCCTGACCCATCTACCGGGATCGAAGAAGCTGCCAACCCGGCCGCGCAAGGCCCAACCAAAGGAAGAACCGGAGCTATCAAAATCTTCAGGCTAGAGCTGTCGGAATCTCCGGGCCAGAGCCTCCTGAGCCCGCCTGCTCAGATGGCACCGGGAGAATGCTGCCTGAACTTCTGCGGAAATTACCCGCCTGCTCTTGCTACAGCCGTGCTCTCTTGGCCTAGCGTACCCGATGAAGAGTCGCGTAGATCTCATCCTCAGAAAGAGGCCGACTGGCCGTGAGGCCACTGCCAGCATTCGTCTTAGGCTCCTGGTGGTTGTCGGGAGATAAATCCTAGATTCGCTTCCCCTCTTAAACGTCAAAAGGCCAGCATGGGCGGAGGTGGTTGCCGCTCGAATGCAAAGAAACAACCCCGAACAGATCAACAGGAGGGCAACGCGGTGGATCAAGCTGGAATAAACCCTCCCCAAGGCATGTCACACTCGCACTAGAGTCTGATTGCGCAGGGCTGGGGACTACCCACTCCACCTGAAGATGAACCCCGCTGCCCTCATCGCCATCTTTACCACCCATGGCTACCATCGCCGTCACCACCAGGACCCACGTGACCCATGGAGCTGGCCTGATCGCCATCACCGTGCTTGTCGCCCTCATCATTGCCGTCGTCGCAGCTCCTGTCGTCATTTTCATCGCCACCGGACATCCCTCCCACTCAGCTACTCTCGCCAAGGAGCACGCCTTGAGGCACTTCCCCGGCTCCAGCTATGGAGACCTCTGCGGACCAACCGGGATCAGAGTCAAAGATGACCTCCCAACGGACTGACATACACTTGTAAAGGATTGTGATTTGGGTATCGATACGCCTCTGCTCCTCCAGCGCCTTGTCCTCCTTGAGGGGCCGATAACGGTGAGAGATGTCGTTGGTCATGGTGCAGCTGAAGTTCGGTACCAAGAACCCGCTTCGCTAATCACTGGCCAGATGCAAGGGAGCAACCGTCCAGGCCGGGTCAGAGTTTGGAAGCTCATCGAAGATCGAGGTTGCACCACCACGATTGCTGAAGTACATCCCCATCACTCTGTGGAGCTAAGCCCTCTTCACAAGGAATTTGCTGAAGAACCAGTTAAGAGTGATCGTCACCCCCTGGGTGTGGAGAACATCGCAGTAGTGAAGGATCCGCCAGGAGTTCCCACCCAACTAACAAGGGCAGAGGTGGAGGAAAGACAGAAGTAACCCAGAGAAATGTCTCAGTGGCAAGGACATGCCGGTGCGCAATTGCCCCCCGAATATGTTGGTATAACCAGAATCAGCGAAGGTGGTGATGTCAGTGGGCCGCATGTCGCACCGTTGAAGAAAAGGAAACTCCTCCCTCAACACGAAGAGCTTCTCTTCCGGAGAAAGCGTTGAGAGATCCACACAATGAGCCATTGTCGTGCAAAGGTAGCGTTTGCAGAAGAGTAAGGGAAGAAGAAGAAGAGAAAGAGGCTATGAAGGACAGGCATCCCGTTCGCACGCTAAAGAGGGTATTTGAAGGTTCGAACAGCTGTCAGCTTTTCAGAACCAACAAAGTCAGAGCGTCGGGATAATCTGGAGCATCGAGGGGAAGAAAATCCAATGGCTTGGAGGTTGGCCATCTCGACAATCGAGCTCCACATTTAAGATGATGGAATCGCAGCCCCCACCACAAAAGTTTGAAACGCGACAATGATGATCGCCCGTTGTGTCTACAAGCCGTCGGTCCCGATTCAGGAAGCATGGCAAAACCCTCGCGAAGGAGATTTTCGACCCGTGGTCTACAGACCAAGGACCGAAAATAAGATTTTGTAGAAGGGGTTTTCTACTTCATTGGATGTTGACACATGTACAACTGGACCACCTGGCTTGGTCCAGCGCGGAGATCTGAAGCACCTGTTGAGGGTAGACCGAGTCCATATCGACCAGACCCGGTCCACAAGCTGCACCGCTAGCTGAAGACTGAACCCAGGAAGAAGGTCGGAGGAGCCCGAGCTCTTCAACGGGAACCTGATCAGAAACGAAGTTGGGCAGGTCGCACACCTGGACCGACTACCCAAATGCACGAGTAGCCTGACCTGATCGGCATGGAAGAACCGCCATTAGGCAAGGAAAGATCGAAAAGCGCTGTAACGGTCGGGACACACGCTACGCCGGGTGGCCCCAAGAATATCTCACCCGTTAGGATCATGGGTTGCCCACAATGAGTAATGAAGCCCACGATCCACGGGAGCATAGAAGGAAAGCACTGAAAGGCGTCCGATCGGAGGAGATCCGCCATAACCGTCTTGAGATCATCGGAGGATAGATCGTAGTGATTGCGCACACATAAGTCTACAAAAGAAACACTGCCCCTCCTTAGGCAGGTAAGCAATTCAAACCGAGTGGAGCAATTCGCTTCCGACACCCACGACCACACTACACACATCTCTTCCTTCCCTGACTTGAGCGTCGGAGGGGCCTTGGCTCGGAGGTGAGCCTCGGTCTTTTTGCAGGTGCTGTGGGAAGCCGGTGGAGGACGATCCGCTCCATCTGACGATTGGGTGTGGCCGGCGGGATTTTTCCCCCCACAACTACACCTGTGGAGTTGTGGATTGGGCGTAAGTCTAGACTACAATATTTAAAAGTTTGAGGTTGTCGAGCCTACGTTTGAAAATGCAAGTTTGATAAGTTAAAATCAGTGTTAACCAAAAAGAACAAAATGTTATTTATGTTATAATCCTCAAGATCAAAAGGTGATTGGTGGTACTAATGTTGTATTCCTTGAATATGATTGTATCATGAATGACAAGCCAAAATATTAGTAGAAGTAAATGAACAACTAGAAGGACCTGAAAGTATAAACCCAGACACCAATCAATAAATATTAAGTAGATCAAACTGTAGTTACTGGTGATGATGCACCTACTGATGAAGAACCAATAAAGGATACAGTGACTACTAACGAGGTACAAGTAGAAAATATAGTAATTACAAATCCAACACCTACTCGTACAGTCGCACACCGGTATCTCATCGTAGTGGTAGACTACAGATTTAATTGGAAAAAAAATAAAAGATTGTTAGGATTGGTAGTGTTATATATGCCAGTTATATTTATTTTGAAATTAGTAATAAGATAGATCCCCTTTCTACATTATATATTGTTGTATTTTTTTATATTGCATGTGATACATGATAATACAATGAGTATAAGTCAGGTAGTTTAGGTATGTGGACGAGATTCACATACTGAAGCTCTAAGCTTATAAGAATATTATACTTGATTATAGGGCTGCAACCTGGGCGGGTCAACCAGAACCCACCTTGAGCCCAACCCAATTTTTCTCAGGATGGGATTTTGCAAACTTGGGTTGAGCTTGGAATCAAAAACTCCAACCCGACCTGAAGTCGGGTTCGGCCTAGGCAAGGGTATCATGTACTCGACCCAACCCAAAACCATACATGTATATAGCTTGTTAGTATTATATTAGTCCCACCTCGGTTGTGGTAACGCAATGGTGTGCGTTCTCCCTCTATATAAAGAGAGGTAGTCTTATGTAACGTTGAGATTGTTGAGATAATATATGGAGTTTTTCTCCAAACCTACTCTCTGCGTAACATGGTATCAGAGCCGGGTTCTTAACCCGTGCTCCAATTCCCGGCCTTAGCCCTCCTCTCCCTCTCTCTCTCTCTCTCTCTCTCTCTCTCTCTCTCTCTCTCTCTCTCTCTCTCTCTCCGAGCTGCGCCCGTCCACTGCCAAATCTCTACGCCCGCCTCCGGCCCGGCCGAGCGGCGTCCCCCGGCATCGGAGCCGACCACGGCCCTGCCCCACCCCGGCGCTGCGCCCGTCCGCTGCCCCCTGCGCCCGTCTCTGGCGTCGGTCCCCGGCCTCCGGCGCTGCGCCCACCCGCGACACCGGCCCCGCTCACGTCCCCTGGCCGCACGCCGTCCCCCGGCACCGGAGCCGAACACGCGACCGAGTATCCTGCACCAAGTCCGAACCGAACGGTATTATCCCGCACCGTGCAAATATCCTGCACCGGACAAGTATCCCGCACCGGATAAGTATCCCGCACCTGTGTCTATCCCACACCTGTGCCTATCCCGCACCAGTGCCTATCCCACACCAGTGTCTATCCCGTACCTGTGCCTATCTCGCACTGCTCTTCCTACCTGCGCTGCGCCCTGTAACTCATGGCCTTTTCTGATCAGTCCTCTGGACTGGACTGCGTGGTCGGCTACAGTCCGGAGTGTTTTGGATGACCGTGCATTATACGATCACCTCGACGGCTCAACTCCTGCTCTTGCAGCAACCTCTCATCTTGTGGCCTCTGACTCTTAGAGTGTTCGTGACCGCCGCGTTCGTGCCTTTCTAGTTGCCTCGGTCGATCGCTCTCTTTGTGCAGATCTTGTCACTTTCTCTACTGCGGCCGAGCTCTGGGCCCACCTTACTGAGCGCTTTGTGGAGCAAAGCAGGGCCTGCGAGTATCAGCTCTTATCTCAGGCCCAGTCTGCTCAGCAGGGGGAGCAGACCTTCAGCAGTTTTATAGCCTTATGCGCGGCTATTAGCATGAGCTCCAAGCCTTGGAGCCCCCTCTGTTGGAGGTATCCAGAGTTAGTGCCTCTTGGCGTGAGTTACAGCTTTTTCGGGAACGACGACAACTTTATCAATTTCTGATGGCTCTTCGTCCTGAGTTCTCTCCTCTTGCGGGTCAGCTGATTCATCGAGATCCGCTTCCTCGTCTTGAGGCTGTCATCGCTGAGCTTCTTGCCGAGGAGACATGTCTATGCATCATGGCTGCGCGTAGGGCACCTGTACCCTCTAGCTTTGAGGGGGTTTTAGCGGCCACTCACCCCCCGATAATTCCTCCTTTTCGAGGTGGATCTCGTCCCGCCGGTCTGCCTGATACTCGGCAATGCACCCACTGTGTCAAGACGAGGCACACGATTGACTCCTGTTGGCTTCTCCACCCGGAGAAGCGTGCGAGTCCACCTCACCGTAATCGACCTGCGGCTGTCGTTGCTAGCACTACTATTCCTGCCCCCTCTTCTACCGCAACTACTATGATGGATCGCCTTCAGCGTCTCGAGATGCGTCTTGAGCAGCTCCTTCTACAGCCTACTGCTGGTCTTTTCGGCCCCCCCTCTGGTCTCTCTGCCTTCTCTGCCACCTAGCGTACCTCTGCACCTTGGATTATGGACTCTGGGGCCTCTCACCACATGACACCTGACCACTCTATTCTTACTGCATGTTCTCCCGCCCATCGCATTCCTCCGATCCACACTGCAAATGGCTCTCTTCTAGCCATCTCGCAGGCTGGGTCCATCACTTCGGGCTTTCTCTCTTTACCATTTATTCTACATGCTCCTCAGCTTCGCATGAACTTGATTTCTATTAGCAGCCTTTGTGATTCCGGTCTGTCAGTTGCTTTCTCTCCCTCTTTTTGTGTTGTGCAGGATTCACGCTAGGGACAGAGGATTGGTGCTGCTCGTAGGGTCGATGGCCTATATCACCTGGAGTATCTTCATTTACCTCCTGTCTCTCCTTCGGTCGTCTGTAGTGCTGTTTCTTCTGATGCCGACCTGTGGCATAGGAGGCTAGGTCATGTGTCTGAACCTCGACTTAAAAGTCTTTTCCAATCTGATGCTTTAGGTAGTGGTTCATTCCCTCGTCTTTCTTTTTGCACGAGATGTCAGTTGGTTAAGCATTCTGCTAGCCCCTTTTCTACTAGTTTGTCGCAATCCTGTAATCCGTTTGATCTAGTGAACTCAGATATTTGGGATCATGCACCTCTTTCTTCTATGAATGGCTATTTTTACTATGTTAGCTTTATTGATGATTATTCTCGTTTTACATGGGTGTATCTCCTTCGTCAGCGTTCTGACATTACCGACGTCTATCAGACCTTCACCAATATGGTTCATACTCAGTTTCATGCCCGTATTAAAACTTTTAGGTCCGATTGTGCCTGCGAATATCTCTCTTCTACAATGCGGTTTATCCTTCAGTTTCATTGGACTCTTTTCCAATAATCATGTCCTTATACTCATGAGCAGAACGGTGTTGCAGAACGAAAGCATCGTCATATTCTTGAGACTGCTCGTGCTCAGCTTATCTCCTCGTGCGTTCCTCGCACCTTCTGGGCAGAGGCCATTTTGATCTCTGTCAACCTTATTAACAACATCCCTTCCTCTGTCCTCGTAGGTGTTTCGTCTCATGAGCGTCTCTATGGCATGACTCCTGATTACAGCATGTTGCGTACTTCTGGATGCACATGTTTTGCCCTCCTTCCTTCTCATGAGCATAACAAACTGTCAGCTAGGTCCACTAAGTGTGTACTCTTGGGAATCAGTTCTGAGCACAAGGGGTATCGTTGCTATGACCCCCTAGCTCGTCGTCTTCGCATCTCTCGACATGTCACTTTTGTTTAACATGTTCCTTACTACTCTCCTGCGTCTCAGGATCTCTCCTTCCTTGAGATGCCTCCTTCTCTTTCACCTTCTCCTTCTTTCTCTGCTCCTCCTCCTGCTCCTGCTCTTGAGTCTTTACCTCCTGCTCCCGCCGTCATCCCTGCTACACGCTTTAGTTCTTCATCTCCTTCGGATCCCTCGTCTCCTATGTCTGCTTCTCATCCATCTGACATTCTACCTGTCCTGTCTTCATCTATCAGTGACTCCTCTGATACTCCGTCCACTTCGAGCAGCCTACCTCTACCGGATACGGATCCTCACAGTCCTCCTCGCTAACCCCAACGCGAGCATCGTCCTCCCGATCGCTTTGGCTACTCCCCTGTTCGCTTTGGTTTTACAGCTGTCACTTCCTACTCGCCTTAGTTCGTCACCTACTTTACTGCCCTTCACACAGACAGAGAGCCTAGGTCTTATAGAGAGGTATTGCAGTACCCTGTGTGGCAGCAGGTTATGGTTGAGGAGTTTCAGGCTTTTGTGCAGACTCAGACATGGGACGTTGTGCCTCTACCTCCTGGTATCGAGCCCATCAGCTGCAAATGGGTCTTCAAGATCAAGCATCGCCCAGATGGCTCTATTGACCGGTACAAAGCCCGTCTTGTTGCTCACAATTTCACTCAGGAGTATGGGATTGATTATGATGAGACGTTTGTTCCAGTAGCTTAGATGACCACTATTCGGACTCTTCTCACTGTTGCTATGGCTAGAGGTTGGCCCCTATCACAGATGGATGTAAAGAATGCTTTTCTTTACGGTGATCTCTCTGAAGTTGTCTATATGCAGCCTCCTCCGGGCCTCAGCACACCTCCTCAGCATGTATGTCGTCTTCGTCGAGCTATCTATGGCCTCAAACAAGCTCCTCGTGCCTGGTTTGAGCGTTTTCGTCGGGCAGTTACTGAAATCGGTTTTGTAGAGAGTTTTCAAGACCATTCTATATTTGTGCGGACTTTCCCCCAAGGCCGGGCCATCATCCTTCTCTATGTCGATGACATGATTCTTACTGGTGATGACACCCATGCCATAGCCTCCCTTCAGGAGCATCTTCGGAGCCAATTTCAGATGAAGGATCTGGGTCCTCTGCGTTACTTTCTTGGCCTGGAGATTGCTAGGAGCACTAGTGGGATTCTGCTTTCTCAGCAAAAGTACACAGCTGATATTCTTGCTCGAGCTGCACTATCTGATTGTCGTACAGTTGACACCCCTCTTGAACTTCATATGAAACTCTGCCCTATTGATGGTGAGCCCCTCTCAGACCCTACCAGGTACCGCAAGATAGTTGGTCAGCTCGTCTATCCCTACATCACCAGACCGGATATTGCTCATGCCGTCAGTATTCTCAGCTAGTTTGTGGATACCCCTCACTCTGTTCACTACGCTGCTCTTCTTCGGACTCTTCGGTACCTTCGTGGCACTATCACTTGGTCGCTCTTCTTCTCGTCATCCTCCTCTCTAGCTCTTCCTGCATACTCTGATGCCGACTGGGCAGGGGACCCAACTACTCGGCGCTCGACTACTGGTTACTGTCTTTTTCTTGGTTACTCTCTTATCTCCTGGAAGAGCAAGAAGCAGAAGGTGGTTTCTCTTCTAGTACTGAGTCCGAGTTTCGTGCCATGTCTACTGCTACAAAGGAGATCGTTCATCTCCGCCGTCTTCTTCGAGATCTTGGTGTTGATACCTCGGGTCCCACTGCTCTTCATTGTGACAACAAAAGTGCTCTTCAGATTGTCAGTAATCCGTTGTTTCATGAGCGGACCAAGCACATTGAACTAGATTGTTATTTCTCCAGAGAGCAGCATGAGGCTGGGACCATCTCTTTGCCTTATGTCTCTTCAACGGAGCAGATTGCTGACTTATTCACGAAGTGTCATCCATCTCCTCGTTTCTGGTTTCTTATCCGCAAACTCTCAGTGGTTGACCCACCGTGAGTTTGAGAGGGGGGTGTTAGTATTATATTAGTCCCACCTCGGTTGTGGTAACGCAATGGTGTGCGTTCTCCCTCTATATAAAGAGAGGTAGTCTTATGTAACGTTGAGATTGTTGAGATAATATATGGAGTTTTTTCTCCAAACCTACTCTTTGCGTAACATAGCTATTATACATTAACATCACGATTCACACTGCTGAGGACATGTGTAGCGGAACAAAATGAGAAGATGATGAGGAACAGAACGATCATCAGATGCATTTAGTTTGCATGACCATCAAACAACCCGACACAACCCGATCAGACCCGACCCGACCAGCCCTAATTCGACCTCTCAACCCGACTTATATACAAGCTCGGGCAACTAGAGCTTAACCCGAATTATATGTCCATTGTGAGCTCGGGTTTGGCTTGGGCAAGCTAACTCTAACCCGGCCTTGGGTGGGGTTAGGCTTGAGTTAAGGATACAACACCATAGGTTAGGCTCAGGTTGACCTCCCAACCCGTCCAATCCGCTCGAGTTGAAATCCTACTTGATAAGGTTCGTAGTCAGCTAGAAGTCTGGATTTCCAATATTCATGTAAGGCTATAAGACTATTAGTATTCGTTTTGCGAGATGATTTATCTTAGTCATCAGAGTAGAGACTCCGAGCTGCAAGCCTTCGAATCAACTGTGTTGGTGTGTTTGAAACTCACTGAAAATGGATGGCTATGACAAAATGTCATTTAAATTACCATTATATAATGATTTTTTTTTCTCATAAGTTGTTTCCATAGACTCAATCGGAGATCGTGGGTTCTCTCAAATCCCATCACATGAAGCAAAGGAGAGTGGGGTTGGGCCTGCCTAATGAGATGGATCCCAACACGTGCATGCCAATCTAGTCTCCAACTGCAAGAGATAACCTCGACACCAAAAATTATAGGGTTATTTTGACTTTGCCCCCCAAACTTTGCCTTGAATTAGACTTTACCCCCTATCTTTTCATTAATTAGACTTTACTCCCCAAAACTAACTATTCCGTTAGCTCACCCTCCAAAACTTTATTTCTTTTCCGTTAGCTCACCCTTTCTCTTAGATGGTGAGCTGACCGAACAGTTAGTTTTGGGGGGTAAAGTCTAAATAATGAAATATGGGGGGTAAAATCTAATTCAATGCAAAATTTAGGGGGCAAAGTCAAAATAACACAAAATTATATTATTTTCAAAATAATTGATTTTATAAACTATATATCGACATAAAATCTATTTTGTATATATACTTTGTGTCAATAGAGAATTTTTATTTTTCTCTGCATCAAATCTTGCCTTTTTTTTTTTTTTTTATACATGAGATGAGGTTATGACTTCATTGTCTGGAGGTCGTTTGAGACAAGGGCAAATAGAAAAAGAGGGGGGTCGGAAGACCGGTATCTTTCCCTACCACGTACTCGAGCTTCCTTCGCGAGCCAGTGAGCAGCATTCTATTCTAGCTACGAGGACATAGGAAGATATCCTGGCAATGCATTGATCAGATGGTTGGCAACAATGATAGAGGGTCGACGTCAGGTTGACAACGGCCTGTACTATTCTTGTCAATCTTTTCCGTAATCGACCCCATTTTGATAGGACAAGTCTTGGATGATGAGCATGAAGAGAACTACCCTGCCGAAAGCAACCTCAGGGTTTCAGCTTCAGCAATGAACTCATCAATTGGACAGGAGATTTATGAATGAAATCGATGGTTGTCGCGAAATCTTTTAGGCAATGGACCCATTTCGGGCTTGGACTAATCCCTCCTGGAATGTGCACCGATCCACTCGGAAGTTTCCCTACACACTCCTGGGTAACTCGAAGGAAGAAGGGGAGGATTCGAACCCACAACCTCCTCACCAAAGCATCAGTTGCTTACCAACTCTCCTATCCCCAGGTGGGTGATCACCTGGTCCCCTTGGTCACTTCAATGGTGGTGGTTAATTAATGGTTGCGCCTTGTGGGGATTCCGACATCGAGCAAAGATCGCCGCATGTCTCGCGGAAGTTAGGCAGGTCGACCATACGTGATGAACCTATTAATGAGGACATGTAGAGCAGTAGCTGTGCAATCACATTAGACTTCCCTCTTGCTATCTTTTCTGATATGTTCCACCAGTTTGTAGGCCTGTCAATGTACCGGATCATGATCCGAACCTGATCCGAAAAATCCCGATTTGGTATTATTTTTTGGTCCGATATTCAATTAAAAACGATCCGGTCCGATTCAAAGTATAAAAAGATCAATTATGGATCTATCTTGATCCGATATGAATAAGATCTGATCCGATATATTTAGTCAGTTGTATAACAAATATCATAGTCAGTCCGATCCCAAACCTTGACATACTATTTCCACCGTCTGATGCCCAACTCAGTCGCCTTATGCTAAGCACCTCCCAAATCCATTAGCCCGAACTAATCAATGATTCAAACTTAGAAGTCTTAGGTTTCTGTTTGATTGTTTAGTTTGTTTTGACCTTCCAGACCTGTTAATGGACTAGATCGTTATCCGAATCCGAAAACTTCAGGCTTGGTATAAGTACTTTAGTTCAAGATCCGATTAAAAATGATCAGATCCAATTTGAAATGTAAAGATCCAATTTGAAATGTAAATGGATCAAATATGGATCTAGCCTAATCCGGTCCGAATCCGACCCGTTGACAGACCTGCCAGTTTGAGCTTGGCAGCCCTTTGCTCAGCTCAAGGCAGAAAGTGGCTTCCGGGTTTCACATGGCCTTTAGCTAGAGATGCCGATGGGCTGGACCAGCCCATTACCTTTTAGGGCTTGGGCTGCTTGTAGACGAGCCCATTACCTTTTTAGGCTTGGGCTTGGGCTGCTAGTAGGGTTTTTTTTTTTACTCGGACCTAGTAGGTTCTTTTTAAGGGCGACGAATTCATGCTACCCCTTGGCCCAGGAAGCAAGCCCGTTGGGCCTAATAGAGATTGTTTCTTAATTAGGTAAATAAGATTCGAAGTCTATGTTGATGATCGTAGATTTAATTATCCATCCGTAAGTTGAAAAGGTCTAGAGCTTCGAAGTCTTGAGACTCAGGGGTCTTTTGTTCTTCTTATTAGAGCTACTGGGCTAGTCGAGTTAGGCCGTGATGGCTGGAGTTCTGTTTTGAGTGTATGATGCCTCTTAGGCACAGTTTGTATAGTCAAGGCCGAACCCCCCACCCTCGTCATCCAATAGAGGGATTTTATATATATATATACACACACACACACACACACACGTATTCATTAGCACTTTTGGCAAGTCAAAATCCCTAAAATCGCTTACTTAGGGGCTACCCATTAGAACCTTATTTTATTGAAGGTGACCCTAAAACCAGGGACTCACAGTATCCCAGTTGTACCCTTCATTCTCCTCTTCCATCTTACTTTCCTCCCCTTCTTTATCCTCCTCCCTTCTCTCTCCTTTCCTTCCGCCTCCGCCTAAAAATGTAGGTACACGACTATACATGTCGAGTGCATCTTTAATGCATTCGATCATTGGAGTATGAATATATATGCAATACATTCATCCATTGGAGTCAAAATGCATCAAAACGTCCTAATGTTTTGTAAACATTGAAGGTGCACTCGTCCTGTAATGGTCGAGTGTCTATTTTTGAAAGAACGACGAAAAAGAAGAGACGGAGGATGTAAAGAAGGAAGAAAAGGGGGTGGAAGGAGGAGGTGGAGGTGGATGGAGATGGATTGCATGGAACCGACGATGATATAGAGAGATGGGTGTCAACCTGCACAGTACCGGTGATAGAGGATGGGCTCGGTAACCATTACCTACGAAAGTTTCCCTTGGACAAGGGAGTCTGCTTTTAGAAATAAGTTGTGTTGATCTAACTACGTCCATATCTGTAGGGGTGACTTAACTCCAAGGTACACACACTTTGATAAGGAAAACACATATCCTTTTATGAAATGCTCATTTGGAGTCTCTATGTAGAGATATGCTTCACAATTCTGAACACATTGAATCTTTCCATTGCTCTTATCTTGTTCTCTCACACATTGTTTGACATCTTCAGTGTCACGCCCCAGAAATCTGAAGACCGATCCCTGGGGTGTGAGGTGAGAAAAGAAGAGGGATTTTGGGTCTGGTTACTTAACTATACCAATTTGGGTTCTCACAGGGCTTCTTCTACGCTCTCTAATATGAAAAACAAGAAGGAGGGAGAAACAAGAGGGGAATCTTTTAAATTTGATTTTTCGAAAAACATTTTTATTTAAAAAGCAGAGAAAGAGAAATGTCAATAAAGAGAAGATATTATCTAGTCAAGCTCAACCTTCAAAAGTCATATCCTCTCAGTATGAGTGATATGTCGGTGCCACTACATACTGACAGGAATCTATCTGAGGGAGCACGAGGCTCAAGCCTCCTACGACTAGCCAAGTGGTTTTACCCACTACCTAACACTCAAGTGCACCAATCTAGGGTTCCTATCTACAAGGTTAATCAATTTAGTCATTTATATATATCCTTATATTTTCATCATGATCTATACTAGGCTTGGGGCCTTGAGGAGAGGCCTACCCAAAAGAATTCAGCTGGAACCATTGCAACTACAACCATAGAATACTAACTAACTGATAAAAACACTTATTCCAATACAATTACAATGTCTGAAGAGAAAAGACTACAAGATTGACGTACTAAGCCGAAAGGTAACACTGCAACTCTAACTCCGTCTCTGGACTCCTACTGCTACTCCTGAGCCTCCAGACCTGCAACTGAGCCTACTCGTGGGAAAGAGTAGCCCCCAATAGGAAATTGGGAGATTAGCCAAATTAATGGCTAGTGACATCCTAATAGTCTATAATAATATGAGACGACCAATCGTAATAAATTAAGATATAATCTAGCAGTTCTAGTATGATCAAAGTTTGCAGAATGATACCTAAACCTATCAATAGTCTATATTCACATGCAATTTCTACTGTCACTAGGTTATCTAACCTAAAGTCCATTCAATGTTCTACAGCATTAAAGAACAAACTAAATAAGACATTCATTTAAAGTCACGAGATCATCATGTGAACAGTCACTCGATTCTAAATTCATATATAGATAAAACACACACTATCAAAATGTGAACCCCGGATATTTTGTTCATCCTGCCCCCGGTCGGGCATTACTATAGGGCCTTTTATTTCGATGTAGAGGGTCAACTCTCTCGCCGTGCATCCACCAACACCATGCACTAGTCACCCAGATGATCATAAGGGGTTTCCCGTCTTTCACGGTGGAGCTCTACCGCCCAACTTGCTTTACTATGGGGACTTCAACTCCCCGGGACAGGGCTGCTAGGCCAATCCCTACTTGAGGGCACCTCCTATTGGCTTTACCACAACCCTTGCCCGTGACCCCTAACCTACTTAACTTCGGCTGTACGCGCAGGGTGGTTCACGGTCCTTGCGCGCACGGGGTCCCTACCCTCTAATCAGGTAGATTCACGCATAACATCTTTCAACATATTTACTGAAGCTACAAAAGGTATATTTAATGCTTAACAATTTCCAACAATTTACCCCTGGTCTCGTACTGCTCTCGCAACCCATGCGACATAATAAATAAATAAAATAAGACACTCATCTCAGTAACCCGTGTGCTAGGGTTGCCATACTCCTCTCAGGAGGGTGGTCCCGATAATTATTAGTTATTCAATTTATTGATTAATTTAAGGGAATCCTAATTACGGTGTCCATGCATACAATCAAAAGCAATCATTATTATTATTACTTTATTAATATTTTAAGCATGCGTCGCCGGACTCGCGACTCCGCATGCAAGGCGGGGTCCATTTGACCACATGCGACGATGCCCGGTGGGGCCCGCATGCAGTGTCATGGACACCTACCCTTAGTCATTCTCATTTCCCACTATTAAAGACCACGCAAGGGTAGTAGATGTCACTTGGTTGTCGATCGCACACGACTTCGGCTTGCTAGTTGCTTCTGATCCGTCTCCCCTGGATCACCACGATCAAGGTCTGATAATAACCACAACTCCGCATCACAACTCTATCGATAAAAACAAAAGAATCTACGATGAGGGTTCTATGCCAAGGATAGTCGGGCACCCTCGATAGGGGACCAACATTGAGTCGACAGCACGCAAATCCGTGCGATTGAAGAACTCAAACCTAAACAATACTAGGCCAATAAAGTAAACAGAAGCTAAACCTACTCATCGAATCGGGCTCGAAGAACCCTTTCCGATGGTTCCAGTTTCGCTGGAATCCGACTTCGGTCGAACGGTTTCGGGTCAAACCAGTGAAAACCGATCTACGATCAGTTCAATAGGGTAGAAGGGTCTCTAGGGTTCCAAACTAGGTTCAAAAGGTAGGACTCAATGTTCTGAGCACAATGCCGCTGGTTTCGTCCGAATCCGAGTTCGGACGATGAAACGGCGGTCAAACCACGGTACCGCGATAATATCGGGTCGAAGGATAAAACGGGGTATTAAACAATACAATTACTATTCTAGACTATGACCAATAGGTAGGAATTTCCGAGCCGGTCGAAATGGCGCTGGTTTCGTCCAATTCTGAGTTCGGACGGAGAAATGGCAGTCGAACCAATTCTAGACGGTTTACGGGTCTGGTTCAGGTGAACCAGACCGGTTCACTGTTGGGCCGGGTCTGCTGGTCTGCTGTGTAGTCGGGTCGGGTTGCTGTGCAGTCGGGTCGGGTTGCAGTGCAGTCGGGTCGGGTCTGCAGTAGTAAGTCGGGTCGGGTTCAGGGTTAAAGAGGTCGGGTCTGGGTTTAATTATAAGCAGGAAATTACTGCTTTGCCCCCCCAACTTCTTTTTCTCCACGAGACCGAAACCAGTCGGGGGGGTTTCCTGCGCGCCGGCGGCCGACGGGAGGGGCGGCCTGGAGCGCCGGCGAGCGCTCGGCCGGCCTCTCCCGCACCACCCCCACGGAGGAGGCACGGTGGGAGGCGGCCGGAGCGGCCGTCAGACTCCGAGAGGTCGGCCGGAGAAGGGCTCGCACGGGTTTGGGCCGGCGTTGGAGGTGCTCGGCTGCACCGACGGCCTCCGGGGAGGGGCTCGGGTGCGGTGCCAGCAGCCGGTGACTACGCAGGTCGGCGGCAAAGGAGGAGAGGGTGAGGTCGGGTTGGAGGTTCGGCTGCACGTCGCCGTAGGTGGCCGGGTTCGGTTTGTTCGGACGGAAGAGAGGAGGTGGGAAGGGGGGAGGGCTGACCTGGGTGGTTCGCCGGAGTCGGGGGAGGTACTCGGAGGGGGCTGCGGCTGCTCCTCTCTCTTCTCCCTTGGTCTCTATCTTCTTCTCTCCCTCCTTTCTCTCTCTAGTTCTCTCCCTCTCTAGTTCGATCTCTCTCTCTCTCTACGTCCTTCTCTCTCTCTCCCGTTCTCTCTCTATCTCTATTTATAATCACGGGAAAACGTACGGTTGTGGTGATAAGGGTTGGGGGGATAGAGTTGGTTAAGGCGAAGAGATAAGGAAAGAAAGATAGGGATCGATATATCATCCCAATCCTATCCGATTATTCCCATCCGAATTTCGGATTGAAATAATTGGGGAGGGAGGTCAAGAGAGCCTAAATTATGCTAGGAGACCGGGAGGTAGGCTCTAGGGCTGGTCGGGCTCGGTCCCGAGCCCTGAACCGGGCTCGGTTGGAATCCGGGTGCGATTCGTCCATCAACCGGGCTGAAAAGAATAATCACCCGTAACTATCAAACTGGAAGTCGGAATAGGGCCCGAGAGGATTCGTTGGAAAGGTCTCGACAACGCGAACGCGTTAGCGCTTGGTACATAATTTTCTAACTTCTGGACCTCCCGAAAAGAAAGAAAGACTCCAAAACTCAAAATAGCAATAACTATTCACCCGGGTGTCAGATCAACCCTAACTCAGGCTCATTGGAAGGCTCTCTCAGAGCCCCATCTAACGTATCCTGTTTCGTTACGATCCGATCATCCGATCTCTTGTGGAAAACAAAACAGCTACAACTATCGACCAATTATCGTTTTTCTAGGGTTTACCTGCCGGGCTGCCGAAACTGGCTGCGCATACACATGATCGTTGCACGGAACACACCATCGTGACATGCTCAAAGTTACGGAGAATGTGAACGTAAAACATCTCATAGGTTTACGATCCATTTATTGGGAAAAAGCCCAAAGAAAAAGTCTGGCTGCAACAAGAAGAAACTAGCCACTGAGGATTTCTATTATTCTCAATTCTAACACCACAGGTGTTACATTCAGTGCCAAAAATAATTCTTCAGCGTTCTTCCTTGCTAAATGCAAACTCCATAAGGCATTGTTGTATCCTGGAGGCCGATTTGTAAAAGAATTCCATTAGCAAATTCTATTAAAGTGGGAGCAAATAATGATTAAAAATGTATTTGATACTGCCCTCTAATCCTTGTTCCAATAACCAACAATAACACCATGAGTTCACTAGTGAAACATTGTGAACTTGATTATAATCGCATGGATGAGTCCATACTCTCCTTGATCAATCCCCGAACTGATGACAAATATTGATTTGGTATAAGAAGATAGGTGCAATCACTATTTGGTTTGGCTCAAAATATCCACTTGTTTGACCCATCAGCTCGACGGATTTGTAGGGTTATCGTGTCGGATTGGGTTGTAAGTGGGTTTATTTTTGGAGTCACATGTAGCCCAAATTATAAGGACGTTTGGGTTAGATTTTTTCTTACAAGGTTCTTATCTTCTGATCTCATCATCTTGAGAGAGATAGAGAGACGGAGATAAGGCCGATGGTTCTTGTTATTGGAAATCCTAAAGGTTGAGGGAGAAGAGAAGGCCTTGATGATTTTGAAGGAGGAGAAGGTAGGAGTTGGGTGTATCTCCATTGCCTTGCCACCGTCATGGTGAAGCCCCACCAAGCTCCAAGTTCATCACATGAATGTATCCCAAGATTTGGGTGAATCACATAATTCATGTCTATCGTGTGATTGTTATTTATTTTCTCTCTGTGCTTGCATTTTCTCATTTGTCTTCGCCATCACCTTTCATCAACATCAAAGTCGGGGTACGGTTCTTGCAAAGTAATTGACCAAATTCCTTAGTGAGCATCAGGTGTGTCTCGTACGCAACACATAGTATCAAATCTCAAGGTTAGATAGTATTTTGGTTCTAATCGCAATGGGAGATTAGAAGACATTGTTTGATAGCATGAAGGTTGACTCGAAGCCGTTTTATGGGAAGGTCAACTTCACCCTATGGCAATGCAAGATGAAGGACATTTTGATTCAACAGGATCTCATCATGTGTGCATTGTAGAGATAGAACAAGCCGATGGAAATGTCCATGGAGGCTTGGAACAAGGTGGATCAAAAGGCCTTAAACTTTACTGAGCTACACGTGTGCGACAAAGTAATGTACAATATCTTGGAGGAGACTTTGGCTAAAGGGACCTAAAAAAAGTTGACGAGGGTAAAATGCTCTCTAATAAGCTATTCTTGAAAGATCAATTACTAAACATTTGTATGCAGGAAGGTGGAGATGTATTGGAGGTTCTTAATGGGTTTAACTGCTGTGCGAGTGATTTTTTAAGGGTGTAGGTGAAATATGAGGAAGATAAGGCATTTTTGTTTTCTTCTTTCAAGCATTTCTGGACCACTCACATATTCGATAAGAAAGTTCTCCTGTCCAAAAAAGTTGTCAATGATATCATCTCTCATGTCAAGATGTGCAAGAACACGGGAGAAGATACAATGAGCGAAGGAGTCTTGGTGAAGTGTTTAGATGGTCATTGGGGTCGATCCAAAGAGAGGTTCAATAAGTCAAATGACCAGGAAAAATCAAAATTAAAGTAAAAGACAAGAAAACGTCGAGTGCTACTATTATGGAAACAAAGGTCACTACAAGAAGAATTATTGGAAGCTAAAGTCAGATATTAAAGAAGGAAGAAGACTGAGAACTTCAATATAGTCGGTGTCAATTTGGAGAGCCATGGAGATCTACTATCGGTATCCTCAGGTAATCTTACAACCACTCCATGGATTCTTGACTCTGGGTGTACTTTCCATATATATTAAAACATGGAATGGCTTAACACATATAAAAGGAAGCATGGCGGTTAAGTCCTAATGGAAAACGATGTGTCTTGCAAAGTTGTTGGCAGCGGAATAGTAAAATTAAAGATGAATGACAGCACTGTGAGATCTCTTGAAAAATTGCAGCATATTCTGGCTCTAAATAAGAACTTGATTCTCGTTGGGTACCCTTGATACAAAAGGGTACACCAACAAATCAAAGGGAGGAAATATCAAAATCACCAAGGTTCATGGTTGTTATGAGAGGAGAGAAGCAACTAAATAACCTGTATTGCCTTTTGGCGAGCACAAATTTTGGTGGAGTACCTATTGAATTACCCCTACCACTGGTAGATCCCTCTTTTGATGGACTGGTAGAGGTATGACCAAAACGTGAAGGTCTATTTAAAATAATGACCTCCTACAACCACTTTGGTCGGAAGGCACTATGCTAGACTATGGTACATTAAAAATTCAACTTTGCCAAGTTTTCTCCTCACCACGGAATATTATATTTTACATGTATGGTGATTAGATGTCAGATGGTTCTCTCTCTCTCTCTCTCTCTCTCTCTCTCTCTCTCTCTCTCTCTCTCTCTCTCTCTCTCTCTCTCTCTCTCGCAGTAGAGGCTAGGGGTTTCTGTAAAGTGCTGGGCATAAGCATACAAGCTAGGATTGCACATATAAGCTCAAGTACAACACATACATATATTTTTAAGAGTAAATCCTTCGTGGGACAAATCTTGTCGACTTTGCGCCAAATGGTGAGAGCAATCTACTAAAACAAAAGACCGAGTTACAAACTTGGAAATGAAAACATATGGACCCTACAAGGAGTAAACGTCCATACCTCGTAGTTTTCCGTCGTACGCTTTTCAACTTATAACAAACTTTGTACCTAGCTACCTACACTCCTATTCCAACACTAGTGGTCTGGATGCTCACCTGTGACATCGCGTGGACTCTCTTGATCAATCAAGTGAAGACACCTAAAAGCGCTAACCTTTATAAAGACCAGAATGTACCTAAAAGTAAATCGCATCACACTATGGGTCAATCACTATATAAGAGATTACGATACTAAGGTAACCCGCCCGACGGAAAGGATATTACACTAATATCCTTGACTACCTAATAAGGGGAATATGGTTCTTCTTACAAAATTAACTCAAGCAAGAACTTTTTCGATTCACACGAAAAAACTCAACACATGTGATTTATAACGAAAATAGAAAAAAAAAACCATACATAATCCAAAGAACATAAATAAAATGGATAAATGAATAAATCATCAAGGGAAAGACAATACTTCTGATGCTAAGATCGTAGCACACATTGTGGAAAATACCTACAAGCCTAAAGGATCTTACCTTGGTAGAAGATTTTGAATGTAGGAGAAAGGGAGAATCAATTTCAAAGAGATTCTCCAAGCAAAACTCAGCTTCTTCTTTGATATTTCATCCAAACCTACAAGAGGAATTGGGTATATATAGGGTAGATCAATCCCAAATAAAAACCAGTCATTGAATCAAAATCTAAAGACTTTGGGTATTAGCCATCCGGATAATGGTTCGGGCTGGTTGATCACGATCTGGACAATGGTCCGAACGTGAGACACAGAAAATACCCCAGTCAGGGATAGTGATCTGAACAATGATCCGGACCCCTTACACCTTTTGTCCCAAAATGGTCCATACCACTATTCAGCAGTTTAACCCTTTTGTCTTTCAGTCTGAACCATTATCCGGACACATAACACTACCAACTCGGAAATGATCTAGACGGTTGGTGTGGACTTCCAACACTTAGAAAAGTTCTAAATGTTACTTTAATGAACACAAAGAAAACCGATTTTTAAGAATCAAAAATATATTTTATTTTGACAACCAATTACTCTAAAATAGAAGAAAATAAAAGTAGACATTGTATCAAATCCTTGAAAAGTATGAAAGAGATAAATAATGAAAAATGCACACAAAACATTGTGATCAAGAATCCCTATTCTACCCCTATAAACCCACACAATGCACGTCTCTCAAGTGAGCATCTAAAGGCGTGTGATGGACTGCTAAGTCTTTAGATGATTGAACGGCTGTGATGCACTTGACTAATCTTCAAGGGCCCAAGTATGATCATGACTCAACAGGAAATGACTCACATGTAATTTCTCATAGAATGCTTTCGACGAACAAATTAAGCCAACAAAGATAAGACCTCACAAGTAGTAAAAATCTTCCCCTTTTGATTAATTTTAAGTCAAAACCATACATTTCTACGTTCTCAAAAACGAAGATAAAATTTTATCACTTTAATATAAATGAAGTACTACTTCGTTTACAAGAAGTGAGATAATTATATTTCCTCACATACAACTCACTCCATAGACTAAAGCACATGGTTAGTAAGTAGGTTTCTTTGCCTAGGTCAATTGTTGTTTCTTGCACATTTAGCACACGAGCCAAAATACCAAGCCTTAACAATAATGTTCATGGTAAGACATAGATATAGATTGCAAAGTAACAAGGTATTACATATGTGTTGTAGAAACAACAATATCTACATATCCAAATAAATCAACTCGAGTGAAGGGTATATGTTGGTGCCAATAATAGTAGGTCAAAAATGGGTTGGGAAGGCCATCACCAACTCTATGGGTGCAAATAGATGGACCCTAACATACTTCAACATAATACTATTCACATAGTCATGCAAACAATTATAAAAATACCCTTAGATAACACCATACTCTCACATGTGATTGCTACTGTAGTGTTGATGAAATGCCCACCTAAAAGCATGTCAATACACTCATGACACACCTTGATAGAGTTGTTTGTTGAAAACAACTTAGGCCTTTTTTTTTTTTTTTGGTAAATATTATAACTCTTGGTGAATATTATCTTCATCATATCCTTCAAATAAAATTTAGGCCTATACCGAGGCTAAAAACCAGACCTTCTTTACCGAATGAAGGCAAGCCCCTATATGGCAATACAATCATAGTAATTGATGGACTTTATTGCATTTTCCTTAGCTAAGTTCCTATCAATTAGGGCATGCTCTTTATGTAAGAATGTGGGCTTGCATAGATCACCAATTTTTAAAAAAATTCAGATAAAGTATCTTGACGCGGTATTCATACGGTTCAGATTTACTCTGGTAATCTTAAGGCTTTATATGAATCTTATATACCCTGCTATATGGAATATCCAAATTGTAAGTTTTTTTTTCTTTTTTTGCAAATGAGCCAACCTATCCACCCACACATCCTCCCTCTAGGCCAGACACTGGATACCAATCCCAATGGGTTGCTCAAAGCCAGTGGATCCAGCTATAGTAGAGGGGGGAGAGATGAAGAGATGGATTGGTTTCATTCATCTTCATTCTCAATAGTGTCATTACATAGCACCTCTACAAAAAGAGGGGAGATACAGTCAGGGGAGGAATAGAGAGTAAAAATGAATTACAATGTAAAGAATGGGCAGCTAGGTATGGGCAGCTTGGTTGTATTCTCTCACAACGTGATTCGGCTCAAAAGAGACAGAAAGCTGAGAAAGTCTCCTGCTCTCCATAACTGTATTATGGATCTTTCAAGAAAGAGGTGTGTCCTTCAACAGGAGTGTAACAATTCAGAGGTTGTCCCCCTCCAAAATTATGTTGTTAACTTTGAGCTGTAGACATAGTTTGATTCCTTCCAACATAACGAATGCTTCGGCTTAAAATGGTGAGCAAGCATGAAGGACCTTACCCGAGTAGCAGATGAGTCATCCCCCAGCATCTCTAACAATGAGACTGGATGCCACATGATAAGCTCCAACGGAGGTATCAATATTAAGTTTGAAAAAATCTTCTGGTGGGTGCGTCCAGGTTGGTTTTGTGTTATCATTAAGCATATCTGTATATTCAGCCGATGGTATAGGTCTAAACATCTTGCACATGCTCCTAACCAACATGAGGATCTGACCCGAAATGGCAGTAATGCCGTCGAAAATGGGGTAATGCCGTTGAAAATGGCCCAGTCACGCTCCTTCCAGATCGCCAAAAGGATGTAGGCCGTCAAGAGAATCTTCTTTCGGTTGGGGGAGGGATGCTCCCAAATGAAGTTTAGTCTAATAGCTATGGGTTCAGCTTGTCTATCCACCAAACTAGGGTTTCTAGTAAGCTAAGTTCGTGACCCTTCGGGACAGAGGGCAATCAAAGAAAAGGTTGCCTTCCTCCTCCAGGGACCTGTTACAGAAAACACACAATGTGGGGACATGAGTTATAAATGAGGCCAACGTAGCTCTGAGAGGTAGGCTCTGGACCACCAATCTCCTGATAAATAATTGTACCCGAGATATCAGCTCCTTTAATCCCTATATCATTTTCAATGCAAAGAGGCCTCTATAAAGAATAGTGGTGGGCCTATGGTTAGCCATAATCCTTTTGGCTGCCTGTCGATATCCCGAGCTAACTGCAAAGGTGCCCAATGCGGTCCAGATCCATCCGAGGACATCTCCATCACCACCTAGCCTAGAGTGATAGCCTCAATGTGGGCACATGTTTCATTGTCCAGCTTGATATCTTGAAATAACCCGTGCTTCCATGTCCTAATGTTTTGATCATACAGATCTGCAACAGCAAGTCGCCCACCCTTCAGTCCTTAATCACTCGATCTACCAATAGTTGGGAGAGGAAAATCCGGAAGTCAACACTGCTTGGGATCAAGGGTCCTTAAAAGCCTTGATGTGACGTCCGTCTCTGACCAGCCAACAAATGCCTTTACGAAGGAGGTCCCGACTATGAATCAAACTTGACCAAACAGTCGAGTGATATGGCCGTATCTTGCGGTCCCAAAAGTTAGAATTGCGGTGATATTTTCTCTCAAGCGCTCTAGCCCAATAGGCCTCAGGGCTATTAATAAATCTCCAAACAAGTTTCATAAGAAATGGCCAAGTTCATAGATTCAAAATCTCGAATACCTACCCCCCCCCCCCCCCCTCGCTCTTCTTTAGAAAGTTGAAAGAATCGACATGCCCTGGTGTAGAGGTGACGGCTCTTCCTATTATATCCCCACTAAAAATCTCGAACTGTAGAAGGGTGTGCATGAGATTCTTGAGAAGTAAAATAGTAGCCATGAAATACGAAGGGATCAAAGAGAGGGAAGACTTGAATAGAGTGGTTCTCCTCGCATGAGACAATAGCTTCGATTTCCAATCCTTCAGTTTACTTTGTCATCTGTCAAGAATGAAACCATAAGTAGCTGCTCTAGCTCTTCCAACAAACAAAGTAGCACCTAGATACTTTTCATTGTTAGTCATCACTTTTACTTTCGTAACACTAGCAAGTGACTCTTTGCAATTTCTGTGCACATTTTTGCTAAATAAAATATTAGACGAGTATAAGAAGAAAAATTCCGAGGGTATTCCGAATGGCTTCAATATCCTCCTGCTTAGCATGGCCAAAAATGAATAAATCGTCTGCATACAACAGGTGGGTGATAGTCTCACCACCCCTGGCTAAGTGAATACCATGCATGGACTATACCTTGATCTTGAAGAGCAACTAATAGTTTGGATAAGAATTATGTGCAAGATAAAAATAGGTAGGGGGGAAGCGAACACCCCTGGCAGATGCCACTCTGCGGCCTACTAAAGGCATGGGGTTCTCCATTGATAAGCACTGACAAAGTAGGTGAGGAGATACACCAAAAAATATAACTAAGGGAGTCACCATTGTTTTTGGTGTTGGCGAGTCACCACTTAAAGATATATAACTAAGGGAGAGGGTGGCCCCTGATCCTGCTCATCAAGAGAGAGATATCTTACCTAAAGCCCCACATACAGAAGAAGGAAGGGGTGGCCCCTGATCCTCCTCATCAAGAGAGATATATCTTACCTAAAGCCCCACATACAAAAGAAGGAAGGAATAGAAGTACCTCTCGGAATTTCTCATGCACTCCGCATATGACGATAGGTATAATCTCATCTTGTTAATCATTCCTTTCATGCAATATTATGTGAAGTGGTCCTTAAATGACTTCTATCAAGTGGTATTAGAGTTTCATTCGTTAAAGTTTCCATGAAACAAAGCTTTAGGTCGTGGCAACTTTTAAATTTTGGAATGTACCATGGGTGAAAAATTTCTCGGTAGAAGCGAGAGACTTTTGTAACCGTATCATTCTTTGATTAGTCTTTAATATAACTGGTTGGGGGCTTCCTAGCTCTCCCTCCTCTTAGGAGGGGTTCTCAGAAAAAAATATATGCACATGATGCAAAAGTCAAGTTATGATTGTTTTTAAATGAGTTCTCTCTTTTACGAATTGGTTTTAGTGATTTGAGGTCACCAAAACATTGCTCTTTCGAAGTCGAATACAACGCCACCGGTCTCACTAGGGTGACAATCGGTCAGGTTCGGGTCGGACCCTATCCCTATCCATACCCATACCCATTTGGGTTTCGGGTTTTGGTTTGGGTTTTGGGTAAGAATTGTTTATAATTTTGTCTTTTTTTCTCCATCATATATATATGCAATTACTTGAGAAAAAAAATTCAAGGTATCATAATGCAATCTTAAGAATCTCTTTTGGTTTCTTATTACAATGGTTTAGTAGAGTATATGTTTGGGTAGGGATATGAGCGATTGGAATTTGGGTATATGACAATGAGTTTTGAGTTGGACTGTACTATCAATATACATAAGTTCGAGGGGAAATCAGGTTTCGGATTTTGGTATTGACGTACCCATACCATACCCAAAAGTCAATCAGTAGAGTTCCTATACCCATACCTTACCCACACCATATTTTGGGTACAAAATTTGTTCACATACCCGATGTTTTGGGTCAGATTCGAGTCGAATTTTTGAGTTTTTGGAGTCCATTGCCACCCCTAGTCTCACATCATTACGACATTTCTAGAGAAAGTTATGGTCTAAAACCCATTATGTTTTGTTTTAGATCCAAATCCAAGCTGTAGACCTGAATGGGGGGTAATCCTAATATTGAACAAGTTGGGGGGGGGGGGGGGGGGAGGTAACACAAAACGTATATCAGAATAGGGGGGCGAGTCAAAATAATCTTTTTTCTTCCTCTTCCGCTTTTTCCTTTTTATCCCTCTCGGTCTCTATCTTTATCCCTCTTCAAACGTAGCTGTCGCCGCTCCCTAACCCTATTTCAAAAATCCTAACCACTGATCCCCCCTCTCTCGATCACCCCTGATCTCTACATCATCCAGTCCGACTCCTCCAACTCATCGAAGCCCTAACCCTCTCAAGAAATTAATTGGTGAGTTAGGGTTTGAAGGTTTTTTGTATCTCCACTGTCCCCCTCAAGAAATTAGATTCGGCGGAGCTAACTTGATCGTAGGGGGGTAGAAAAGAAAAAAGAAAAGAGGGGCGAAGAAGAAAGGGCTGATCTGGTCGGCGGTCCTTAGCTTTAGCCATGGCCCTCCTCCTTGCTTCTCTCCGACGGCTGCTCCCCTCCATGCTCCGGTAGTGGCTTCGTTTGCCTCGACTGAAGTCGCCAAACCAGAGAGGCGGCATCGGACTATCTTTACTCCGGCTCCTCTTTTGCGATTGCTACCCCTCATTACTAGGAGATGGAGACCGTAAGAAGAGGTTAGGGCTTTTGTGAGGGGGAGGAGGGAGCCGGACGATGTGGGGATAAGAGAGGATAGGTGGTTAGGGTTTTCTTAAATAGGGTTAGGGAGTGGCGGCAACTACGTTTGAAGGGGGATCGAGATAAAGATTGAAGTGAAAAAAATGAAAGATCGAGAAAAAAATATATTATTTTGAGTTACCTCCCATTTTGATATGCGTTTTGTGTTACCGCTCCAAATTGTGCAATATCATGATTACCCCATCTCCAATTTTGACGCCCGATAGACGGTTCCGTAAAAAACAGAGGGATAATCCTAATTTTGAACAATTTGGGGGTAACACAAAACATATTTTGATAAATCAAAATAACCCTTTTCTTGTTTAGATATGTTAAATGACTTTTTTTTTTTTTTTGCATGCATCAGGCTATGAGTTGTATCTCTCTCTTCGTTGGAATTTTGTAGCATAAAGTATAGTGGCTGTTGTTGTGGGCCTTACAAAAGATAGCCAGCCCATATAAGTTGGCCTAACAAGTATTAGCCAGTGAGCCAGTCTGAGCCAGCTAACAACTAAGCCAGTGAGCCAGTCTAAACCAAAATCGGTCCTGACTTAGCCAGTTCGAGCTAGTACAAGCCAGACCGGTCAAGCCATTAAATAAGAACCAGAATTTCCAGAAAAATAAAAAAAATGTAATATTTTCTGAAAATTCAGATATAAAATCACAAAAATTCAAGAAAATCTCCAAAAAAATCAAAGGAAAATTTAGAATTATTTATGGACCTCTAAAGTATATTTCCAAATGTGTTTATATGGAAAATTTTGTTTTATAATCATAAGGAAAAATTGAGAAATTATGGATATAACTTCCATTTGCATCGTGATGGCATATTAGAGTTCGGACCCTTATGAATTAGACTAAACATGAGTCGACAAAGTTGCCTGATTATGAAAATTTATGACGATTTCGAAGCTGGTTAATAATATAATTCGTTATTATTAAGAGATTTTTCCTCTAGCTGTTTAAATAGAGGGTAATCTAAAGTGTTAGAGTCGATAGTGTACCAACCTTGTCATAATTGTAAGCACAAAACATTCTCGGTCTAATTAAGAATACGTCCTAGGGTTTCTGGGTCAGCATGGCTTGGTCTAATCCCAAAGCAGTGCAACACAGATTCTCATGAATATCAAACTCAATTCACAATAACTCGAGATATGATTTCTGTTGGTCCTTAGGTATATGATCTTTCCATATGCTTGGGTTGACTTTTCGGGGTTCTTGGAATCGACTATTTTCTTGAGTATCTTCTTTTCCGTTTTCGGTTTTTCGAACATGAGCTTTACCAATTGTCATTTTGGGTTCAATTACCCCATTTTGACCGTCTCAGTAGCTGGACTGGCTGGAGCACATGTGCACACGTGTTGATGCATAGCCAGTGGCGGACCCAGAATTTTTCCTCAGGGGGGGCATAAACATTAAAAAATAATATAAACTTCAATAATATTTGCTTAGCAAAAATTCATAAGAAAATGTGCCACTTACAATTGCAAAAATAGTATTTCTGGATTTCGTTTCAAGTATAACCCGATATTTGGATTATCGGGTTTAAACCCGGTATTCTGGATACCGAGTTTAACCCACACTTAGCCAGTTAGCCGTTTTATGGATACCAAGGTCCCATACTTGTAACTTGTCGTTTTTTTGTTGGATTTTCGGATAAACCCGGTATCCAGAATACCGAGTTTAAACCCGATAATCAAATACCGGGTTCTACTTGTACCGAACGAAAAAAAATTCTTGCACAGTTGCGCTCATTCCCTCTTTTTTTGTATCAATTTGTATTGTGAATCTGTGATATCAGTATGTACTTTGTAGTTTGTATTAACAATAGATCAAAGAATATATTTTAATTTCTAATTTTAATGAAATTATGAATTGAGATCTTTTCTTTTAAAAGAATCAGAGTTCAAGATTAATTCCCCCGAAAGGTCAAAATCCCCCCTCCACTGAATGACAGAAACAGTAAAAAATAATGGAATTAAGGAAGGGACCGAACTTCGAAGGTTGATGACTGGTGAGAGGCTGAGAAGTGATAACCGACCTGGTGAGTGGTGAGTTTGTGTCTTTGTGAGGTTGAAAGTTGAAACCGTTGAACTGTTGAAGGTTGAAGCCTTGAAGTAATGAAGGCAATGAAGGGTCCGACCGTCCGACGAGGCGACGACTCCGACCGACTCGCCACGGAGGGAGAAGAGTAGAGCTCGCTGCCGCCGGCCGCCGAGATCGGGTTCGGCCCGTTCGGGAGAGGGCCGAGATGCTCAGTCTGCTCAAACTCAAAAGACTTCCGTGATTCCGTCGCCGACTCGCCGCCGCCGGCCCGCAGACCGCAGCACCGCTAGGTTTTTTGTTTTTTTTCGAACGAACAGAGGACGTCGCCGCGTCGGGGAGGGTGAAACCGTGGGTCCGTGAGTCCGTGACTCCGTGAGGGCTGACGGGGCGGGGTCCGGGACGCGGGGGTTGATTTATACGGGAGCGGGACTCTCGGGGTCGCCGGGTCGTGGGATATCAGGATACCGGATTTCAAACCAATTAAATCCGATTTTTTTTTTTTTAAGTCAGGCCCTCGCCCCAACGTGGGTCCGCCCCTGTGCATAGCTGTGCTTCCCAATAGTCTATCTAGTAAACCCAGCGCATTGCATCCATGCCCGTTTGGCGTGGAAGGTCTACAAGGATTAACACTTGTTCAAAGAGCAATGCTATTCAGCCCGAAGGTTTTCCTGATTCCGCTCAGCCCGATTGACATGGCAACGTGCAATTGGCGGTGTAAAAGACTTTAAAGTCACTAGTGGGTTTCAGCCACAAATTACACGCTGCCATGTCAATCGGGCCGCCGAAATTTGACAAACCTTAGCATTTCTCTTGTTCAAATTGAACAAGTGCTGAGAATTTACTAAGGGTGCCTGGACAGCTGTCCATACGGTGATGTGTCACTTAGGGCATCCGGACCATTGTCCGGATGGCTATGTTTTTGCTTAGGGCATCTGAACAATTGTCCAGATGGTGGTCCTTTTTAGTACGGACAATGGTCTGGAAAACTAAAGTACACATTCGGCTCCACTCATTGTGGTTCGGACCATTGTCAATGCTGACGGGCAAAATTTTTAGTCAACCCGTTTGTGGCCTCTAGATCTTGATCCAAGGGCTGATATTAGGTCAGGTATTGATCTATGCTATATAAGGCCTTTGGGGGCTCATTTGGAGCAATCTCTCTCACTTTTAGATCAGATTTGGGGATTATGTAGGGAGACGGTTTTGAGATTGGTTGAGAATATTGGAATCCATTGAATTCTCTTCCAATCTCCCCTCGATTGTTTGCTGGTACTTTGCTCGCTTGCGAGGGGATCGATTTCATCAAGAGTTCTTCGTGTTTCACCGAGGTAATTTTCATGATTCTTTTTGTAATCATTCCTTGTGTTTATCAGTTTTATGGTAGATTAGAGATCTTTCCTCTTTAGTGTTTACGCTTAAATTTCTTCCATTGGAATTCTAAATACCAATGAGGGGTATTTTTGTCATCTATCATTTAGCTAAAACTGATCTCTTGTAGGGGACCGTTCACCAAGCCCCCCTTAAAATTGATCATTGTAGGGGAACTTTCCGAAGGAGGTCGTCCGAGTGCCAACAGGCACTGGCATGCACTAGTACCATAAACAATCTAAGAGCATCTCCAATGGTCTCCTATAATTAATTATCATATCTCATTTCTGTACCAAAACAAATTAGGTATAGGTTCAAAACGGTGTTCCAGTGGGCTCCTTAAAATTTTGCTAATGCTCTCGCAAGAGAAGAGAGCAGTAGGAAAACTTTGGATGGCGGCCCCTATGGTTTGAATAAATAAAAAAACCCTTGGTTTCATTAATTTTCCAAACAGACCCATCATATTGTTGCTTTCATAGGCCCTTTGTTTGGTCTTTCCACAAGAAATAGGGAGAGGAAGAGAAGCCCGTTGGAGTTCTCTTTAATCCCCAGCGTACGTAGTAGCTAGGAGTTCTAAGAATAGGAAATAATCCTAGGAGTCCGTTGGAGATGCTCTAATAAACTACTAAACAAGCTTGTGAGAGGGGATCGAATGACTCAATCATTGATGTCTTAAGGCCTATCATTAGTGAAGGTTGATCCAAGAAAGAGAGGTTTTGTTCCAACGAGGCAACATAAAACAAAAGAATCTCTATACTTTCTTATTGCTTCGAGCTCTGCGCCAAAGTGTTCAATGTTTGGAAGTGGGGTTGTTTAGACTTTGAATCCAAGGGGAAGAAAGCCATCACATGATTAAACATTCCCAACTTGACCTTCTTTTCATTCTGATCTTAGTGTAATTATTTTTATTTCTGTTTACTGAGCCAACCAAGCGATCTGAGGATAGGGCGCTTGAGCAAAGGCTCAAAAAGGTACAGAGATCAAAACGAGGGAGGCAGCCGCTGCTATTTTATTAATTCCACAATTCCATGAACATGATATCAACGGCCAGGATTTGCATGTGCAAACATTACACAACGGCCTCGAGCAAAAGTTCACTCCATGGTGTCCATATAGGCAGTCGAACAGGGACCCCCTCCAACATAGCGTAAGTATTGGTTATGTAAGAACGAGGTTACTTTAAAAAAAAACCATATGGGTAAACAAAAAAAATACAGTTCAACGAAGCTTCATAGGGCCGCATGGCCTTTGTGGCACCTTTGCCATTGTGGGAACACTAATGTTGAAATTATAAACAAAAAAAAATTCTCTACAAAATTAAAACTATATTTTTTAAATTAAAATATTATGTTAGTACACATAAATGCATTAAAATATTCTTAAATTTATGGTTTTATTTCTCCATTCCAACAATTATTAGTGGGGGAATTTTTAGCACATCATACGGACCATACAACTGCAGGACCCACTGCAATTCAAGAGACATGGGTAGCGGAGTCCAGCACATAGGGGTAGTGACCCCTAGTGTAAGTGGATTTTAATCCTGAATCATCCAAGAGAGATCCTACTTCTAAGAGTTTAGAATTGTTACCAAAGAAGAAAGAATTCATGAATGAAGAATTTATGCGAATCACGATCTCCGATGCATGTTTTCCGGACTTGGTTTTCACTCGCTGAGGCTAGAGGGATCTCTCTCTGGTGTGAATCCAGAAAACTCAAGTAGAGATATCGTTACCCAAGAGGGGGATCAAGTACCGTTATTTATAAACTTTATGATTTCTCCCCCTTAGAGAAATCCACATATCCAACGGATGGGATCAATCTTAAAATAAGGCCTGATACCCTAGAGCATATACACATATAGAAAGCCCAATCATCAATCACCCAGGCCCATCCTAATTGGGTTTTAGCCTTATATGGATTATGAACCTCACGTGTGGTCACATAGGCCACGTTTGGAAGCCCATAGGCTTATAATCTCCCACTTGAACCATGTCGATAACAATTTAAAAAATACACAAGATATGTTTGTATATATAAAATAAATTTGGAAGAAGCTTTATGTGGTCGTGGGAGGTCTACAAGGATGGACACTTGTTCAAATTGAACAAGTGATGCATGTCACTTAGGGCATCTGGACCATTGTCCAGATGGCTGTGTTTTTACTGAGGGCATCTGAACCATTGTCCGGATGGTGGTCCTTTTTAGTACGGACAACGGTCCGGACAACTAAGGTACATGTTCCTCCACTCATTGTGGTTCGGACCAGTGTTTACAAAACCAGATCGGAAGGGGTACCAAAAACGCATCCGGTTTCGGTCCAAATCGGTTCAAACCGGTGGTTCAACCGTTTGAGCCGCATGAAAATATGTTTTTTTAAATAGATATTTACTAAATTCTTCAATGGCAAGGTTTGATTCCTGGGTTAACATACAAATCGGTTTATTCTAAGACCGAACCAAAGCATGTTCTAGTTTCGGTCCAAACCGGTTGAACCACCCGGTCCATTCTGGTTTTCAAAACACTGGTTCGGACCACCTTGTGCTAGATGATATAGAGCATACAAACCAATGTCCGGATCGCTTTATCGAATCATCCAGTTTCTGTGTCTGGCATCGGGATGGTCCTCCGGATGCATATGTTCCAGTCCGAACAAAGGTTCGGAAGCCTTGTGAACAGAGACGGGCTAAATTTTTAGTCAACCCGTTTGTGGCCTCTAGATCTTGATCCAAGGGTTGATATTAGGTTTGGTATTGATCTATGCTATATAAGGCCTTTGGGGGCTCATTTGGAGCAATCTCTCCCACTTTTAGATCTGATTTGGGGATTTTGTAGTGAGACGGTTTTGAGATTGGTTGACAATATTGGAATCCATTGAATTTTCTTCCGATCTCCTCTCGATTGTTTGCTGGTACTTTGCTTACTAGCGAGGGGATCAATTTCATCAAGAGTTGTTCGTGTTTCACCAAGGTAATTTTCATGATTCTTTTTGTAATCATTCCTTGTGTTTTCAGTTTAATTGTAGATTAGAGATCTTTCCTCTTTAGTGTTTACATTTAAATTTCTTCCGTTGGAATTCTAAATACCAATGAGGGGTATTTTTGTCATCTATCCTTTAGCTAAAACCGATCTCTTGTAAGGAACCGTTCACCAAGCCCCCCTTAAAATTGATCATTGTAGGGGAACTTTCCGAAGGTAGTCATCTGAGTGCCAACAGGCACAGGCATGCACTAGTATCATAAACAATCTAAGAGCATCTCCAATGGTCTCCTAGAATTAATTGTCAAATTTCGTTACTATACCGAAACAAATTAGGTATGGGTTCAAAACGGCGCTCCAGTGGGCTCCTTAAAATTTGCCTAATGCTCTCGCAAGAGAAGAGAGCAGTAGGAAAACTTTGGATGGCGGCCCCTCCAGTTTGAATAAATGAAAAAACTCTTGCTTTCGTTAATTTTCCAAACAGACCCATCATATTGTTGCTTTTATGGGTCCTTTGTTTGGTCTTTCCACAAGAAATAGGGAGAGGAAGAGAAGCCCGTTGGAGTTCTCTTCAATCCCCAGCGTACGTAGTAGCTAGGAGCTCTAAGAATAGGAAATAATCCTAGGAGTCTGTTGGAGATGCTCTAATAAACTATTAAACAAGCTTGAGAAATTACTAAACAAGCTTGTGAGAGGGGATTGAACAATGTATGGACTCCAATCATTGATGTCTTAAGGCCTATCATTAGTGAAGGTTGATCCAAGAAAAAGAGGTTTTGTTCCAACGTGGGATGTGGTGGCAACATAAAACAAGAGAATCTCCATACTTTCTTATTGCTTCAAGCTCAGCGGCAAAGTGTTCGATGTTTTGGAGTAGGGTTGTTTAGACTTTGAATCCAAGGGGAAGAAGGCCATCACATGATTAAACATTCACAACTTGACCTCCTTTTCATTCTGATCTTAGTGTAAACATTTTTATTTTTGTTTGCTAGGCCAACCAGGCGATCAGAGGACAGGGCGCTAGAGCAAAGGCTCAAAGAGGTACGGAGATCAAAACGGGGGGAGGCAGCTGCTACAACATTATCTAGTTCCTATGAGCATTTGAAGATCACAATGCTCTATGGAAAGGAGTTAATCAACTTGGAAGATGTCACATGTACACTTCTTTTAAACGAACTTCAGATGAAGGGGATAAGTGAAGCGGGTGTTGACAACCAAGTGAAGTTTGTTGACTGTGCATGCAGGGATGAAGAATAAGAAGAGGAAAGACTATTGTTGGAAGTGCGGTCAATTCGGGCACTACAAATTGGAGTGCAAGTAGAAAGGTGAAGCAAGGTTGAATTCCTCGAGGTTATCCAATGACAAGAAAGTTATCGAGGATGACGGATCTGTATGTTATGCCTCGTCAATGAGAATCGACAATAGGGAGCTCCTAATGGCTACCACTGATACTACATCAGATCAACACTGGATAATCGATAGTAGGGGAACACATCATATTTGTTTACAGCACATGGTTCGATAAGTATGCGGAGTACGATGGTGGCAAATGATAGCTAGCGACATCTCCAAGGATTCAATTAGGAGAGTTGGGGATGTTCAAATTGAGATGTCTAACAGGCGAGTACAGACACTCAAGGATATATGTCATGTTCCAAGGTGGTGAGGTAATTTAGTCTCTCTTTCTAAACCAGATTCTCTCGGACATAAGTTCATCGAAAGAGGTGGAGTTGTGGAAGTATGGGACGAATCATCCATGATAATGAAGGTGACCTTAGGTAGAGGCCTATGCAGATTAGCTGGGAAAGTGGTGGCACAGGACGGTGTTCAGTAACAAGCAAAGGTACTGATGGAGCCCGCTCAGGGGCGAGGATGATCAGGAGATGGGTTCCAGTGACAAAGTGCAATGACTTGGATAATCACCAAAGTAGGTGATTTGGCTCCCGATACGGGGGCAAAGATGGCGACGATGATAAAGAGATGAATTCACTGTTTGAAGAGATAGAGTTCATCTCCATGGTATTACTCGTGTCCATGGTATTACTCATGTCTTATTTGAATCCAAGGTGGAGATTGTTGTGAATGTTGGCTTGAAATAAGTCATTAAACAATCCAATGTTCGTGTATGAAGAAATGACAAAAAATGTAGTAGCGAAGTGGAGCGAAGGCTTGCTGCTGCATGGAAATTTGCTCAAGCAAAAATTGGTTGGCAAGCACTGGTTGGGGTGGTTTGGTGATGTTTTCTCATAGGTTTCCTCCGACAACTCATACACAAACTTGTATGTATTTAAAGATGTATCCAGGATTAAACCTAGGAATATTTAAAGGATTTTCTAGGGTTTTGAGCTAACATCAAGGGAGAGTGTGGGGGATCTCATATAAACCATGAAGGGTTTGGGTGGAGAAGGTTTCTTCTTGGTTCTTCGGGGTGATAAGCTGCAGGATCTCACTTTTGGGGGTATCTCTTTATGGGTCTGAGAGGGATTGGTAGAGGACAGACAAACATGTGCTCTTTTTTTTCCCTTGCTAGTGAATTCATTGATTGTCAATTGTCGGATTTTGTGTGTATTAGTTCTTTGTGCTTGTTATTGTTTAGTTCTTCTCTTTGGTAGTGGTCTTTGTCTACTGGTGGGGATTGTTTGCAAGATGATGTCTTTCTGTTATGTGGGCATGGTGAAGAGATCAACTACAACAACAGAGGTTGAGGAGAGGGGTTACAGGAGGAGGGCGAGAGAAAGATGTGGGTGAAAAATCTAACTAACGCCTGACCGTGGGACCCACCAGCCCTGCCTGGGGGCCACGAAGACAAAGATGGGACCCACAAGTCCTGCCTGGGGCCCACGAAGATGACGGTGGGACCCGCTAGCCATGCCTGGGGCCCACAAATATTGTTTAGGACCCGGTAAATCCAGTGAGCCTTCGTAGAGTAGGCGAAGACATGACCTGTGGATCACCCAGAGGGAAGCAACATATATCTAGACGCTCAGCATCATATGACTCGTTCAATGAGTCATCGATATGCAACAAGCCAACACCCTGTGCAGCAACCGGCTGCAGACTTGAGGAGTCATCGATTAGTCGACCTCGTTGCTTAAGTTCAAACTCGGCAGTCTCCTCAACTCGCCGATGCAACTCCTCAACGGCTAGGAAAAGCACACGTCTCGCCCGCCACCGATCCCCAAGCGATGTACTAAATCTCGGCAGAGGACTTCCAACTCCTCACTCTCATGAAGTAGAATGCTGCTCTCATGATTGAGAGAGACTCCCTCTGACGGATTGCTATCGGTGCATGAGCCAACCTTCTCCAGTTAGCTGCCGGTATCAACGACGGATCAGACGTCCGTTGGTCAGCCAACCCATCTTCTGCTCCTTCTAGACGTTCCGTCGTCGACACCTCTCGTCGGTCCCTTGAATCCCTTTAAAGAGGACCCTTGCCCATCCCTCCTAGACCGATGGTCTAGGAATATCTCAACGTGTCTGCTCACCGTCTTGAGCCTCTTGACTCCAAGTCATCCTCCGATCCTTATATCGTGAGGGATGCTCGGAATGATAGGCGCTACCCTAGGATCCAACAATATTACAACGACGATCGAGCTTTGGAAAAGCATCGTACAGCGAGAGGGACTGTGATGCCCTCGCTGCCTCCTCTTTCTCCGAGATGCCTCTCTAACCAACGAGGTGATCGTAAGAGCAACCACGCCTCTACAGGGCCACTTTATTAGCAAATTCTCTGAGCTCCTTTCCCTTGAAGCTGGAGGACATCTAATATCCCCAAGTTCAATTGCCTGACAAGAAATCCGACGCAGTACGTCCTTGCTTTCAAGTAGTTGACACCCCATGATCAAAACAATCAGGTTTTATGCCACATCTTTGCAAGCAGCCTAGACAACATGTCATTCGACTAGTATCACCATCTCCCGGTGGGCTCCGTGAATTGGTTCAAAAACTTGGTGGACCTTTTCGTTTAGAACTACCAGTTGAAACTTAAGCCAGAGAAGAGGCTCAACTTGCTCTACTGACTCCGGATAGGTTTGGACAATACCTTTCGAGAGTTTACATGGAGATTCCAAAACGAGCATGCAATGCTCTCCGAGAGTCACCTCGACGATAAAGTTATCATGCTCGCATTCCAGAATGTCTTGCGCTATGACCTTCACATCTACAACGACCTCATCCGCAATCTATATGTCTCTTTCAGAGCATTGTTCGATCGAATCCAAAGGGAGATAGAGGTGGAGGATGATCAAATTACATGCAAGGGACGTGATTTCAAGAAGCGTCCTTCAGACAAGGAGCCAGCTTGATCAACTGCTCGAGCTCACAATGCTCAGGCTAAGGAATATGGAGCCTCCAAAAGGTCAAAGTGAGCAAGCAATAAGCCTATAAAGCCTTGGAGGACCACGTTCATCGACTGGAATCTGCCAATCGACATCATCCTCAAGCATATCTAGCATGAGGGCTACCTTAGGAGGCCTGACCCTCTTGAGCATGGCACTAAGCAAATGGAGGATAGGTCGGTCTAATATGAATTTCACCGGTGTCACGGTCACTCTACCATCTGGTGCTACCACCTAAAGTACCAGCTGGAGGATCTTTTGCAGGAAGGCCACCTCCAGGAGTTCAAAGTTGACATCGACCCAGCAAATGATTCACTGTCTCCTCAAAGAGAGAAGGAGATGTGTTGGATCTGCTTGGTCGTGCGTCAATCAACCCCCATCATTATTCGGGTAGAGATCTACGATATTCACGATAATCTCTACCACCAAACTCCAACTCAAAAAGAAGTCTAATGCTAATTGCGACGTATCCACCACGTGCGCATGCACGATGGCTCAAGTCGAGGAGTCTTGGATCTAGAAGCCAATCAAAGGTCTCCCTTGGCCGACAATTATCTTCACCAATCAAGACCTTAATGGAGTTTGCACTCCACAGAGACCCCTTGGTCCTCCCGCTCGTTATCGATGGAATCTCAGTCAACCGAATCCTTGTCGACACCGGTAGCTCTATCGATATCATGTTCTTCGACTGCTTCAAGTGACTCGATCACAAGTACGAGAGCCTTGACATAGTCCCTACCATCATCACCAACTTCAATGGGAAATAACGCATGATGATGGGAGATGCAAGGTTCACTCTCAATCTCAGTAGAGGGATATGAGCCTCCGTTCGCTTCACCATCATCGAAGGAATGTCGAACTACAATGCCATCTTAGGCAGACCCTTCCTCTACCAGATTAGTGACGTCTCCTCCTCTTATCACTAATTGCTCAAGTTTCCAATAGGGGAGGGCATCAAGTGTATTCGAGGGAGTCAATAAATGGGCAGATCATGTGAGGCAACAGCTGCATGGATTCGACCAATGCCCAACGCAAAGCCTATGAAGCGTTCGATCGATGAAGCTGGTTCCTTGACCAGATAGCAATCAAAGGAGTCTCTGTTGCCCGAATCTGTATCAACGGAGTAGGAGGCTCTACCTTTAGTCAAGGAGATTGTCCAAATAGATGTCGACAATGGAGATCTTCCTCGAGAAACATTCATCCGTGCCGATCTTAGTAACACAGAGCGCAAGACCTGGTATCCTTCCTTAAGTCCAATATAATATTTTTTCCTGGATTTTCAAGGACATGCTTGGGATCAATCCGGACGACGTATGTCATTAACTCACTATAAAGGAAGGGACAAATGTAGTCAAGCAAAAACCTCAAAACATCAGACCAAAGTACCTAGTTGCGGTTCGGGAGGAAATTGATAAGTTACTCACAATAGGCTTCATTCATGAAGTAGAGTAACAACCTTTGATCTCGAACATTATCGTCATCCCAAAGAAGAACGGGAAGATCAGAGTCTACATCGATTTCACTAACCTCAACATGGCCTGTCCCAAAGATCTGTTTCCTATGCCAATGATAGATAGACTCATTGATACCATCGCCGGGCATGAGCTACTATCTTTCATAGACTGATACTCAGGCTACAATCAAATCCCCCTATATCCAGACGATCAGGAGAAGACATGCTTCATGACAGATAGAGGCCTCTACTGCTACAACATCATGCCCTTAGGTCTCAAGAACATAAGGCCAATTTATCAAAAATTAGTCACTAAGATGTTCAAAGAGCTAATCAGTCTCAACGTCAAAGTCTACGTCGATGACCTGCTCACTAAGAGTCGAAACCGAGTAAATCATATCTCCGACCTCTCCAAAATCTTTCAAATCCTAATAAAGTATTGCATGAGCTGAATATAGCCAAGTATGCCTTCAGAGTGCAATTGGGTAAATTCATGGATCATCTGGTGACCATGAAGGGCATCGAAGCAAATCCAGACCAAATTCAAGCAATCCTTGAAATGTCATCGCCTTCTAATTAGAAAGAGGTTTAGCACCTCATAGAAAGACTGCCAGCGCTCAACCAATTCATCTCCAAGTCCTCGGACAAGTTCAAACCATTATTCGATAAGCTTCGCAAGGCAGACACTTTAGGATGGGTCGCAGCTTGCGAACAAGTATTTCAGAGCATCAAATTTTATCTCGCTAGAGCTCCTATCCTGATCGCACTACAACCAGAAGAATCACTCTAGTTCTACCTCGCCATCACTGATCAAGCCATCAGTATAGTCCTGGTCATTAAAAGTGATGAAATTGAACGTCCCGTCTACTACATCAGTCACACTCTTCTGTCGGTCAAGATCACTACTCAAAAATAAAGAAGGTCGACTTAGCCCTGCTAACTGCCACCAATCAACTCAGCCCCTACTTCGTATCACACGTGGTTACCGGCACCTCTGAGCACCCTCTCAAAGACATCCTCAATAAGGCAGGTCAAACATGTCGGATGACCAAGTAGGTAATCAAGATAAGTTTGTTTGGTATTTAGTTCGAGCCTCGTATCTCCATCAAATGGCAAGTCATGGCTGACTTCCTCGCTGCCTTCTCCATCAAGGATCCAGTTGCACTCGAAGATGACCCAAAGATGCACCGGTTGGAAAAGATATCGAAGGTGTAACGGAAGTCGGACTCGATCATAGGATCGATACGGTGTGTGGTACTTTTTAAAATTTTCTTATGAAGTAATCATATGCGCAAGATTGAAACGAACCCCTATGGTCATCTACCGAAACACACCATAAATATTATGCATGCAATTCGATAGATCTAGGGTTTAGATTACTATACCTCTGTGCGGGATTTAACACCGCGATGTTAATCTTCCAAGTTGATAATGACGGAAGTATCCACGTATGTGGGAGAAGCCTCGTTCTTCTTCAGGTACACCCGATCTCGCAAATCGACCCGGATTCTTGCACTCCAATTTCTAAGTGCTTCGGAGTGCAAGCTTTCTCTTCTTCTATATCACACATACTCTTTGATGAGATAAAGAGATGGAGAGAATTTTCTCTTCTCACCTTAGATCAAACCCAATAAAGAAAAAGAGATAAGAACCTAAAAGAGAGAGGGAGGCAAAACCGAACACACTAACACATAGGGTGAGGGGGATCGACCTTTCTCAGATAAATCTGAGAGAGGCACACTTTTCCTTGCCTAAAAATACCTTGAAAACCATGCCCCCTTCTCTCCTTGTCCATTTGAATCATTCCCCTCTCTCTCTCTCTCTCATTAATCCTCAGAATTAAATGCCCACTTATGTATAGTTGCCATATTAGGTTTTGCAATTAAAGGGAATATATTCAAATCATTTTAAATCTGAATTAATCCCTTTAAATATGGATTTGATGGCCATGCATATTTGACCTAATATGGGGGCGGCCACTAGGGCATGCAGGATATTTTGAAATGACCAAAATATCCCCCATGCATCTAATGGCCATTCACCTCATACGGGAGCATACATGGTCCATCTCCGTGCATGATAAAGTACTCTAACACTTAGGGCACCTCATCCGTAACTATTTAACATACTGTGGAGTGATAAATAATATTTTTACTATTTACTGGGGTGCCCTCTATAAAACATGAGGTGCCCCTATAGTAAAAATCACTAAACACACATACCGCGTTCTAGTGCGACACACATACATGGAATGAACTCCTCATGGCATTATGGCAACAACATGTATCCCTACACTACTCTGGGGTTGCCCCCTAGTGAACAAACTTAGTCCTGTGCAACCACCATGCTCTAGTGCAATGCACTCATGAAACATAGGACGATTATGGCATTATTTCTTCAACTCATATTGTGCTGTGAGACAAGGAGAAAGTAATAATTCGTAACGATCGTGGATAGGGTGGAACCTTCAGAGACTATGATTCATGGCTTTCACTTGGACCCAGTCGACATACTACCTAAGTGTCCCTATCAATTCTCTAGGTCCCAGTTAACCTGTGTGGCCACCCAGAGTGCGATGCAGGCTGCACTCTAATTCTCCCAGACTTACTAAGCTCTCTCGTATACCCCTACTCACTTCTTAGTATTGGTAATTTGATGTCCCTTCACTCGGTGCCATGTGTCAACTTGAGCAGTGGAGAGCACTGGTAGACTCAAGTGACCATATGACTAGATTTTTTCTAGGTTGATTAACACATCGCACCTCCGGTCTTTTTGGCCAAACAATCGGATCTGGTCTAACAGCTCAATTGTTAACCACCAGGTTTTAGTGCGGTGTATGTCAGACCAAGAAACACACCTCCCAATAGGGATGTGAATGGCCTGTAGGAGTGGCATGCCGATGCAACGCCAGCTCGGTAACCCAACGCACCGTGATATTGGATCGTGGTTAGATCCCTCACATGTTGGTGAACCAAAGTTACCCAAACTGGTTAATCTACTGGTCATGGTTCCTCGGGGTTTAGGACCTATTACCCTTAGCAGAAATATGCCTATTTGCACCGATGTCTGCTCACCGATCTGTGCACTGTGTTGGCTTTGTTCAGCCACATACACTGTGCCTGTCAATGACCATGGTGGAGAAACCTATGCTCTGTCATTCCAACAGTTTAACCTGATAGGGCGACCAACCCTAATCAGAACTAAGAATAATTTAGGCTAATAGTAATAGTCAAATGAGTCTCCCACTCAGATGAACCACTATACAGCCATGGCTCTTTACAGTTTAGTATATAGAACATATATAATACTCACTAATTAAGTTATGCTAATATAAATATCAACTCATTTATTAATTAACCAAGGTTTTTACAAGCCCTAGATCATATCTCACTCAACAATCTTCCACTTGGTCTAGCAAGAAAAAACGATTCTGACTCCCATAGCTTCTACATGTTGCTCAAACGCTTTTGCAGGAATCACCTTTGTAAAGGGATCAGCAACATTGTCTGCAAACACTATCTTGGTCACTGCTACTTGTCCTTCCTACTAAAACTACCGGATCAAGTGGAACTTGCATTTGATATGTTTCCCCTTTTGGTGGTGCCTTGGCTCCTTAGCCTGTGCTACCGCTCCACTATTGTCACAATAAAGGATAATAAGTAACTGAGCCTCTGGTACGCACCCTAAGTCCAATAAGAACTTTTTGAGCCACACCGTCTCTTTCCAGCTTCACACACTGCGACGTACTCAGCTTAAGTAGTGGAGTCTGCGATGCAACCTTACTTCACACTCCGCCAACTTACTGCTCCTTCTCCTAACATGAAAACATAACCTGAAGTCGATTTTCTGGATTCCACATCTGACATAAAGTCAGGATCTGTGTATCCAATTGGCGTCAGGTCCTGTGAAGTATAAACTAACTCGTAATCCCTCGTACAATGAAGGATCTCCGAGGAATCTATTTTTAGAAGCTCAGCCTTCACCAACCTATGAATTCTATCTGAGGCAATATGCCCATGTCTTATATGCCATAATAGAGTTAGATTTTTTAAAGGTTTCTTATGTTTAGATGAGTTAATATTCAAAGTAGTTATGTTTTCTTTTTCTAATTTAGGACTTTGAATATAGAGACAGTTTTGAACTATTCCTCTAATAATGAAGGTTCCATTCATTCTAATAGACACACCAGATATATCAAAAAGAACTGAATAACCATCATTTACTATAGAAAAAACAGAAATTAAATTACGTCTCAAGGACGGTACATATAATACGTCTCTTAAAATCAAAGTCTTTTTATTAAAAAAAGATAAATAAATATCTCCGACTGTTTATGCCGCAGCAACAGCATCAGTACCCATGCTCAGGACTATCTCCTCTTCAAGTAGCCTTTTGCTTACCTGGAACCCCTATAGAGAGTTACAGGCATGGTCAGTGGAACCAGAATCCACGATCCAAGATACAAAAGAACTGTTACTTGAAAGGAGTGACTCAACTACAAGTAACTAAGAATTACCTATCTTAGCACCCTGAGGCTTTGTGCAGTCCTTTTTCCAGTGACCTTTTTTGCCACATCTGAAGCACTTTGTGCTTGGTAACTTCATCTTTCTTGACCTAGAGGTCCCCACATGGCTCTGTAGAGGCCCTGCCTTCAGCTTATTATTCTTGGGCTTCTTGCGCATAGGCTTCTTAGCCTTCAGAGCAACTCTACGCTTAACGCTTAATGCCTTACTCTGCTATCTGGAGAGCTTCAAGAAGCTCTGTATTTGTCATCTCCAACTTGTTAAGGTTGAAGTTAGTGACAAAGCCTTCAAAGGCTCCAGACAGAGATGCAAGGAAGATATCAGTCATAACCTTGTTATCCAGCACAATGTTCATGGTAGCCAGTTCGTTCTGGAACCCAAGCATTTTTAGAATATGTTCCCGAACAGGCGTCCCTTCGGATATCTTAGTGCTAACGAGTTTTTTCATTGTAAGGTAGCACGTTACACGACTATGCCCTTTAAATATTTCTTTGAGGTATAGAATCATGTCAGAAGCATCAGGCATTTCATCGACTTACTTCTCTAGAGTTGTCTGTATGGAAGCTATGATATAGCACTTGCACATCTCATTAGAATCTCGCCAGTCGGAGAAAGCCTTGGTCTCTACCTCAGTGGCATCTGGACCCAGTAGGTTTGGTTCTGGAGTTGTCAGGGCCATGATGTATTTATCGATCCTTATAACTAGCATGAGGTTACATTTCTAGTCCTCATAGTTAGGGCCCGTAAGCTTGTTTTCATTTAGGATGGCAGATAAGAGGTCTAGTTTGGTCATCTGAAAAATAGATGGGAGTATATTAGAATGATTCATAAAATCATTTTATGGTATTTTTTAAAATGAGTCAAATTATATCCAAATATTAACGCTACCCTCAAAACAGAGACATATCTATGGATCAATTTTACCATGTATATGAGATCTCGAATTCGGATACACCTGCCCGAGGGGGCAGTGTGCAGCGTCCTCCGCTCATAGCAGGTCTCTCGGACACAATCCAAATCTGCCATAGATGGCCTATAATAGACCATGGTTTCCTTTTGGCCAGCCCGCCGTGATCTCCATGCGACACAACGGATAACCTCATGGGTGCTTCGGTTGCTTACTCACAAACCTAGGCAATCATAACACGGGAGTTCATGTGGCCCCCACGAGGGTGGGAAAAGCCCTTCTCTCTTGGCATTGTAATTACCATATCCCAAAGGAGACTGCTAAGTCTCCGGCATGCATGGCAGAAAATAACACTCACCCGAGGGGGATTTTGAGCCATACCCTATCACCCGAAAATTCAGCAGTTGACCGTGGAGGCCAGGGGCACTCATATTAAGTCCTCTTACATATCCCTTAATTATGGTAAGGGTTATTTTAATGCAAATATTTTAGATCCTAGGTTGCGACAACCTAGACCAAAACCCTGGTCATACCGCGCTCTCAGTAGAGTTAAGACCTCTTATGAAATATAGATAGACTTGGAGAGGACCATAGTCCCTATCCTGTGGATACTCAGTTGTCACCTTTTTTCCGAGAATCATATTACGTACTTTCCAAGACTTTGATACTAAGTAAAATAATCATTATCCTTTGTGCTCTAGAGCCTAGCTTATGGTCTAGACATACAAGGAAAGTTCTCCTATTAGTATGAATCTTCGTATGCAACTTGATGTCTGATATCATAGATGATCACCATATCACTATTGGTTTCGATGTCAAACTAATTAGGGACATCCGACAACCTCCGTCGAACCTCGACCTAATGGTGGCATAACCGAGTGTTATGGGATCCAACTACCATCAAACACCAATTAACTACGGGTGTCATTAAATGGAGATCTAACCTAATGGTCGCAGGGACCAAGTGGGGAATAGGTATCCTACAAACAGTGGGGAAAGGGCTTCCCACAATCTAATACCTACAGCATCAGAATATATTCTTTCACCGGGGTCTTAGAAAATATCCAACCACAAAAACCAAACATCTATTGATATCAAGTTCAGGGTCCGACCCTTGAACCTGACTTGCAATGCTCTGATGATCCCACTCATGGCATCTTCTGGATATCTCTTCCTTTGGCCCACCACATCTGGTCTTCTGGTAATGGATTTACCATCTGATCTTGTCCTCTAAGTTTTCGGCCTGTAATTGAAAAATCTTGTATGCTCCGAGCATTCGCTCCTTCATGCCACCGCTGGGCATGATCTACTATCTTTCATAGACTGATACTCAGGTTACAATCAAATCCCCCTACATCCAGATGATCAGGAGAAGACGTGCTTCATTATAGATAGAGGCCTCTACTGCTACAACATCATGCCCTTAGGTGTCAAGAACGCAAGGTCAATTTATCAAAGATTAGTCACTAAGATGTTCAAAGAGCTGATCGGTCTCAATGTCAAAGTCTACGTCGATTACCTACTCACTAAGAGTCGAAACTGAGCATATAATATCTCCAACCTCTCCAAAATCTTTCAAATCCTGATGAAGTATTGCATGAGCTGAATCTAGCCAAGTATGCCTTCAGAGTGCAATCGGGTAAATTCCTGGATCATTTGGTGACCATGAAGGGCATCGAAGCAAATCCAGACCAAATTCGAGCAATCCTTGAAATGTCATCACCTTTTAATCAGAAAAAGGTTTAGCACCTCATGGATAGACTGTTAGCGCTTAACCGATTCATCTCCAAGTCCTCAGACAAGTTCTTCGATAAGCTTCGTAAGGCCAACACTTTAGGATGAGACGCAGCTTGCGAACAAGCCTTTCAGAGCATCAAATTTTATCTCGCTAGGGCTCCTATCCTGATCGCGCTACAACCAGAAGAACCACTCTAGTTCTACCTCGTCATCACTGATCAAGCCATCAGCACAGTCCTGGTCATTAGAAGTGATGCAATTAAACGTCTCGTCTACTACATCAATCACACCCTTCTGTCAGTCGAGACTCACTACTCAAAAATAAAGAAGATCGACTTAGCCCTGCTAACTGCCACCAGGCAACTCAGCCCCTACTTCATATCACACTTGGTTATCAGCACCTCTGAGTACCCTCTAAAAGACATCCTCGATAAGGCAGATCGAACATGCCAGATGACTAAGTGGGTAATCAAGATAAGTTTGCTTGGTATTTAGTTCGAGCCTCTTATCTCCGTCAAAGGGCAAGTCATGGCTGACTTCCTCGCTGCCATCCCCATCAAGGATCTAGTTGCACTCGAAGATGACCCAAAGATGCACCTGTTGGAAAAGATACCGGAGGCACAACGAAAGCTGGACTCAATCATAGGATCGATACGGTATGCGGTACTTTTTAAAATTTTCATATGAAGCAATCATATACGCAAGATTGAAATGAAATTGAAACGAACCCCTATGGTCATCTACCAAAACACACCATAAATATTATGCATGTAATTCGATAGATCTAGGGTTTAGATTATTATACCTCCATTCAGGATTTAACACCGCGATGTTAATCTTCCAAGTTGATGATGACGGAAGTATCCACGTGCGTGGGAGAAGTCTCGTTCTTCTTCAGGTACACCAGATCTCGTGAATCGACCCAGATCCTTGCACTCCAATCTCTGAGTACTTCGGAGTGCAAGCTTTCTTCTCTTCTATATCACACACTCTCTTTGAGGAGATGAGGAGATGGAGAGAATTTTCTCTTCTCACCTTAGGTCAAACCCAAGAAAGAAAAAAGATGAGAACCTAAGAGAGAGAGGGAGGCAAAACCGAACACACTAACACCCAAGGTGAGGGGGATGGGCCTTTCTCAGATAAATCTAAGAGGCATGCTTTTTCTTGCCTAAAAATGCCTTGAAAATCGTGCCCCCTTCTCTACTTGTCCATTTGAACCGTTCCCCTCTCTCTCTCTCTCTCTCTCTCTCATTAATCCTCATAATTAAATGCCCACTTATGTATAGTTGCTATATTAGGTTTTGCAATTAAAGGGAATATATTCCAATCATTTCAAATCTGAATTAATCCCTTTGAATATGGATTTGATGGCCATGCATATTTGTCCTAATAAAGAGGGTGACCACTAGGGCATGCGGGATATTTTGAAATAACCAAAATGCCCCCCATGCATCTAGTGGCTATTCACCTTATACGGGAGCATACATGGTTTATCTCCGTGTATGATAAAGTACTCTAACACTTAGGGCACCTCATCCATACCTATTTAACATACTGTGGAGTGATGAATAGTGTTTTTACTATTTACTGGGGTACCCTCAGTAAAACGTGGGGTACCCCTATAGTAAAAATCACTAAACATACATACCACATTCTAGTACGACATGCACACACGGAATGAACTCCTCATGGTATTATGGCAACAACGTGTGTCCCTGCACTACTCTAGGGTTGCCCCTAGTGAACACACTTAGTCCTGTGCAACTACCATACTCTAGTGCAATGCACTCACGGAACACAGGACGATTAAGGCATTATTTCTTCAACTCATATTGTGCTGTGAGACAAGGAGAAAGTAATAATCCGTAATGATCATGGATAGGGTGGAACCTACAAGGACTAGGATTCATGGCTTCCAACCAGACCCGATCGACATACTACCTAACTGTCCCTGTCAATCCTTTGGGTCCCAGTTAACCTGCGTGGCCACCCAGAGTACGACGCAGGCTGCACTCCTATTCTCCTAGACTTACTAAGCTCTCTCGCATACCCCTGTTCTCTGCTTAGTATTGGTAATTCGATGTCCCTTCACTCGGTGCCATGTGTCAACTTGAGCTGTAGAGAGCACCGTTAGACTCAAGTGATCATATAACTAGGTTCCTTCTAGGTTGATTAACACATTGCTCCTCCAGTCGTTTTGGCCAAACAACCGGATCCGGTCTAACAGCTCAACTGTTAACCACCAGGCCTGGTTTTAGTGTGGTGTATGTCAGACCAAGGAACGCACCTCCCAATAGGGATGTGAATGGCCTTTAGGAATGGCATGCCGATGCAACGCCAGCCCAGTAATCCAGTGCACTGTGATATTGGGTCGTGGTTAGATCCCTCATATATTGGTGAACCAAAGTTACCCAAACTGGTTAGTCCACCGGTTATGGTTCCTCAGGGTTTAGGACCTATTATCCTAAGCAGAAACATAGCTATTTGCACCACTGTCTGCTCACCGATCTGTGCACCGTGTTGGTTCTGTTCAGCCACAGACACTGTGTCTGGCAATGACCATGGTAGAGAAACCCATGCTCTATCATTCCAATAGTTTAACCTGATAGGGCGACCAACCCTAATCAGAACTGCAAATAATTTAGGCTAATAGTACTAGTCAACTGAGTATCCCACTCAGATGAACCACATACATCCATGGCTCTTTATAGTTCAGTATGTAGAACACGTATAATACGCACCAATTAAGTTATTCTACTATAAATATCAACTCATTTATTAATCAACCATGGTTTTTACAAGCCCTAGACCATATCTCACTCAACAACACCTCGACGACAACGACGAGTAATATGTTAATCTAGTCCCTGAGGCCTCCAATCCGACCCCTGAGGCTCCCTTAATGATAGCTGCACAATGGAGGCTCTATACCGATAAAGCTTAAAGCACCATCGGCTCAGGAATTGGGATAGTTCTGATGTCCCCTAAGCTTGATCATCTACAAAAGGTCATCCTCCTTGGATTCAATGCCACCAACAATTAAACTGAGTACAAAGCACTCATGTCAAGGTTCAAGATCGCTCGAGCACTAGGGGTAGATCGCCTCACCATCTACAGTAGTTCCTAGTTAATGAGCAGGCAGATCAACTGGGATTACATAACACGAGAAGAGATAAATCAACACTAACAGTCCCTTGTGCAGTGCCTCAAGCAGCAATTCACAAATATTAAATTTATCCAGATACTGAGAGTAGAGAATCGCGAAGCTGACGCCCTCGCCAACGCTGCCTCAATTCTGGGAGATTCAATCAATCAACATCAAAACCATATCGAATACCAAGAGTTGCCCAAAACCAGTCTTGAGCAACATAATACAGTGGCCACGGAGAAAAGAAATGACGGTTGGAGATAGCCAACCCTCACTCATCCTAACCAACAATCAGTCAGATTTAAAGACAGCAGTCGTTGACTTCTTCAAGTATAAAAGGATGCCTGAAGACCAAATTCAAGCCTGAAAACTATAATGAAAACTTCCTGTACCGCCTTTAAAAAGACAACCTATACTTCCAGTCTCATAGCGGAATACATCTCAAGTGTGTTGGCCCAAATCAAACAGAAGCAATCTTAGCCAACAGCCATACCGAAACTTACGGCAATCACTCTAGCGGTAGATCCTATGAGGGAAAAGTCAAGCTTCAAGGCTGCTACTGGCCTACTATGGCCAAGGACGCATGCCTATTCATTCAGAAATTTGAACCATGTCAACGGCACACCCTGGTGATCCACCTTTCTGCAGATAAGCTCCATTCTTTGATAAGTCCTTGGTCGTTCCATCAATGGGAGGTTAGACTTTTTTGGTCCTTTCCCTCTGTCTCCTAGTAAGAAGAAGTATATACTCATCGCTATCAATAACTTCACAAACTGGGTCGAGGCCGTGCCTCTATCCAAGAGACAAACGACGAAATCATCAAGTTCATCAAACAAGACATCTTCTCAAGGTTTGGCATACCGCAAACACTCATTGCTGATAATGGAGCTCAGTTCGACTTAGACAAATTCTAGGAATTCTATTAAAGCTATGTGATCAAACTCTTCTATTCTATCCTGAGGTATCCTCAATACAATGGTCAAGCTGAAGCCTCCAATAGAGCCATCCTCGATACATTCAAGAAAAAGTTAGATGACAAGAAGGGACTATAGGAGAAGGTTCTTCTCGCGGCCCTGTGGCGTTATTAGATCACACCTCGTCGATCGAATGAATTCTTGTCCTTCCGTCTGACTTATAGGTCAGAAGCAATTCTACCTACAAAAGTAATATGCGCAACTCACAAGACTCAAGCTATACAACGAGGAATCAACGAGGAGCTTCACATCAATGACCTCGGCCAAGTAGACAAACTCTGTGACCAAGCAGACTTGCATATCACCAACTACCAACAAAAGATCAAATTAGTTTACGGTCACAAGGTCCATCGAAGGCAGTTCAATATTGACAACCTCATCCTCAAAGCAGTCTTTCCAAACACAAAGGATCACTACAGTGACAAGTTCACTCCGAATTGAGAAGGACCATACATCGTTGAGTCAGCAGACAAGAAAGGTTCATATCGACTAGTCTCACCCGAAGGACGACGACTTCCAAGGGCATAGAATACATCACACCTTAAAAGGTTCTATCAATAGATGTAACTGTCTTTGAGTTATCAATAAAATAACCATCACTTCAAATTCTATAAAATTCTATTCCAAATTCCATTCAATGCCACAGTTAGTTCGATTCGTGTTGAGACACGACCAACTAACCACCAATAGTATGAAACTACGCGTCCTGACATAGATTCGACTGAAACGGTGCTTCGCCTAAGTCAACCAATATAAAGGTGCTACACCAAGTACTCTGAATCACCGGTGTCGCAAATGCTCCCGAGTTACGTAAGAACTCATGCTCTTGTGCCTCGCCACAGTTAGTTTACTTCGGGTTGCGACGTGGCCAACCAATCTGCAACAGTACAACGCTACGTGAGCCGGCACTAGATTTGATTGAAACGATACTTTGCCTAGTCAACTGACATTAAGGCGCTACATTGAGTACTCCAAATCACTGGCATCGCATATGCTCCCAAGTTGTGTAAGAACTCATGCTCCCATGTCTTACCATAGTTAGTTCGGTTCGAGTTGTGACATGGTTGACTAACCTGCGACAGTACAACGCTATATGACCCGGCCCTAGGTTCGACTGAAATAACACTTCTCTTAGGTCAACTGGAATTAAAGCAATACACTGAGTACTCCAAACTCTAACCTTCATCATTCAACAAGTCCAAGGTCTAGCCCTTAGCACTCAAAGATAATCCAAAGTGTTCAACGCTTCGGCACAATCAACAAGTCCAAGGTCCAGCCCTTGGCACTCAAAGACAAAGTCCAAAGTGTTCAATGCTTTGACACATTCAACAAGCCCAAGGTCCAGCCCTTGGTACTCGAAGACAAAGTTTGAAGCGTTCAATGCTTCAGCACATTCAACAAGCCCAAGATCTAGCCCTTAGCACTCGAAGGCAAAGTCCAAGGCATTCAACCCTTCAACATATATAACGAGCCCAAGGTGTAGGCCTTGGCACTCGAAGACAAAGTTCGAAGCATTCAATGCTTCAGCACATTCAACGAGCTTAAGGTCCAGCCCTTGGAACTCGAAAACAAAGTCCGAAGCATTCAATGATTCAGCACATTCAACGAGCCCACTGTACAGCCTTTAGCACTCAAAGACAAAGTCTGAAGTATGCAACACTTTGGCATATTCAACAAGCCCAAGGTCTAGTCCATGACGTCCGAGGGCATTCAAAGACATTTCAGATAACATACAGTCAGAGGCATTCAATAGATATTCAAAGGAAGAGACATTTCAAACAAATCATCTGAGCTAGAAGAATGATCTTTATTATCAAGTCAAAATAGGAATACAAGACCTGACTACAGAATCAAAAAGAAGAAAAAATACATATAACTCAAGGCTTGGCAACGTCAGACTCCTTCGACGACTGAGCACCCAAGCACTTCATGGCAAAAGCCACAGCTTCACACGTTGTCTTGGTTAGGCTAGCATTATCGACCTCCAGCTACTTAATCTTCTTCTCCAGGGCAGTACGGGAGATAGCCTCAGCACTTAATTGAGTCTCCACCTCCTCAATAGAAGCTCGAGCCGCCTCCATCTCCAAGCAACGAGCATCAAGGTGGCTTTAGAGTGAGTCCATCAAAACTCGAGCCTCAACCACCTCGTGCTTCACAGCTAGGGCCTCGTCCCAGGATGCTGACAACTCCGCTGTCTTTTCAGACAAAAGCTTCTTGACAGCCTCGGTATCAGCTTGTTGCTTTCGGCAAGCGCTCCTTTGCGCTATTCAAATCAGTCCAAAGAACTGCAACAAGAAGGCAACTGTCAGCAAACATCAAGTCAAGCTTAAACAATTCCAAGTTAAGGGATATGCTCACCGGGTCCGCTGCGTCCTGAGCCAAGTCCTTAGGTCGGCGTCATAGGCTCCGACGAGATGGCACAAGGCTGCCATATAGAATTTCGGATCTAGCTGGACAGCTAACTCCTCCTGCAAGGTCCGCCTTCATCTTCGCCTTCTATGCTTCAGAAGCCTTCGACTTCTTCAGTAGAGGCTTAGTGACTAGCTTCATCCCCTTTCTCCTCGACATCTTGGAAGAAGGGGCGCTTGACCCCTTGGCTACGATGACCGACGCTGTTGGTTCCTTCTTTTATAGAGTTTCCACTACGGGAGCACCTGTACATGCAACACAAGTTACTCAATCAGATAAGGACAAAATCAAATAAGGCAGTCCAAAGGATAACGTGTACCATCTCCTGCCTTGGGGATAACAGGGTGACCTGGCTTGTATGGAGAATGAGTCAAAAGAGTTGTCTTAGCAACCTCCTCCTCCTCGCCCTTGCCTTCTATCAAGGCCACCAGCGCAGCGGCCATCTCCGCCGCTAGCCTAGTCGGTTCGATTATCACCGGCCCCTCTACGTCAGTCCTCGGTAAGATAGCGCCATCTCCGCCCCCGGCCCCGAAGATGCGGTCGTGAAGGTTGAAGGGAGACTCCTCAAAAGTCTCCTCCTTCTCCTCATTTACCACCTCGATAACCTTCTTACAGGGAGGTGCCCGCCTTACAACTTCAAAGTCATAGGCCATCTTAGCCTTCTTCATCCCCTCCTAGGACCCCTCGTCCAAGGCCTTCTCCATCTAGCGAGGCTAAGGATTAGCATCCACGCCGACTCCTCCCTCCTCCTTCTCCTCCACTTCCTCCTCCTCCCCTGACTCTTCCTCGCTTGAGCTACCCTTGTGGGTGATCAATTTCTTGATTTCCTCTTGGGTCAGGAGAGGAGGGGACTTCGGCCTCGTAGCCTTCGGGGATCGCTTTCGGGCCTTGTTGGACCCTATGACAACCCTGTCCACCGGCGAAGACGCCCTAGCCTTCTTTGAGATGAACTTTCAATTGAGATAGGTCTTTCAAGGATGTTCCATCACTACCCAGGTCTAGCGATCGCTCACCAGCATACTGACTCATCTCTCATCCTTATAGTCCGAATACATGGTGTCGTTATCCATGTATCAGAGAGGCAGGTGGTAGAGGAGATTCGTCCCTTCGGATCAGACCGGGCAGAATTTGAATTGCTTCCAAGAGCATGTCCCGCAACTTAACTCCAAGAAAATGTTATCGATTGCGGCCGCTTATTCTGACGTCCAGGCCTTGTCGCACCCGGCCTAGTAGCGTTGACTCTTGTTAGACACCGTGAACTTCACGTCCTCCGGGATGCTAATGGGGGACCACAACCCAATAACAGACAAGGGCCAGTTGGTGAAGGCCTTGTCCGACTCCATGGTGTCCTTGATGGGCCTTACGGCCAACACTCCCTAGAGGGTGGAAGAACACACTGTGGCTAGTCCTCAGCTGCCACTTGTAGTGATGAAGAAATAATCGAGCTCGATGTGAGCCTAGTCATCCTTCTTTAGGCCCAAGTAGCACTAACGCAGCTCCTTCTAGCAGTCGGACTCCACTGGATAGAACACATAGATGATCCTCCATGTGTTTCCCCCTACCTGCCCTAGGCAGATCCCGGAGGTGTTCAGCAGATGGGCAGCAAAGGGGGGAGCGGTAGCCGAAGGTCGCAGTTCAGCTGGCCCACAGAGATGATCGTCCCCGACGCCTTCTCCGTGTTTTCCTTGGCCAGATAGATCGCCCTGGCATCAATGCCAAAGGCATTGCAAATAGTAGCAGCTTGCAGCGCAGTGGTGTAGCGGGCTCCCTGAACATTCCAACCAACATAGCTCAGTTGTCACGGCAGCTCGCTACCTTGTAGCAACCAGCATTGTAGGCAAAGAGGGTCTCCTCCTTCACTGGCATCATGGGTGCCACCTTTGCAGCCATGCGCGGGACCAGGGTCGGCATCATCACCGATGACTCATCCTCGGGACATCTCTTCAACACTTTGCCACCCCCTCTCACCCTTGGGGTGCTGCCGGAGGGGACGGGCGACTTAGACACCCGAGCAGACAACTCGGCAGAGACTTGGGCTATCTCTCCCACCTTCACTTCCTTTATTTTGACGACGACATTCTTCTTTCCCTCACCCTATGATCCAGAGGCTCCACCAGAGCCCATCGGATGAGCTTGAGAGGACTCAAAGACTTGAAAAGAAGAGAGCTCAAAAGAACGAAGGCTAACACTCAGAAAGCTTCAAAGTTCAAAAATTTTGAAAGCGTGAAAGATTTTTGAGCCCCTTCTGATTTTCAATCTCCCTCCCTTTTTTCATGCCAAAAACTTATAGATGAAAAAATCAAAGGTGAAAGTCGAACAGGCTGGACCAGATGCAACAAACTAGGCCTGGCATAAGTTATACACACGGGACCAGGTTCAATGAACCAGAACCAAGTCCCAAAAGCGGTAATGTCAGCACCATGCCATATCAACGGCCACATCTGCACCAGTCCATGTCAGCGGCCATATCAACACCAGGCCATGTCCACACCATGCCATATTAACACCAGCTTTCACCAAACTTCAAAAAAAGACAAGTCTCAACACAGCAATCGGTCGGTCGCTCTCACCCAATCGATCGATCGATCGATATCGATTCCGTTTGGGTCAGGCACCAGGACCACTCTGACACCTGTCCCCTCAATCACGATCAGTTAGTGGCGCCTGAGTGCCCACAACTGATCGACCGATCGGTCAGCTACCCGCACCTGATAGACTGCTCGGTCGACTTTAATTTTTGTCTGGGTCGGGCACCAGGACCCCTCTGGCGCCCGACCCCCTCAACTGCAACTGGTTGGCGTCACTCGACCGACCGCACCCAAATGATTGCCCAGTTGGCCAAGTTTCTACCTGGGTCAGGTGCCAAGACCCCTCTGATGCCCAACCCCCTCAACTACGATCGGTTGGCATCGCCCGACCGCCCATGCCCGATCGACCACCCGGTCGGTCAAGTTTCTGCCTAGGTTGGGTGCTAGGACCCCTCAACCTGGCACCTGACCGCCTCAACTATGACCGGTTGGCATCGCCCGATTGCCCGATCGACCAAGTTTATGCTTGGGTCGAGCGCTAGGACCCTTTTGGCACCCGACCGCCTCAACTGTGCCCGATTGGTGTCATCTGATCGTCCGCACCACACTAACCAGCCAATCCGCCAAGTTTCTTACTGGGTTGGACACTTCTGGCGCCTGGCCACCTCAACTACGGCCGATTATCATCGCCTGACTGTCATGACCCACTGATCAACCGGTTGGTCACCTGCGACCGACTGACTGATCAGTTGGACCCATTTCCACTAGGTCGGGCACTAGAACCCCTCTAGCACTCGACCCCCTCAATCACGGTCAGTCGACCTCGACTGACTGACTGGTCAGTCGATCTTCGGCACCCAACCAATCGGTCAGTAGTCGAAGTCTAACCAACCGGTGTCCATCGAAGGGTCGCCCCTCTTGTCAACCCTTTGCCCTATCGGTTGGCCCTTTCAACGGTATTTCTCCAATGCTTCCCCCTGACTGGCCCTTGATAGGGGATTAACAGATGCAATGGTCAACCCTGGACAGTAGGTCGGCAAATATAACGGTTGACCCTGAATAGCGGGTCAACAAACATGACGGTCGGCCCCGAACAGCGAGTCGGCAAACAGACTCCTGGTTGGCCCTCGGCAGGGGGTCGGCATACTCTTTTTAACACATGTCAAAGTTGCCTAGACATCAATAACCATGGATTTGAAACCAATCCAGCTCAAACTTGTGGTGAATCTCACATCAAAGGTAGAGATCCGCAAATTCTCCCCAATGTTCGTCAAGCCACCTCGATATCGACAAACTAGTTTTGAATCATGGTGTCCCAATCAGCTAGGTTAACACCTGCCTATCTAGGAGGGGATAACTGTGGGTGCAAAATTTGATTAACGCCTGACAGTGGTACTGTGGCTCGTGTGTCCTGAGTGTGGATTTTTTGTATTAACATTAATAAAGATGACTTTGGTTATTACTTTAATTAGAATACTACTTTGGTGTATGTTAACTCATATATAATAAAAGACCCTAGGGAACACAGTAGGCTACTGAGGCGCATGGTGGGTCCATGCTTGGGTGACCCAGTGGACCGGTTCTGTGTAGACCTAGAATTAGTTCACAGCTTTGGTGATGCATGTCGCTTCACCAAGAATAAGTTATTGGCAAGTAGAGGATATGGTGAAGTCTCTACAATGGGAATATGGGATTTCTATTCACCTGACCAAGCACGATGATCGTGTTGAACAGGAACCAAGACGGTGTACATATCAGTGATTCAGATACTGATGCATGAACCGTCTTACTATTATAGATAATATGTCATTAACCATGAGGGACCATGTACGTTGAGCCAATCAGTTGTGTGGTTCTTTGATATGCCAACATGTGCGGATTCCAATACTACAGTATATTGGGTTACCCAGCTGGCGCTAGAGTGGCATGCAATCTCTACAGGTTATCTGATGTCCAATGTGGATGGGTGCGTTTTGATGAGTTAATCTATCCATACAATTAATCCAAGCCTGGTGGTTGTCAGTATGACTGACGATGTTTTGAATGCTAGGCATAGCACCAGAAGGTGTGTAGTGTTATAGATGACAATTCATCAAATCCTAGTTAGATGATCGATTAGGTTCTGACGGTACTCCCCATCACCCGAGTCAAATCATGGCACCAGTAATAGGAGGGACTAAAGATTATCAGAGTATACTAGAGAACAGAGTTACAAGGGAGTAACGTAAATTTAGGATCACTAGAGTTCAACTCGCGTTGCACTCTGGGTGGTTACGAAACTTTTGGTGTGTCACTAGAATAGTTAATCAAGGATCCGATTGGATCTAGAGATCCTAAAACCTAAAGGTTTCACTTTGTCGTTGCGTATAGGAATTGTTCCCCGACCCGGTTGGACACATTAGATGTGAAGTAGCGTGATGAAGCGCAAGCCCGAAGCCTAAGAACCTATTTCATATGTGTTAATGGGCCATAGGGGTATTTTGGTTAATACTGAAATATGGCTTAGAACATATCGAATATGGATCTTAAAATGAGCGGAATAATTCCAGGAGCTCATAGGCGCTGAAGGAACTCGATTCCGACTAGCATACCTCATTCTATCTCTCTATCAGCGGTATGTCGACAATATGCGTTTTTGTCCAAAGTGTCATAGAAATAAAGGAAACCATATCCCATGGCCTTATCTCCTTGGAGAAATCCGTTCCCCCTCTTGTGGCTATCATAGGGCTGGTCATAAGTGGTTTACGCTAGCGTAAGCCACTTGGGGACTGATCTATAAAGGCACAAAGAGAGGGGGAGGGAAAAACCCTATTTTTCTCTCCCTCTCCTTGAGAAATGACCCCCCTTATCTCTCTCCTCTGTGGTTACGACCAAGAAAAAGGAGGAAGAAGAAAGGAGGAAGGAAATGAGAAGGAAAAAGAAAAGAGAAAGAGAAAGAGGAGGTCTTTGAGGCTCGCCATCAACTTCACTATGTGCTATCCTTCGTCGGCTCATCATCCTTGCACTCAGAGATAGGACGTCGTAGGTTCCTTCCTTCGCAAAGGACAAGGTTTTATCCGACAGCTTCCCTCTCAATTCACATGCGGTTGATCATCATCCATTGTTAAGTTCTCTTCAAATCTAAAATTCATAAGGTATGATGGTTCTAAATACCTAACTAGATGCATACATGTCGTTTATAGATCGTAGTATGCCTCGAGGTATCCGCACATATGCTGGGATCATAGATTTGCATGTAGATTGTTTTGTGGAATTAATTGTAATGAAACATACACTATGAGATCCTCGGATCTAATCCTTTACTTCCGCTGCAACTTTGATAATAGGATTTAATTCCAACAAGTGAGATCCGCTAGCCCAGTCTAGGGCCTACGAAAACGATGATGGGACCCGCCAGCCATGCTTGGGGCCTACAAAGATTGCCTAGAACCTGGTAAATCCCTCAGGGTATTTATCAGAACCCTAGATATTCCCAGAGCTCTATAAATAACAGATCATGTAAATAATCTAGACCAGAATTCATTATCCCCAACTTCACTTTCTGTTCTCCAGAACTCTCCAAACCTTCTGGTGATCAGATTCTAGTCAGGCCTACTCTACCCTCTATCTACTTGTACAAGCACTCCTCAGCCTGTCGAGAGTAGCTCTATATTTTTAGAGTTAGTAGATTCAAAGATTGCGTCTTACCGCACAGAGACATAGGCTTCGGCCGAACTCCATCACCACATTCTTTGTCAACTCTCTTTCTTTATCTCTCTCTACCTCAACAGTGTTAGTGTGACAGCTCAGCACTCTACAGTGCACCGCACCTTGAAGTCAACCCTCAATCGACTGTTAGAGGGAGATCCTATGGCAGCTGTAATTTCCCCCCACAAGAGAGAGAGATAGAGAGAGAGAGAGAGAGAGAGAGAGAGAAAAGGGGGGGAGATTCCTTAAAGAGAGTGCGAGTGGTTCCATCATGAAGAGTCGTCTCTTGAGGTTTCAGCATGGAACCTAGAGAAGGATGAGATCTGACACATGGCATGTCCAATTGTTTAGGACTACTACTTTAGTATATAGTTAGAGATAAGCCAACCGATTTCACACAATTCAAGAACATACATCCTAAAAGTATTGTACACTTGGTTAGATATATTATGGGTAATGATATTTTGGTGTTGCCATGTTTGTACCATCTAGAATTGGAAACGAATCATTGGCATATAAAGCTTGTTGGTCAGGCTGTGTTCGATTCACTGGCCCGGGTGTATGCATCAATGGCTATCATTAGGTTCCAAGCGAGGATATTGCCAACATCCAATTTTTTTATTTTTGCTAGACCGACCAAGCAGTCAGAGGACATGACTCTAAAGCAAGAGTTACGTTCAAAGTGGTCCAAAGTGTATGGAATTTGGTGGTTCAGCACAGCAGAAGCAAATTGCCAGTCAGACGGTTTGTGCATACCACGTCATAGAAACAAATAACGATACAATGAAAATAAACAAGTAGGAGAAGACAGTCACAAATCATACAGATGTAACGTGGTTCATCCAAATCAAGGCTAATCCACAAACGGGGGAGCAATAGGGGTGTGCAGGATCCAAACCAAACCGATCAATTTTGATCGGTTTTGACACACTCAATGGATCGGACCGGATTGGGTTTTTAAAAAACCGACATGCTTGGATCGGTTGACGGATTTGTAAATTCAAAACTGATCTAAATCGAACCGAGCCGACATATGTATATACATATAATATTTTATTAAAAATATCATACGTCCTCAGATACCCTTGCTACCAATAACCATTGCAATACTATAGGATGACACAAAATCAGTTAATATTTAGGCCTAACTATTTGATAACAATTATTATTTTTTAAGTTTGAACTAGGTCCTAATAGAAGGGGGTGGGGGGGAGCCCAATAAGAAAATGGTCCAAAGACTAAACCGACCATCCAATCCAATCCAAACCGATTTTAATTGGATTGGATTGGATTGGATTCCAATCTTAGTTCGGTTTGGATCGTATTGAAAATCCTCAAAACCGACCAAGGTTGGATCGGTTTGGGTTTTGACTAAATAGGACGGTTTCGAACCGATGCACACCCCTAGGGAGCAAGGGATTTATTTGTTTAATCAAACAGATGCTTTCGACCCTTCAGCAAAACTCTAAGACTCCGTGTAACATGCATATCTCCACCTCGAGCTGAATACCGACAAGCCTCAGAGTTAAGCACACCCAGTGAGATCAAATTCATGTGCATCACAAGCCCATACCGTACTTGTCTCAACATCCTCACCGTTCCCACGTGGGTCTAGATCTTCATGGTTCCCTCACCAATGACCTCACGCTCAGAGTCATCGCCAAACTGAAATGTCTCGCCTTTTTCGTCAAAGATGTAGAACCACTCTCTCCTCAAACAGATTTGAATCGCGGTGCCCGAATTCAGGACCTATCCATCACCAGAACCATTACTACTAGGGGCTCAACTTAATTGGGTTGGGTAAAATCGAGAACTAACCCAACCGGACCTAAATGATTCGGTTTGGTTCGGGTCTAAGTTTTGTGGTCCCGACTAAATATGAGTCGATTCTGGGTTGGGGCTCGGGTAAACCCGACCCAACTCGAAAACCAAACTCATATAAGTTAGTCCACATACATATGTCACAGGTTTGGACTTTTGGGCTACATCACACTAGTATCCGAGTAAACGTTAGTTGTTTGCTAACGTTGAACCAACTACCAAGAGAACTCAACAGGTGGCTAAAGCCTAAAACCCAACATGGACCTCTAGCTTGCTAGCAAATAGCTAATGACCATTATTTTTTTAGACCAACTACTAACCCAAGAACTGACTCGAACCAACCCGAACTTAGCGTGGGTTTGGTTCTATGCCCAAGTCGGGTTGGTTCGGGTTTCAATATGGTAGAACTGAACTAGTTTGTTTCGATTCCAGGTTGGCTCAGAGCCGAGCCAACCGGTGCAATCTGAGTTGCACCCTTAATAACTACCATCTAATGCTGTTAGGACTTCATCAATTGCTAATCCACCCCCATCAAAGGCCACCACCATTGTACCAAAAGATTCCCCATACTTCCTCTTCAGGTAGTCCTTCCCACATGGTCCACCTCATTGTAGGTCTGGTAGTTTGGCATATACTTGGACTTCTAGCACTACCACCACCTCCATCACAACTCCTTTTCCGTCCATCATTGTCCTGCCTCTAGCAACCAGGCCATTTGAATCTCCAACATGAGTCTGTGACTTTCTCCTCTGCTCACTAGTTAGGGGTACAACGCTTACATCCTCCAACTTGAGAGTCTCCTTCCTAAATAAGATCGTCATCACTAGATGCTCATATAATAGAGACAAAGAATTAAGAAGTATCAGTGCTTTGTCCTCTTCAAATAGTTTCTCATTGTCATCGCTCATGACACTTGTCAGATCCACAACGAACTTGTTGAACTCATTTAGGTTCATCAATATTGATGTCCCCTCAACCAGACACATCCCATACAACTTCTGCTTTAGATACAACTTATTTGTCATATATATTCATGTAAATCGATTCCGTCTTTGCCCAAAAATCTATGGCCGTCATCTCGTTCATGACCTCATACATCTCCTCATCACCGATGAACATCATAACTGTGTTCAGAGCCTTTAGATCCATCTCATCCTATTTTTCATCTATCATCTCCTCCATCTTCTTGGACTTTCCCTACAAAGAATGTTGAAGGTAGCTCGATGTTCTCCCCTCAGTCCAACTTTGCTTGGTCACCAATCCTGCCAGAACACATGGTCCTGGCCTTAATTTCACTCGGGCGCCCATGGGTTTTACCCAGCTGCCCGACATCATGTTTGCATGGGTTTGGTCTATTCCCGATGTGTTTTAGACTCTATACTCAGTCGTTGGAAAGGGGTTTTGAGATAAATCTTATTTCACCTATTTCTCCATATAAAAGGGAGATCTACGGTTTGGGGAGATAAGATGAAACATCTTTTGATTGAGAGAGAGGCTTGGTGAGGGCTCTTGAGGAAGAAGAAGCTCTAGGTGAAGGGAGTTCTTCTCGTTGAAGTTGAGCAAGGCTTGTAACTTCTTGGTTCTCCATTATAGTGGATCATTCAATCATCTTTATCCTTGGTTTTCTTCCACAAGACTTTTCACGTAAATCTCTCATCTCTCTCTCTCTCTCTCTCTCTCTCTCTCTCTCTCTCTCTCTCTCTCTCTCTCTCTCTCTCTCTCTCTCTCTCTGTGTGTGTGTGTGTAATTGTTTTGTGATTGTTTCGTTCATTATTTTCTCTACTTGCTATTGGTTGTGTCTCGCGTTATTATTTACTTTTTGAATATCGATGACCCATTCTGGTCGGACGAGGCTAGTATCGGGTAATATCAATCTGGTACTTAATTTGACGAGATCCGCAACAAAGCCTTGTACAGCCAAATTCATTGATGTCATCTCTCTGTAATTATCCAAATGGTGCTGATACCAATTTGTGGTGGATTTGGTGGTTCCCCATAGCGGAAGCGTAGTATTGCTACCTAGAGGGTTAGTTGCAGAAGATTTATCATGTCACATAAACAAATAACAATACAACAAAAACAAACAAGTAAGAGAAGATAATCACACACACCGATGTAACATGATTAATCCAAATCAGTACAAATCCACAAACGGGGGAGCATTGGATCTCTTCTAATAGCACCAAACAGAAACATGCTTCCAGGGATTATAAGTCTTCACGATGAACCAAGGATGGTGAGATGATTCACAAAGAACACAAGTATAAGAACCTAGACAGTGTCATGCTCTTCCTCCATCGAATATGTCGTTCTTTAATCCCTCTGATCAAGTAATGATCAAATCCCAATCTCCACAAGACACAAGAGCGGTGACTTAAAAATTCTCTCTCAAGAAAACCCTCACAACTCGTGAACTTGATCTCAGGCTTAGCCCTAGAGTCATCCATACCTCTCTCTCTCTCTCTCTCTCTCTCTCTCTCTCTCTCTCTCTCTCTCTCTCTCTCTCTCTCTCTCTCTCTTCTCTCTCTCTCTCTCTCACACACACACACACACACACATGTAAGGGGATAAATGTATTACTATTGCAATTTGAACCCGTCTAAAAAACAGCCTAGAATGCAAACCTAACTCGCTGCCAGGTTTCGACTCACCCAAGCAACTCCCCCAGTCGCCCAAGCGAATTTCACCAAGATTTTGCTCGCTACCCTAGACCCAGACTCGCCTGAGCAAACTTGCTCAGTCTTCTGCCTTTCATGTCAAGATTTCAATGGAACGTACATAACTCAACACAGAGATCGAAACCGGGGAGGCAAGTGCTGCTATTTATTAATTCTATAATCCCGTGAACATGACATCATCGGCCAGGATACGCACGCACAAACAAGACACAACGACCTTGAGGGAAAGTTCACTCCACGGTGCCCATACAGGGAGTCTAACATTGTTGACCTCTCCAACATCCTATGTTGAAATAACATTTTTTATTTACTATTAAGTACAATGTATTTTTCATTTCCCCCCTTTCCGAGTTGGGAGCAATGGTGAGAGGGGAGAGGGTTGTGAAGCTTGGAACACCCTCTTTGGCTATCACCTCTTTCTATTCGGCTTCTCACCCAAAGCATTGAAGAGCTTCGTAGTTTCCTCCCTTCCGTTCACACTGCCTCTCTGTCGTTTTTGATTCCCTGACACCATTCCGTTTCGGTACCCTCCATCCAAATCCAAAGCCGGCCAAAATAGAAAGGTCCAGGGAAGTACAGAAATACACTGACTTTATCACAACAACCATGCGACATATTGAAAAGACCAAAACACCCCTATTCCTTTTATAAAATTATCGTTTTTCTTAATAACAAAAAAGAAAAAAATATGGTACCGAATCGGTACCTTACTGAAATTCATAGGGACCGTCAGATGTCCTTGGGGTAGATCTCAGGCATCCGTCTAGTATTCATCACATGGCCCCTAGCATAATGCCTACCGTCGGATGGGTTCTGTATAGTACCGAATCGGTACCAAAGTGCAACCTTATCAAAATTATATTAAAAAAACAAACATATAACCCATGAATTTGTGTTACAAAATGATCTATTCACAAGATTGCGGTCGCATTTCAGAGATAAATCATCTACCATCCATCGGACAGGTTGTGTAATCGAATCTTCTGGGTCTTTCTTTTGTCTCTATGGCAGACTTATCACTCGACTTTAAGACAAGTTTATCGATCTGTGCTCTTATGTGGCAATATTACTGTAATGGTATGGCTCGAACCGTCTTCTATCTGGTGCTCGAAGTACTAACCAACGATGTGCTGATCATAAGGTCCCTCCAAAAAAAATTAAATAAAAATGAAATCTTGTTATTATCCCGATTAAACAACTAATCACAGATAAAAATCTTTAGACAAACTAACTTTAACTGGATGTTCACGTCGAGGGGCATATTTGTAATATCGCTCACACTTCTTTCCCTTCCTCAATCCCTCAAAACCCTCTTTAAACCCTCCTCTATCTCTCTGCACCGTCTATCTTCTCTTCATGGCAAAGCCCTTGTTGGTTCTCACCCTCCTGGGGTTTTTAGTAATTCTCTACCTCCTCCCACCGGCCACCGGCGGTGAGAGCACCGCCGGCTCGATCCACGAGCTCCTCCGAACCCATGGCCTCCCGGCGGGGCTCTTCCCGAAGGCCGTCGAGTCCTTTTCCTTGGACCGGGCCACTGGGCTGCTGGAGGTCCACCTCGACCGGCCCTGCTACGCCAAGTATGATAGCCTGGCCTACTTCGACCGGGTGGTTCGGGGCAACCTGAGCTACGGCGAGCTCCGGGGGGTGGTGGGCCTCTCCCAGGAGGAGCTCTTCCTCTGGCTCCCCGTCAAGGGGATCCTCGTCTCCGATCCGTCCTCCGGCGTCATCCTCTTCGACATCAGCCTCGCCCACAAGCGGCTCTCCCTCTCACTCTTCGAGGTCCCGCCGGTGTGCCGGCCGGAAGGGGAAGCTCTGCGGCTGGCCGGGGAAGGTGAGGGGGCTAATAATATGAGAATTTGATTGGTGGGTTATTATTTTCTTTTGGTTTCATGCAGTTTCTTGTGCTGCAATTTATTGTTTCTTGTGGCTGTTCTGTTCCCTCTTCATGAAATGGAGTTACATAATTTCCTTTATTTGTTGGTGATTAATTTTCTTTGATATTTGTTATTTTCTGATTTTAGATTATAAGAGCATCTCTAATCATGCATCAAATGATCATCAAATTTAAATTTGATAGCAGAAGAGCTAAAAGCGGCTCCAACCTTCACCAAACTTTTATCAAATTTATTCGCAGGATGGAGAGCCCCCATCAAATTTCTACATCAAATCTTAACGACTATATTCTCCCCCAACAGTCATATTCGAGTTCCTCCTCCGCCCATTTCATCCCTCATACTCTTTTCCTCCGACGATCACATGCATCTCCACTCCGGCTACCACGATCCCCTCCAATGATTTGGTATAGGATTGGAGTGCTCCACATCAAATTAGTTTTCATCAGAATGTAGGGCTGAAACACTCTACATCAAACCAAGCTTTTAACCCATTTCTACATCAAATCTTATAAAATTTTTGATGTAGAATTGGAGATGCTCTAACTATGCCCTCAAATATTTATTTAATCTTAATTTGTATAATTTAAATCAATCCTTTTATATTTACACATTTCTTCGATTTAGTGGCCACCGGATATATATTTCCTTTTGCGGCGAAGTATATATGGTGGTCGCCGGATTCGCTCCATTATTTCGGTGGAGGAGCCTAGCCGTCGAGAAAATATCTACAACGGCGGCTGAGCCGCTGAAATAGAGGTTTGAATTTTCTTTTTTAAACAATGCATAATCGATCTAATATAAACCGACCGCCGATTATAACACCTTATTTGGCTGTTTTTGTTGGGTTGAAGCTTCAATTTCTTCTACATTAGCGTTTCTTTTAGTATTCTTTTGGTTTGATGGTAGTGTCTTCCTTGTCTTGGTGAGCAATTGGAAGCTTGAGTCATCTGTCTCTCTTAGTAAGCAAGGTCCGCAACTTATGTCCATCTATTTTAACTAACTGTGCAAAGGTGTCTTTTCTGCAGGGCTTCAGGGCAGAAAAGTAGGAATCCAGGAGCAAAGATAAAAAAAAATGGAGAAGATGCTCTCTCTCTCTCTCTCTCTCTCTCTCTCTCTCTCTCTCTCTCTCTCTCTCTCTCTCTCTCTCTCTCTCTCTCTCTCTCCTAATTGAGATTTATGGCCTGGAGTGTTGTAAATGAAAATGTTGGGGATTAATTAAGCTTTCAATCAGCAGTTTCTCTCTCTCACCTCACCCTTTGGTTTCTTTTTTGTTTAATTTTGAAGTGCTCATTTGATACTGTGGGTCCTTTGAGACTCTCTCTCTCTCTCTCTCTCTCTCTGGATGGGGAATCTAATGTTGTTGGGTTGTCATGGCATGTGACATGGATCCTTGTCATGTTGCTTGCAAGCCCTAACAACCGTATCTACCAGTTTGATATCCCATCCCTCTCTTGGTTAATGGGATGGGATCCTTCCCTGCTAGCTATACAAAATTGACAGAATGCCCTGCTCTTCTCCTGGGAGTTGGTGGTGTTAATCAGGAAGCCGTGGGACATATAATGGTCACTTCATAGCTGTTCTTTCTCCAAATTAAAGCTTGGATTTGGAATTTTGTGGGATATAAATCCAGTCAGTGTGAAACTGTTGCGGAAACATCTGGTTTGAGATCAATCATAGAGCAAATAGAAGACTAACAACAAGCACAAAAAACATATAATATTTTTAAGATGGTTCATCCAATCTACGACTCACCGTCATCGGAGTTTGAAAATTTTACAACATAAGAAGGAAACAAAGATGTACACCCAACCCCTCTCTTTGTCAACAAGGCATTCGTCTCCACTTCTCCTCCAAAGCTCCAAACACCACCAAAGACTTACGATCACGATGCCTCCAACCCGATCCCCTCTCCGTGCAAAATTCATGCCTAAAGTTCTCTCTCTGGAAAGCCCTAGCAGTCACACTTCTCTGAATAGCACAATCCCCATCTAACAGTTTGGTTTCTCTATAACCATTATATATCATAGGTTTACAACAACCAACAAAGTGAATTTCTAAAGCAGAAAAACCGATCGGTCAGCCATAAGGAATGGCCGAACAGTTTGAACCCGGCCTGAGAAATCACCGTCGCAAGTAAATTCGATCAGTCTGTCATAGAACAAATCGATCTCCATAGCTCTCATGTACATCCATACGGGGACGATGAAAACAAACATTAAAGCTAAAGAGGATATCAAACAAAATTGTTACCCAAGATAGTCAAATCAAGACGAACTCACTCTCTTCACACACTGTGGCCTTCATAGGGTGGAAGCATACAAGGGCTTACGCATTGCATGAAATGTAAAGCACGCCAAATATTTTTAGGTGGAAATCCTTTCGAAAAAAACCTCAAAATGGATATAAGGGATCCCAGAAGCTACCATTGACGACCCTATGCTCACGAGCCTACTCCTCCAAGCGGTGATGATCGACAACACCTCGTCATTAGCAGGTCCGCTCCAATACAGTTATCTATGCTCTCGCGCCCGCTCTCACGGTGATGAACTACAATACCTCACTACCAATTGTACGCCTGGCTCCTCCCTTTGTGTAAGCCTGTCCCTTGGTTCCTCACTTTAGCACGTCGAAATGTCCTTGTCGTCTCAATAGCTAGTGGGCTTGAGCAATCACAACCGCTCAAGTGTCGTCGCAACGGCCTTCCGCCAAGATCACAAATAGTAGGAAAGAAAAAGAAAAATGTGAGTACAGGATGAAAGGATCTCTACAAGAACCTAGAAGAGGGAGCTCATCAAAGGAGATCAAATAGATCTGGAGATGAACACAATCTCTTTCCTCTAGATGTCTCTCTCAACTAGCCAAGAGAAAAGCTCAAGGAATCTAAAAAAGTAAAAAGAATTCTAGGGTGTTAGAGAAATGCCTTAATAGATGTGAGAGAAGTTCCATCCTTTAGTCCAGTACTATCACTCATAAGTTTAGAGCTTATATCTGAGCTTTGTGATAGCTTGTGGGAGAGTACGCTTTGAGGTGAGTCTTGAGTTAACTCTACCCACCTGAACTCAAAAAGGTAAAATACAAAACCGGATGGCAATATGCTTCATCACAGAAACTCAATGACAAACTAGGAGGTCACCTTCCTAGAGGTAATAATGGACAGTGGCAGTAGTACCTTCTTTCTTCGACCTTGACCTCCTATAAATTTGTCTTGATCTTCTAGTAATTTCTCTTCATGTTGCTTTCCATTCTACACTATAAACTTATGAACTTTTCATTGGACTTTGATTTAGATCTACCTTGTCCATATGGCTTCCAGCTCTTGCTCCATCCCCTCTCTTCATTGACCAACGTTTGTGGTTGATCAGTGCATGCAGCTTTTCTTCTTGTCTCTTCTTTGAGAAAATTACTCGTCACCAAACTCATCGTGAGTTTATCATTAGGAGCATAATTACTCACTGACACCACCAAAGTTTCCCAGCTATCCGATAGAGAGCTGAGAAGAAAAAATGCATTTTGCTCATCTTCCAGAACCCTCTTCATCGCTAACAACTGATTCACGATACTCTGAACCTCGTTCAAATATTATGTGATAGAGTTCCTCTCCCTGTACTTGAGGTTAACAAGCTACCTGATGAGAAACGCCTTATTCCCAATGATCTCATCTCATATACCTCTTGTAACTTTGATCCATATCTTGTGCATCGATTTATCAATAGACACATGGTGGAATATATTGTCATCCAACCTTTTTCTAATCACTCCAATGGTCTTCTGGTTAAGAACCTTCCATTGATCTTCGATCAACTCCTCTGACTTCATCGCATCACCTCCATTGGGGCATATAGATCTTTTCTACATAATATATTTCATCTTTGGTTTTCAGATCAACCAATTAGATCCATTGAGGGTAATAATCCATGTGTTGATCTCCATCTCAATGAGCGTCGATCTAAAAGCCTAACAGATCTTCGACCCATAAACAACCAAGTCTGAGCTCTACTACTACTTGTTGGGAAACACTTGGTTTGATATCAATCATAGAGCAAATAGAAGAACAAATAAGCAAAGAACACACAATATTTTTAACGTAGTTCACCAAATCTATGGCTACGTCCACCATCGTTGAAGCTTGAGAGATTTTCACTATGAGAAAGAAACAATGATGTACACCTGGCACCTCTCTTTTTTTACAAAGTACACCTCCACGTCTCCGACAATGCCAAAGGCTCACAATCACAAAGCCTCCAACCCGATCCCCTCTCTGTGGTGAATCACCGTCTAAAGTTCTCTTTCTTTGAAAAACCTAGCAGTCACACCTCTCTAAATAGCACAACCCTTATTTGCCTAGTTTGGTTTCTCAATACCCTTTATATATCATAGGGTTACATCAAACAACAGACCCAAACCCGTAAGGAACGAATTCCTGAAACGGACAAACCGATTGGTCGGTCATAAGATCCGATCAGTCGATTTGATCCTGACCTAGGAAATTACCGTCGCGAGTAAATCCGATCGGTTTGTCATAGAACTAATCGGTCTTCCAAAATATACCTCTCCTGTATATCCATACCGATCGGTCAGAAAAGACCCACCAACAGGTCAGACAAGAAGTTTTCCTGCTTCTCCAAAATCGAGCCAAAACTGAAAGTTCTGTTTGTGTGCTATCCTTAGGATCATACAGATGATGACCTCATTGTGCGCACACCCTGGTTGGGTCTTCATGGGTATGGAAACCAAACACAAACCATTTCTTAGGACAACACCTATGATTTGGAAACCCACCAGTGGGGGATTTCAAATCGCGACGTGGCTCGACTCTCGGTGGATGGTGGTTGTGACGGGGTTGGTGGTGGTGGTGGTGGTGCATGGTGGTCACGACAGTAGTGCTAGTGGTTCATATTGATGGTGGCGGTGGTGATGGTGCATGGTGGATTAGTGGTGGTGCATAGTGGTGGTGGTGCTTAGGGATGGGGCGATGGTAGTAGCGTCAGCGGTGCTCGCTGTGGTAGTTGTGTATGGTAACGGTGCTGGAAGTGGTGGTGCATAGCGGTGGTGGCCGGTGATGGTGGTGGTGACGACGATAACAGTGGCGAATGCAATGATGGTGGTGACAATGTCGACAAAGATAAGAGGTCGCTATGGAGGATTTAGTGATTTCATTCCCTCCAACTGATGGGAATAGGATTCCTTCTGATGGGTTGGGGAATGCCCTTCCATTCTTCGAAAAACATACCCCAAGGGGTCTTGGGAGGAACCTCTTCCCTTCCGTCTCCCCTAATCACATCCATCACAGACACCAGTGTCTTATTACTTCCACCTCTGCCACCCGTGGCCACCTTCACCGGTCCGTCGCCACCTCCACCACCACTGGACACTGCCACCATCAACCCTCCGCCACCACCACCTCCACCGGTCGCCTCTGCCACCACCATCAGCCACTGCCTCCACTTGGCAACAATGCTTAGCTTCCACAATCACAGACTGCCACCACCACTAGTACCGCTCGTCATCGTCACTAAACCACCCTCGTTGTCACCTTCCTGCCAACTATGCCACCTCTGATATCATCACCACCTGTACCGACTACCCCTGCCAGTATTGCTACCACAGTCGTTGTCACCTCCGTCGACCACCAGCACCGACCACCCAGAACTGGCCTCTCATTGGAACCTAAAATCTTCACAATGGGAATGCCCTAATGCTCTTGGATGAGGATCAAATCACCATACAGATCACAACATGCGCAGAATACACATACACATCAGTATCTTAGAGGCACTGGGATTCCTGTTCTGTAGAGATCGAGGCCGGTGCTGGGGACACAACGAGCGTGGCAGAGCACATAGAAGCTCAGTAGCGAGTCCGTCTGTTTCTATCACATTGGAAAGGGTTATAAATATTAAATTTGCTAGACTTAATTTGTCATACCTGGGCGATTCAACCGTCGTTCCACCCCCAAAGCTAACCGAACTGCATAGCGACGTGTAAAACAGTTGTTGGGTGAGGCTCGGCGTGGATGGCCAGATGAAGCCCATCCAAAAATCTTGTTGTGACTCGGTTTCCACCAGATCATTTACCGACCGAGAGGCGATAAAACTCAGCAGCAGCATAATCACATATAATGTGTACCATAGAGGAAATTTTAATATTGGTAAAAAAAAACACAATATAACACTGACTTTAATAGGGCAAATTTCTCGAAGGCTTCTAATAATTAGTCAGAATAAAATTTGATTGGAGTAAAAGTCAAGGCTTGCATGTAGAGTTCTATACTAAAGTTAAAAAAGATCGGTGTCTTATAAAGCTCCTTCTTCGATAGATTCAAAGACCCACGAGTTCTTCTTCCGGTACTCCTCCTCTTGCTCGGGGGTGAAGTCATTCTTGATCTTGAACGTCGCTCGGATCTCATCAGGCATCTTTCCCCTGATCATGTTCGCCACCGTCTGGCAGATCAGGTCCAGCAGGCCCTTCACATTGAGATAGTTTGCGGCCTGGAAATTATTATTAACCCAAAATCAGAGATGATGTTATCGCAGTTGCAATGATATCATTACAACTAACTAAAAATAGAACGCAGTAAAATTTCCATGCATCACTCTAGTATATAGATACATAGAAACCAATGTCAAGAAAAATAACACCCTATTTAACCTAATTTCACAAGTATCCTAGTTTGTGCGTAATTCAAAGTCTAAATCAACTGATTCCAGTGCAGACAGAATTTGTACATGCTCGCCAATTGCTAGTAGTTTGCTTTGAGATTCACGCTAATTCAATCGAGATTTCATGATTTTGCTCTAGCGCCCAACCATTGTGATTGAGACCGTAATTTGCTATTGGTTCACTCAATCAATCAGCAATATCAGCCACAGCCACAGAGGGCTAATCAGTCGGTTATGAATTTCTTGCGCATTACCCAATTCTGATTAACCAATTGCTTGAAAGAGGGTTGGTACCTTGGGCCTCCACAACCCTCAGTCTTGCAATTCAAAAACTAGAAACTGATGCTATTACTGTAGGAATTAGATTAGGAATCTAGAATCAAAATGTCTGATTCAATATTCATACAACTTTGCTACTTGAGTCCGTTTTGGGCCTTTTGGCAACTACCAAGCTATTACAAACTACAAACATTAAATCAAAATTAGTAGAACTAGCATCTTAGGTAAGGAGGTTATATTTGGATTGATAGTGTCACTAGTGAACTGTGAACCGCCCACCCGCCACTATGCTCACTAGTGCAAGCTAATACACATGAGATCAGTTTGGGTGAAGGCACAGGACATTCATGTAAATACAAGTTGACAAAACAATGAATTTTAATTGGGAGGCTCCAGTGTACCTACTAAAATTGTGAATGGCAATGCAAGACTCGCAATATTGGCCACACCTGAAGCTAAGCTAGATAGTGGGAAGAATTCACAAATGAAACTAGTAATTTTGCGGATGCATCAAATGAACAACAAAGAGCGCAAGTGTGAAGCGTACATTTTACAACGCGACTAGTAGATGGTGACAGTATTTGCTGGGTCGTCGCTTGGTTGAATTCAGTGGTGCAAGGCTTCTCCATGCAACACGAGTATCCAGAACAACTATTGAAATCAAACGGCGTGGTCTTCTTCCCATTGTCTCACTATAAGGCGTGAATAGTTATGGGTCCTCAAGCAAGGTTGAGATGGAAAGAGGAACCAAGAACCATGCCTCTTTAAAGGCTTTCCTTGTCTCACTATAATGTGACTGGTTATGGGTCCTCAAGCAAGGTTGAGATGGAGAGGGACCAAGAACCATGCCTCTTTATAGGCCCTTCGGTTCCAAAACACCAAAGGAACCAGTATATTTTTATTTCCTCAAATGCATCACAGCATTAAATGGATTCATGGAACCTAAATAGGGTTTATTTGGATTTAGGGTGTAGTCAAAGGCGTGCCTAAGTGCACCAGGACCCTCAAGGCATAGGCCTAGCGCCTTGCCTAGGCAGCACCCATACTCTTCTAGGTGCCAAGCGTGCCTAATGCAGTCCCAAACCCAAGCGTCTAGCCAGCGATATATAGGTTCCAAATTTCTTTTTTCTCTCATCTGTTTTTCATCCCACATCCTCCCTGAAGGCCTATTACAGTACTACCCCCACTAAACATCCCAACTTAGAATTTTTTTCTTAAAAATCTAGATTTGGTGAAAATTTAAGTTTATCCCCAAACCTAGATATCTTCAAGTCTCCTCCAATCTTCTTCACTAACTGTTTATTTAATTTTTAGGGTTGGATTAGAGATGTTTTGGACACTAACAAGATAAAGTAACAAAAAAAAGGATTGGATCTTTTCTCCAAGAATAAACCAAATACAAGTACTTTATATTTTTCCCCTAAGTTTACTTTTTTCAAGAATCTCTAGTCTTCGTGATTCTTCAGTTCTTCCTAGTATTTTCTCTTTTCCATTGTTTATCTTTTAGAAAATCTAATATGCCGCATAGATTGCGCCTCAAAGTGGCTCTATGGATAAAAAAGTTGATATGGACCCTAATGATAAGAACACAGTGTGGTGCAAGCTAAGTGGCAAGAAGACAGTTGATGATATTTACCAATTTAATTAACACCTTGTTGGAGGCTTTCAATTAGGACAAAGTGCTCCAAGGTATCTATGGATTATCTAAACATACAAAGGAATGTTTGGATCAATAAAAAGGTTGAGAAAACTCAACTTGTTAGAGAGATGAAAAATAGGAATAACCTACTTGGTCTTAAAGAAATGAGAATGTACAAGTAACAGCAAGTGGAAGGAAATCAAAGTATACAAATAACAGGGGTTATGAATGAAAAGAAGAGACCTTAGACTAAGGGGTCAATTGATGAGCTATTTCCTCCCGCAAGTGAAAAGGAGTAGCTTACGCAATCCATCATTTATAGTGCACACAAGAAAAAAGGTAAGGAACAAGTTTGTGAATACATAGCAACCTGGTTCTGTGAAATGGAGTTCCATTCAATACGGCAAGATCACAAAGATTCCATACCATGATAAACATGGTTGGACAATTTGGTCCCGGTAATATCATCTTTAACCAATGCAGTATTTAATTACTACTATTCATTGCCTATTAATTTTAGTGTATATTTAGTTTTCAGATATGATGTGCAATTTCCTCCCGTAAGTGGAAAGGAGTAGTTTAAGCAATCCAATATTTATAGCGCACAAAAGAAAAAAGGTCGGGAACAAGTTTGTGAATACATAACAATCTGGTTCTATGAAATGGAGTTCCATTCAATGCGGCAAGATCACAATGCTTCCAAACCATGATAAATGTGGTTGGACAATTTGGTCCCGGTAATATAATCTTTAATGCAGTATTTAATTACTACTATTCATTGTCTATTAATTTCAGTGTATATTTAGTTTTCAGATATGAAGGCAATCTCTTATAATGATCTCGAAAAAAGTAAGTGGAGAAGATGTGCGACTTTATGAACAAGTTCAAGCAATATTTGACAATATATGGTGGACAGATGAAAGGGGAGGATCTTAATTAAGTTTTAGGTATTGTCCGAAAGGAATCGTCTTCTTGAGGTCTCTTGATGGGTATAGCCATGTCTTGATCATTGTTGTCAAGGCGCGCGCCTAGGCGCACTAGGCGCCCGGAGACAGCTAGGCCCCAGTGTGCCTAGGCGAACAGCACTAAGCGGCGGCCTAGGCACGCCTAGGTGCACCTAGGCTAGGCGCACGCCTAGTTTTAGGCATTGATTTTTGTTATTTTTTTAAAGTAAAACCCAACACACCCCCATCTTCTTTGTTCATTTTGTTGTTGTATACTTGTTTATACTATTTGTTCATTGTGTTGCATGCATTTGATTAGAATATGCTCAATTTTATGTTAGCAAGTGTTTGTATTCTATTTGTTCCGTTTGTTGTTTACTTGTTTATACTATATATGTGTGATTGTATTGCATGCTTTTGAATAGAATATGATTGATTTCATGTTAGTAAGGTGTTATATTGCTGCCTATTACATATATACCTGCAAGTATAGACTATACATCTATACCGTGCCTGGAGGATGCTTATGCACATAAGGTCACGCCTATGCACAATGTATGTGTCATTGTGTTGCATGCATTTGAATAGAATATGGTCAATTTCATGTTAGTAAGGTGTTTTATTGTTGCCTATTACATATATACCTGCAAGTATAGACTATACATATATACCCGTGCTTGGAGGATGCTTATGCACAGAAGGTCACGCCTATGCACATAAGGTCACGCCTAGCTCCTAAGCTCCCTTCGGACGCCTAGCCTCGCCTTGACAACTATAGTCTTGATTGTTGAGATCTGGAGCGTTGTCATTAAGGAGGTTGAGGGCAAAAACATTCTTCAAGTAATGTTTTTATTTTCTATTTGAGTTACGTCAAACCATTGTAATAGACTGGTAGTTATTTTAGAATATGAGTTAAGATTTTTCATTTCTAAAATTGTAGATTATCACAAATACGGCTTCAACTACAAGTAGGTGGGGATAGGGAGCGCATTGAATCAAAAACACCGTACTATATATTGGTCACTAATGGGGATCAAGGGCATGATGAGCACCAGATGAAGACCAACGAGCATCAGCACTGTAGAAGATGATCAGAGCTTCAGTTGGCTTCAGACATATCCAAATTCGCACACCGTTTGATACATCGATCTATTTTTATTTTTTTGGGTGATATGCATGTAATGAGCTTATTGGGCTTTATTTTATTTTATTTGGGTGAGAGGAATTATCAGAGCACTCCCATAATAACTCGACTTTAAGTCGGAAGTTATTTGGGCACCCCAAGCTATCCCAAAGAGAGAAATGTCGCTCCTTTATGTCGTGGGTGCTATTCCTGGACGTTTCGTTCTTACGACGTGAACTCCTCTCACTTATCTCTCTCTCATCTCTCCTCTATAAAGGCATGTATTAGATTTTTATGGATCAGTCTATTATGCTATTTTGAAAAAAAAAAAAAAATTTGCTCCGATTGTGGTGATAGTGTTCTTCTCGTGGATCTTAGAATCTTCGCGGTGCACGCCTTTGAGAAGTAGTAGTTCGGGAGGTTATCGTCATCATCCGGTGAGGTAGTTCCAACATTCTTATCATTCTTTTATGTAATTTCTAGATTGTGATCTCATTGAAAGCAAGAAACCATTGGCAACCATCCATCCAAATCGAAGATCTGCAAAAACCGTAAAACTGAAACCTTAAAATATTCATAACTTTATCGAAACAACCTGATTCAACTGAAACTAATTCCCATAGATCCCTCCCTCGGACCTACACACACACTCCTACGCCAAAAGCCCCAATTCTGAAACCCGAATTGAACCCCGATTTTAGTGATTTCCAAACCTAAAAACACAGTCCAGATTTAGTAAAACTGACGGTAGGTTATGGAGATATCTCCATAACCTACCGTCAGTTTTAGCCCAAATTCGAACCACAATCTCTCCCCCAATCGTAATATTTTAAATAAAAAGACGAAAATGTCCTAAAAACTGCACTTGCCCAAAACATCTCCAGAACCTTCCTTTGGACTTTGCTATCGCACAGTCTCCCACAACTTATATCTGCATCCACATAGAGAACTACGAGGGTCATGCATACGATTTCAGAAGGAAGAAAAGTTGTCATGCACTGTCTACCATAATGTGCGCAACATCTCTTCTTTCGCCTTAGAAATTTGAGTATTCCCACTTGAGCCCACAGTCCTCGAAGCTGGACGAGAAGGACCAGCTGAACGTCCCGAGAGAGAAGTTACAGACACAACTGTTAAAGGTTTCATTATATTAATCCATCTAAAACATACTTGTGTGGACCTCCCTCTACTATCACGAATTACGACACCTACGATGTGGGAGTTGTGTTCAAATTGAAAGTTTATCAAGTATTCGAAGACTCTCAATGGGAAGATCTTCATTGTGATTATATTGACTGCGAGAAATATCTGCACTATCGAAGAATTCTGCATGTTTTTTATTATTTCATTACTTCTATTAAAATTGTATTAATCTCGAACATTGCTTAAATCATTCATATTAGAAGCATTGGCCTAGGACTAGATCTAGGGAATCCATCATTCATGCTTGCATTCATATAGATCTAGGCAAGGTTTCAAAAAGCAATGGGTGCTAGGCGAGAGTTGGGGGACCGCTTGATGCCTAAGCACTCAAGTATTTTTAAATAAATAAAAATTATTTCCAAATTAATTAGTGCTTAACACTGTTAACAAGCAGAAATTGTTAATGATAATAAAGTAATAAACTGATAATTAGAAGCTCATACAAAGTCAAAACATACAAAACATGATGACATACAAAGTCTAAACCATCAACATCTAGTAATCAACATAAAGTATCAAACTATGAATCTACAGATGACCCGATTCTTCATCGAATCAATCTCATAAAGCGCTTGGCACCTGCCTAGGTCCTGGTCTGCCTGGACCGCTCTGTTTAAGCGCTCCAAGGCTAGGCGGGGCATTTTGCCTACCACCTCGCTTAGGTGGGTGCCTAGACAGACGCCTATAATGCTTTTTGAAACAGTAGGTCTAGGTTGCAAACTTGCATTCATTATGCATCATTAAACCTACATTAGTTGTCCTATAGTTTGTCTTGACTCTTGCATCATAAGCGGTATCAGAGCCTAGGCTAGAACCTATAGCAACTAGATTTGGATTATCTTATAAGAGAAGGAACTAGGACCAATGAACAAAGAGACGAGCTATTGGATCAAGTCTATCAAAGGATACTAGATCTAGAAACTGAGTTTGATCAAACAAAAACTCACCTAAGTCAGTTAGAGACACTTGTTGTCCAAGTTCCTCCTGATGCGACATCCGTTGCCCCACCTGGGAATGGCAATAGAATTGAGGGAAAACCAGTTCCTGGAGGTAACAATGAACAAATCCCCATCGTGGGAGATCAAAGCTATGGTAGAATTGTTCAACATCAGCAGGCTCTACCATTAGTTAGCTAAAAGAACAACGTTCAAAACCATATGCCACAAGCTCCACCTAGAACATTCCCACATGCCCGAGATCGTGTACATCACACTCAAGATTGGGAAGCTAGAGAAAAGGAGTTTGATGAAGACCTATTTGTTTGGAAAAGAAGCGGTCGATGTGGTCCAAATAGACATGATGAAGCCTGTCAAAGACTCAAACAAATGGCGTGGCCTTATCTCCCGTTGTCTTACTAAGCTCAAAACTAAGCTCGACTACCACGTATTAGCTATCATTTGTCCAAAAGAAGCGGTCGATGTGGTCCAAATAGACATGATGATGCATTATACTAATCTAATGCATCAGTCAAAACTAAGCTCCACTACCACATATTAGCTATCATTTGTTCTACATGATGAATTGGTTAAAGGATCTCGACTGGATGCATCAAATTAACAACAAAGAGCATAAGTTCGGAGGCAAGCATAAGTGCAAGATTTCTCCAGGCCACACAGGTACCCAAACAACTATTCAGGTCAAATGGCGTGGCCTTATCTCCCGTTGTCTTACAGTGCGTGAATGATGATGGATCCTCCAGAAAAGTCGTGACGGAGAGAGGGGACCACAACCCATGCATATTTATGGGCCTTTGGTTCCAACGCATCGAAGGAACTTATACCTTTTTATATTCTCAAGTGCATCACCCCATTGAATGGAAGCATGGAACCTCAAGAGTGTTTATTTGATTTCAGGGTAAACTTCATACACATCGATGGTTACATACACTTAAATTATGATTATTGGCTTAGGAAGAAGGTTATGGAGTCCAAGTGTCATCAGTTTAAGGGCCACGTGAGAATGGAAAAACACAACACCATGCATGGTTATACATGCCACATTAAGTGGAATCAGATACCGTTAACTTAAACTATGATCTCCAACATATCCTACATTAAAATACGAAAAAATCATTATAATCAAATTGCAACTCTCTATACCATAGAAGAAGGGTAAGCATCCAATTTCTTTTCATACCTAAGCCAATCTAAAATAGACGGGGAGACGTAGCCTGGTGGCTGGTACACTCCCTCTTACTAATGAGGGTTCTGGGTTGGTAGGTGTCTGCCTTGAACCTCCTTCAGATGAGATGCTGAGGGGTCAAACAAAGAAAAACTTACAAGATCTTGGACCAGGGGACCCTGATTTCTAGTTCTCTACTCAGAATTTCTAAGGAGATTTCTCAGCAAAACCTGATTATGGGTATTACAGCAGAGGGTTTTCATTGCAAGTCTTGTAGATGCACATGAAAGTTCCTCTCAGATTCCAGAGCATCCTAGTAAACCCTAACCCTAGAAAACCAAACAAGGGAAACCGATAGCATCTACATTCTAGCAAATCGATCAATGTTAGAACAATGCAAAACCCTAAAACAACCAATCGCAAGAGATGAAGAAGAACCAAGCCAACCCTAAACCTAGACAAGCAAAAGGATGAGCAGGGGAAGGAGGATGTACTAACCAGGATGAGGTCGTAGAGGGTGTCCAGGTCGACCTTGGCGAACTCGGCGTCCCATTCCTTGAGCTCCTCGTCGTCGCCGCCCTTGGGGTCGGACACGGCGGCGTGCTTCATGCAGTATTCGAGAACCTTGGTGAGGATGGTGGAGTCGACGTTGGCGACGGGGATGGTCCCATCGGCGCAGTCGACCTCGATCATGTCCCGGATCATATGAGATTCCATCGCCACAGCCTGATCCACCACGAACTCCTTCCCGTCGGAGCTTGTCAGAGCTATTTTCTTCCCCATTGATAACACAGTGCCGACGGAAATCATGACGCTGCGGCTCTTTGCCCCCCATTAAATAGACTACTTGCGTGTTCGACTCCTCTGGTAGTTGCAAAAACTCACAAGACTAAAATAGCCTTGGTTAAGTTGTCGAATTTACCTACCTACCATTGACTATATAACTTCACCTAAACTTTACGAAACGTATAGTTTCGAAATCTAGTGTGGGACCACTATAGCTGCTACAGTGATTTCACTGTAGTAGCTACAATAAAACTACAGTGAAATCACTGTAGCGCTATAGTGATTCCCCTGTAGCGGCTACAGTGAAATCACTATAGAGCTATAGTGATTCCGTCGTGGCTGCTAAAAAAACACTTTGCTATAGTGAAATCATTGTAGCAATAGTACTCAATTTTGTAACAATAGTATTTAGTTCAATTGAGTATTATTAGCATAAATTTGAGTATCTTTGCTACAGTGAAATCACTGTAGCTGTTATAGTGATTTTTTTGTGACTGCTAAAAATACTTTTCTATAGTAAAATCACTATAGTACTCAATTTTAGTCGTAATAATACTCAATAAAACTAAGTATTATTTGAATAAAATTGAGTACTTTACTACAGTGATTCACTGTAGCAGCTATAGTGAAATCACGCACTGTAGCAACCCGTGCCACTATTGCCTTAAAAAAAACGTGTCATATATCATCTGTCGTTATCTAATGTGGGAGGATACTATGGATATTTATAGTATTTTAAAAAAAATCGTTATCCAAAACGATTAAGATCAAATCATTTGCAATCAAAACAATGGACAGAGGATCAGCCTTCATGTAATAGTCATTCCGGTGGACTTACTGTAAATAGGAACTTAAAATGGGACTAAATGTTATACACACTCTGTTTTTTGGACCTAACATCAATTTTTCCTAAATATTTTTACCGGCAATCGAAGGGGTTTAGTTGCCATTGCCGAAAAAAAAATATAGATTAATTGGCTATCAATCCCTCATAGAACAAACCTCGAAGGTGCAGGGCATCGAAATATTTCTAATAACGTTAAATCTTTGATCTTCTTCAGAAATCCAAAAATGCCCACAGCTCCTATCTCTTTCGAGCACGAGCTGCCTCTGGCGGTCCCAGTATGAACAGCTTGATTCAGTGAATAGGACCTTGAGGTGCAACTACTCGACAGTGGCGAGCAGCGGAGATGAGTGGGTACGGTTAGGGTTCGGTTTAGATCCCAGGTCTAGGGTTCAATCCCATGGCCCATAGATCTTAGGTTTAGGGTTAGGTTTAGGTTCGATTCAGCAGCGGCGAGAAGTTGTTCGGCTCGGTGGTTTCCTGGTTCAGTGGCATGCAAAAGAAATTTTGAAATGCTGTGTAGGGCATTTTCATCCACAGCATTTCAAATTCCTTTAACTTAACTGATTTCTTTATCAATGAATGCTCACACATTTCCCCAAAAAATAATAGCATGGTATTGCAAAGGGTTGCAATTGGGGAGTCCCACTGCAATTCCAAACCTTAATTAATAACCTCCTCCGTAGTACTACAGTGGATATCTTATTTCTTTCTGAAACTGAAAGGCTGCCAATAGCCATGCTAATTTCACACGCAGTATTGGCATGGATTGTAGTTATGGTGTGGATGCAGTAGGGGCCAATGGAGGGCTACCCTTCTATAGAAGGTGTTAGTTCACTAAAGCATCATTCATGGTTGTAAAAACTATATTGTAGCCAAAATTGAGGAAGGCAGTTCATAGATCCTGTGTAGTATCTATGGTTGTTCATATTTGACAGTGAGGGCACTAGTGTGGGAGCATATCATCAACAAGCTTCAACCTCTATACTTGCCTATTCTTTGTGTAGGTGACTTCAATGACCTTCTCTCCCAAGCGGAGTTGCAAGCAACGCTGATCAACTCCAATGAGATAAACTCTCTTCGCCGAGAGCACCTCCTTTTTTATGAAGCATAGTCTCCTCTTTTTGATGAAGGACGCGTCAAGAAAGTCGGGCTCCAGGTAGTGCGCACAACCCGATAGTCGTGCTCACGACCACGTGGGAAGGGATACGTTCATCTTTTTGGAGGACATGTTGACTTTTCAGGATGGGGCGGGGTCGTGCACACGATTTGTCCAAGTCGTGCGCACGACCCCTAGAGTCGAGTCACATCTTCAACAACCTCCTCCCCCCAACCCGATATGATTTACGATCTCAATGATAACGATGGGACTCAACAGCTCATGCTCCAACAGCACCATGGGAATACAGCGGCAATACCTTTATGGTTGATGGGGATGACATCCCAGACAACAATATCATCTACACCACCCCCGTCCCGGCCCCACATGCTCCAACAGTGACCTGTATAGTATATAGCGAAAAGAATCAATAACACGTAATTAAAAGAATGGGTAATATAAGGTCCTTGACCAGAAGTCAGTTTAGTGGTTAGGACCGACAAAGAGATGCTTTAACAGTAGATCCCTCCGGTTAGAAAATGTCAATTTTACCCGTACATATACAAGGAAATCACGTGAAGAAAAAAATTCAGTGATTTTGCTGTAGCAATTTGCAACTTTTTTTAAGGAAAACAAGATTTTTGGAGAAGAAAAAAAATACTACAGTGATTTTAGTATTAGGGACATTTTTCTCTTTTAAAGAGAAAAAAGTCAACAAAATGACTTGCTCTAATGAATCTTTTTCAAGAGGAACCTAGTACAAAACCATCTTATTGTTTGTCCTTTAGCTAAAAATGAACTCCTTAAAAGGACTTATTGCTAAGTCCCCCATTAAAGAATCAATAACACCTAATTACAGTATATCTTAACAAATCTTATCATCCCTCCTAAATAGGTCCAAATGAAGGCTAGACATCTATAGTATAAAACGAGTTGAAACCTAGTAGGTCCATTGACACTCCTGCACCTAAATAACCATGGGGCCCACTGCATCTCTCTCCATCTTTCAAAGTCTTAGATTGCTATATATCTGTTTTTCCAAATGACTGATATGGGAACACATTATTTCATCATATGTCATAGCAATTACAAATACATTGATTTTAATTTTTTAATACAGTAAAACTTCATCAATTTCTTATTTTTATGTACAATAAGTTTTGTGTGAGAAGTTTTGTTGTGTAACATCTTTAGTTATTGGATGTTATAAGGTAATCTCATACAAAAACTATGATACTTCTTTCACACAAATATTGCCTGATTTTTCTTCATAAATCAATGTGATCTTTTCGCTTAATAGAGAGTTGATATATACTTTCTTTTTTATTTGTTGCTTATACATTATTTTGGTTATCTAATGTTTCCTCTTTCACTTTTTCTTACCACATTTATCTTACTTTTCGGTCCATTTCACGTTGAATTTTATAAAATATTGGAGGAAACCAAGTGAGACTCCATTGCCACTGTCTGCTCCACCACGAACTCCTTCCCGTCGGAGCTTGTCAGAGCTATTTTCTTCACAGTGTCGACGGAAATCATGACGGCTGGGGCTATTTGCCCCCCATTAAATAGACTTCGACCGACTACGGGGTAATTTGCGTGTTCGACTCCTCTACGATCGGTCCTTCCCGCCGATTCACTCGGACGGTGACGTGGGAGGAATGACAGCCGTTGGATGGAGCTGCCCAATAATGTTTCACCAAAATTCCTCTAGCACCATAAATCTTTGGGGCAGACTGCAAACAATCCTTTTTAAGGGTTTTATTTTAAGATCGGTCCCGACAACCTTTTCCTCTAAGTCCATGTTGAACAGATTAGTTGCAAAAACTCTTTCGGTTAATACAAGACTAAAATAGCTTTGGTTAAGTTGCCGAATTTATTAACCTACCATTGCCTATATAACTTCACTCAAACTCTACGAAACGTACAGTTTCGAAACCTAGTGTGGGACCACTATAGTTGCTATAGTGATTTCACTGTAGTGGCTACAGTGAAATCACTGTAGCGCTATAGTGATTCCGTCGTGGCTGCTACAAAAGACTTTGCTACAGTGAAATCATTGTAGCAATAGTACTTAATTCAATTAGTGTTATTAGCATATATATATATATATATATATATATATATATATATATATATATATATATATATATATATATATATATATATATATATATATATATATATATATATATATATATATATATTTATTTTTTTTTATTTTTTTTTTTTTTTTATTTTTTTTTTTTTTGAGATTGACGGGTGTCCCGAAACCTTTCGGGCAATGGCCACTTCAGGCTCGGATTAATCCCTCCGAGAGTGAAGCCCGACCCACTCGGCAATTACCACTTCACTCCAAAGTAAATCGAGGGGAGGAAGAGTTGAACCCACAACCTCATCACCAAAGCATCAGTTGCTTTGCCAACTCTCCTATCCCCTGGTGGGTATTATTAGCATATATTGAGTATCTTTGCTACAGTGAAATCACTGTAGCTGTTATAGTGATTTTTTCGTGATTGCTAAAAACACCTTTCTACAGTAAAATCACTATAGTACTCAATTTTAGTCGCAATAATACTCAATAAAAGTGAGTATTATTTTAATAAAATTGAGTGCTTTGCTACAGTGATTCACTATAGCAGCTACAGTGAAATCATGGGTTGCTACAGTGAAATCGATGTAGCAGCTACAATGAAATCAATGTAGCAACCCGTGCCACTATTGCCGTAAAAAAAAATGTGTCATATATCATCTGTCGTTATTTAAGATGGGAGGATATTATGGGTATTTATGGTATTTTAAAAAAAATCGTTATCCAAAACGGTTAAGATCGGATCATTTGCAATCAAAACAATGGATAGAGGATCAGCCTTCATACAATAGTCATTCCGGTGGACTTACTATAAATAGGAACTTAAAATGGGACTAAATGTTATACACACTCTGTTTTTTGGACCTAACATCGATTTTTCCTAAATATTTTTACCGGCAATCAAAGGGGTTTAGTTGCCATTGCCCAAAAAAAAAATAGATTAATTGGTTATCAATCCCTCATAGAGCAAACCTCGAAGGTGCAGGGCATCGAAAATATTTCTATTAACGTTAAATTTTTGATCTTCTTCAGAAATCCAAAAATGCCCACAGCTCCTATCTCTTTCGAGCACTAGCTACCTCTGGCGGTCCCAGTATGAACAACTTGATTTGATGAATAGGACCTCGAGGTGCAGCTGCTCGGCAGTGGCAAGCAGCGGAGATGAGTGGGTACGGTTAGGGTTCGGTTTAGATTCCAAGTCTAGGGTTCAATCCCATGGCCCATAGATCTTGGGTTTAGGGTTAGATTTAGGTTCGGTTCAGCAGCGGCGAGAAGTTGTTCGGCTTGGTGGTTTCCTGGTTCAGTGGCATGCAAAAGAAATTTTAAAATGCTATGGAGGCCATTTTCATCCACAGCATTTCAAACTCCTTTAACTTAACCGATTTCTTTATCAGGGATGGCTCACACATTTCCCCAAAAAATAATAGCATGGTATTGCAAAGGGTTGCAATTCGGGAGTCCCACTGCAATTCCAAACCTTAATAACCTCCTCCGTAGTACTACAGCGGATATCTTATTTCTTTTTAAACTGAAAGGCTGCCAATAGCAATGCTAATTCCACACGCAATATTGGCATGGATTGTAGTTATGGTGTGGATGCAGTAGGGGCCAGTGGAGGGCTACCCTTCTATAGAAGGTGTTAGATCACTAAAGCATCATTCATGGTTGTAAAAACTATATTGTAGCCAAAATTGAGGAAGGCTCAAGTTCCTAGATCCTGTGTAGTATCTATGGTTGTTCATATTTGACAGTGAGGGCACTAGTGTGGGAGCACATCATCGACAAGCTTCAACCTCTATACTTGCCTATTCTTTGTGTAGGTGACTTCAATGACCTTCTCTCCCAAGCGGAGCTAGTAACAAGCAATGCTGATCAACTCCAATGAGATAAACTCTCTTCGCCGAGAGCACCTCATTTTTTATGAAGCAGACACTCCTCTTTTTGATGAAGAACGCGTCAAGAAAGTCGGGCTCCAGGTAGTGCACACAACCCGATAGTCGTGCTCACGACCACGTGGGAAGGGATACGTTCGTCTTTTTGGAGGATGTGTCGACTTTTCCGGATGGGGCCGGGTCGTGCACACGATCTGTCCAAGTCGTGTGCACGATCCCTAGAGTCGAGTCACATCTTCAACAACCTCCTCCCCCCAACCCGATATGATTTACGATCTCAATGATGACGATGGGACTCAACAGCTAATGCTCAAACAGCTCCATGGGAACATCGGCAATACCTTTATGGTTGATGGGGATGATATCCCAAACAACAATATCATCTACACCAACCCCGTCCCGGCCCCACATGCTCCAACAGTGACATGTATAGTATATAGCGAAAAGAATCAATAACACCTAATTAAAAGAATGGGTAATATAAGGTCCTTGACTAGAAGTTGGTTTAGTGATAACGACCGACATAGATGTTTTAACAGTAGATCCCTTTGGTTAGAAAATGTCAATTTTACTCGTACATATACAAGGAAATCATGTGAAGAATAAAAATTCAATGATTTTGCTGTAGCAATTTGCAAATTTTTTTAAGGAAAACAAGATTCCTGGAGAAGAAAAAAAATACTACATTGATTTTAGTATTAGGGACATTTTTCTCTTTTAAAGAGAAAAAAGTCAACAAAATGACTTGCTCTAATGAATCTTTTTCAGGAGGAACCTAGTACAGAACCATCTTATTGTCTGTCCTTCAGCTAAAAATGAACTCCTTAAAAGGACTTATTGCTAAGTCCCCCATTAAAGAATCAATAACACCTAATTACATAATATCTTAACAAATCTTATCATCCCTCCTAAATAGGTCCAAATGAAGGCTAGACATTTATAGTATAAAACGAGTTGAAACCTAAGTCCATTGACACTCCTGCACCTAAATAACCATGGGGCCGGCCCACTGCATCTCTCTCCATCTTTCAAAGTCTTAGATTGCTATATATCTGTTTTTCCAATTGACTGATATGGGAACACATTATTTCATCATATGTCATAGCAATTACAAATACATTGATTTTTATTTTTTAATACAGTAAAACTTCATCAATTTCTTATTTTTATGTACAATAAGTTTTGTGTGAGAAGTTTTGTTGTGTAACATCTTTAGTTATTGGATGTTATAAGGTAATCTCATACAAAAACTATGATACTTCTTTCACACAAATATTGCCTGATTTTTCTTCATAAATCAATGTGATCTTTTCGCTTAATAGAGAGTTGATATATACTTTCTTTTTTATTTGTTGCTTATATATTATTTTGGTTATCTAATGTTTCCTCTTCCACTTTTTCTTACCACATTTATCTTACTTTCCGGTCCATTTCATGTTGAATTTTATAAAATATTGGAGGAAACCAAGTGTAAGTTAAGATAACTATACAAATTATTCTATATTACATCTATAATAAAACAGACATAGTATACCTATTAATCATTATTGATACGGCTAAATTGGATGTAGAAAGATGAAAAGAGTCATGCAATGCAATGCGAGCGACTCTTCTAGATTTGGGATTTTTAAACCCTGGTTTTTATCTACTCGGTCGGGTCGAGCGGGTCATTCCAAAACTGGCAGGGTCACTCGGTTTTGATCGGGTCCTAAATAGCTCCAATTCCTTTATCTAGATAGGACCGGATGGATTTCAGTAGTCGGACCGACCGATCTTGTCCAGTTCTGATAACATTGGTAACATATGTATTGAACATGGTAAACTAACATGATCGCACTTGTGGGTTTATCTATATATAATTGAGTGGTGGTGAAGATTATAGCATCATGTGTCACTCCAAAAAGAAATAGATTTTTAAAAATAGTTCCAAAGAAAATCCATAGATGTTGTTATAACATAGGAGCTGAAACGTCATATTAACCCCAATTTTGTCGCCCTCCTTTTCTTCTCGGCCGACAGCCCTGACCAGGGTCTTCTTCGAGCTACTAATAATCGTTGTCACGCTGTACAGAGTGGAGGGAACCGACGTTTCGTAAAGACCACTATTCTGTATAGAATTGGGGAAACCAGCACCACCTCCTCCTACACTCGGTCATTTTAGTCTGGTCCCCTTTCCATGGGCAAGTGCACAAGAAAGTGGGTTGGGTTAAAATGGCCAAGTGTAAGAGGAGGAAGGAGGATGGGCGGTGGTGAACGAGCGGCGACATGCATGGGTCAAGTCGGTGGATGGGCTTCGACAAGTGGCAGCTGGAGGAGGGGCTTCAACGGGTAGTTGTGGTCTGTGGTTTGGACGTACCACACATTACAGAGTACAGCAAAATTGCATGTGCTGCCCTTGGTATCCCGCAACTGCCTTTGGCAACTGTGATGCCCCTAATAATCTTTGTAGTGTAAATAACCCGACCACTTTATAGGAGATGCTCTTAAGCTCTAGTCCCGACACCAAGATCATTCCTCCTAAAGAGACAATTTGCATCAAACCACCCAACCTCCAGTTTTGACTTATCAACCCCTTACAAATAGCAAAATTACCCTTCGTTCACTATAGCACAGTCCCAATTCAGTTGGGAGTATCAATTCGGTTGCTATAGTGATTTGAAGTATCAATTCGGTTGCTATTTGATTTCACTGAAGCAACGGTAAAATCACTTTCAACTAAATTGTTATTGCTTCAGTGAAATCACTGTAGCATTATATATTATCAATTTGGGTAACAGAGCAACAATTATGTTGCTGAAGAGATTTTATTGTTGCTATAGTAAATTCACTCATGCTCAAATTAATACTCCGCTATAGCGAAATCAATGTAGCAGTCACTATACATGCATATTATCAAATTGCTACTCTAACTTACCGAATTGATAATCAGGAATAAATCCAACAAAATAAATAAACAAAATATATTTATTTGATAAAGTAAAGCTATCACATTCAACAAATGTGATACTTCTTTCATGTAAATATTGTTATATAATCCTTCCACAAACCATGTGATTTTTTCACAGAACTGAGATTTGATACGTATTTTTTCCAATCTTGCCGATAATTTTTTTCCTCTCTCTTATTTCTCTCTTGCATTTTAAACCCAATTTATCTATTTTACTATAATCAATTTGCTAGTCCTTTTTTGTTCATCTCTCTTTTTTTTTTCTTGTCTCTTGCTCGTTTTACCCAATTTATCGTTTTTACTATAAACAGTTTGATAGTCCATTTCACATAGCTCTTTGTTTTAAAAAAATTCTATTTTTTTTTCTGTTTTGAGAGAGAATCCATCAACATCATATATGATGGATTCAATCCCATATTTCTGTTAGAACAACCAAGAGACTTTATCGGTTAAGCTAGCTACCTGGCATTCTCGAACTTTATAAAATATTGGAGAATACCAAACAAAAGGCAGTACAATTATATCAATCGTGTTCTAAAATCTTTATTACATTTTCTCATTTTGAATCTAGAGACAAATCACCCTTTTCCCATGGGGGCTTCAAAAGTTATTTTACACACCCTAATTGACCGTCGTTCATAGCAAGGATAAAGTATACCATTAGAATGGTTTTGGTTTTGACTCCAGCCAATGTCAAACCATCAAGTGAGAGTTTGGGGTTCGAAAGATCAGTGAGGCTTTCGCTAGCGTTGGACATGGACTTTTGAGGCGGTGAGTAATCCCTTAAGATTTTTAAAATTTAATTTTTTTCTGAGCATATTCCCATTTTAACTCATAGTTGTCATTTATCTCATCTATACATGACAGTGATAGTTCCCTCTACTGACTTTTGTCATGATATAATATGTTGAATCTTATGTCTAATTGTTGATCACTCCCCCAGATATGATACTCTCATGGTTCATTTATTTTGGTAGGACAGGGTTCATGTTATACACCCAGATCTCCAGTTTGTTCGGAATGGCTTGTACAAATCTTCCTGCCTGCTTAGCTACGATGAGGACTTGCAGCAACTTGGTGAGCACAATTTGGTCTTGAAAGACAACTTGACAAAGACTTTAGATCCCTCGACAAAGGATGGATTGCAGCATATCATACGTTGTACTTTTTTTTTAATAAAAAAAATTACAGATGGCAGTAATTAGTGACTATTTAACCTTCATTAACTACATTTGAAAAGTGCTAAACTATTCAATAGGGCATTTAGCCGATATAAATCTAAATGTGTCAGTTTTTACTATTGATTATCTGATCTGAGATGTGTTTCTACTTATGCAAATTTTTCCATCTGCATGTGAGAGATAGGCATAAAAGATGAGGCGAGAAGCACCAGAATACCCTAACCAATTGAATTTCATGGTCATAGTAGTAGCACTCTAACTAACTTCTCACGCAGTTTTTCTTTTTCTTTTTCTTTTTTTGAAAGATAATTTATTTTTCTTTTTTTGAAAGATAATTTATCATTATCTTATCTTGATCCATGATCTCCCTTTGTCTCGCTTACACAATAGAGAAGCCCAGAAGAAGATACACTAAGAGCCTTCAACGAATAATATAGCTCTTTAACACTCGGAAACTCCTAAACCTATAAATATGATAGGAATTCCGTCAAACATGGCATGCAGCCTGAACCAGGTTCGCTAGGGCGCACAGGCCGGCTCACGGCCCCCTCGACCTGGAACCCCAAGGCAGCCCCCAGAAAACCTCTGTCTAGGGGTGGCAATGGGTCGTGTTGGGTCGGGTTCGTGTCGTGTCTAGTTTCGGGTCATGTCCAAAAACCCTAGACCCGGACCCAACCCGTTTAACTAATCATGTCTAGATCCTAAACCCATACCCGACCTGTTTATAAAAGGGTAGACCCGATAAGACCCGTTTACCACACGGGTTTATTCAGTTGACCCGATCCAACCCAATCCGACTCAACCTGACCTAACCCGATAGACCCGCTGATACTATATATTACAGTATCGGATTACGGGTAGACCCGACCCGACCCGATCCGACCCGTTGAATTTTAAACTGGTCTTCCCGGGTCTACCATGTCCAGACCCTAAACCCAGACCCGACCCGTTTATTAAACGGGTCTATCGTGTCGACCCGTTTACGACCCAAACCCGTTTAGCCCTGACCAGACCCGCTAACTTCGTGTCGGGTCTGCTGTGTCGGGTCCGCAATTGCCAGCCCTACCTCTGTCTGAAATTTTGCCCAGGCTCTCACAGGGGTTTGCTCGGTCGAACTGCACCTGGAGCCGAGCCCCTGTCTTCCGTCACATTTCGCCCAAGTGAAAAATAAAACCGATTAGATTTGGGACGGGTTCGGGTTTAGCCCACCGGGACACAAACCTGAGCTAATTACATATCCCAACAATATTCATACCCACCCTCGTAGCCCAAGGGAACAAGTAGGATTAGTGATTGTAATAATGAAAGTTTTTTTTTTAAAGAAATTTAGGGGTGCCCCGTTTGCTCTCCCCTTTTCTCACCTAGGGTTAGGGTTTACCCGATCGCATGCTCGGCTTCCTCAGACGCCGCCGGTGGGTCCGAGGAGGCCGTTCCTCCTTGAGGGTGGGATCTAGTCCCCTTCTTTCCCTCTGTGCATAGAGGTTCATTGGCCGCCAGCAGTTTTGTGATCGAAGTACCAGGATAGTGGGCTACTTTTCCCTGCTCCGCTGAAGCTCTTTCCTCGACGTCGGGAGTCGTTGTCTCGCCTGATCCGCTAGGTTGGTCGGCTCTGACCCCGGTGTCAGGGATCTCTGCCGGTGGATGTTCAGACCGTCATCTCGGGTGGCGAGAGGCTCCTGGCTGCTTGAGGCAACAGTGAAGGTCGGCGGTAGCATGGAGGACCGGCAGCAAGTCCAATTTTTCATCATGTTGTGCTACTGGTGCAGCAGAGGTTTGCCGGATTTTGAGCTTTTGGGTGTTGTTTGTTCTATGTTTTCCTTTTGTTTTTCCTTTGGTGTACGCCTTGTCTTGGCCACGGTGATTCTGTACACCGATGTCAGGCTCCGCATCGCCTAGTTGCAGTTTTTCCCGCCTAGTTGTGGTTTCGTGTCCCGCCGTGGGACGGTGTTTCAGCCAGGTGGTCAACTCTGGGTTTGTGCCTTGTTTTTTTTGCCAGTGGGGCGGTTATGGGGTTGCGCCAGCCTGTGGTGCCTTCTGGAGGTCCGCTCGTGATCTCCCTCTTGAATGAACCAAAAATAATAATAATAATGAAGTTTTCACTGCAATGCAACCCTTCACTTTCTAATGACCGATGTTCCTACCTATTATCTGGATATACCAAGAGAGATGTATGGTCTAATGAGGCTAAATATTCTAAAACCACTCCGAACTGCCTTGCTAAGTATAAGCGGATGAAGGGGGATGGGTTTGGGTTTTCGATGATCTAAGTAAAATGGATCTGAGATTTACCCAACAAATCCGCCCCCGCCCCGTTGCCATCCCTATGTGCGTAGGTGGCAAATTATGTATGCCCGGCGAACTATGTATGCCCATAGATTGCAAAATGCATTTTTGTTAAGATATGCAAAGCCTTCACAAGACCGCAGTGGCGTGGGGTGTCAGCCAGCGCTCAGTGCCATGTGGCATGAATCTTGATGCACTGGCGCTAGCCGATGCCCCCACACCACCACGGGTTGGCGCACAGAGTTGTCCTGCAGCATGTTCAAATAGCATTACACAATCGAAATCGGACGAAATGAGCAATTCGATATTACCAAATCAAGAAACCCTAATGAGGAGGAAAGTAATGGGATACCCTCACATGAGCCCTATTGAGTGTGTTTAGTAGCAGGAGAAGTTTAACTAAATAGGAATGGAAAAGTAAATTCAATCGTGTGTACCAAACAAGCCAATCAGTGGGAAAGTGGCCTGCAGTGCATTCCTCTCTTCACCTAGAGGAATCATATTCTTCAGCTTAGCACTCCCTTTTCCCTTAGCTAAAACTTTCTTGCGGGCTCGAGCCCTTGCCTACCTCTCTTGCCCGACTCTTCATGGAACATCGGATCTCTCTCTCTCTCTCTCTCTCTCTCTCTCTCTCTCTCTCTCTCTCTCTCTGTGTGTGTGTGTTGAATGCCACAGCAACCCTCAATCTCTATCCTTTGCTTTAGAGCGATGCCACTACTTGCACCCACCACATCCGGTTCCTACGTAAATTTGCAGGATCAGACTCTGTCTAGGCCACAGATTCACACCCCTTGAGGCACCCAAACCAACCGACAACCATGTTGGTCAGGAACAGCCAACATGTCTCCAAGGAGGAGGAAGAGGGAGATGAGCAAGAGAGGGGGGGGGGTGTAAGGAAAGGGGGATGAGGGTGGATGCTGAGTCAATAGCAATCAAAGCGAGGAGGAAAGGGAGGGTCTGTACCGTGCACTATCAAAATGAGAGCCTCCATACGTACACCCTAGGTTGATTCTATTTTCGGTTTTGGTTAAAAGGACTACCAAATGTCCAAAATATCCTCACCCTTGTCCTCCCCCTTCTCCAGATTCTCTTGAGCAGTGGTTGCGAGACGAGGTCAAGCAGCAATGGCAGAGACGAGCGAGAGCAGTAGAGGTGACGGCGGCGGCGGCAGCGAGCTGCAACTTGAGGTGGTGCCAAGAGAGAGAGAGAGAGAGAGAGAGAGAGAGAGAGAGAGAGAGAGAGAGAGAGAGGAGAGGGGGGGGGGTTCATCCCATGGTCTATAGATCTTAGGGGTTCGGTTTAGGTTTAGTTTAGAATGGAGAGGCATGATACCTAAAGTTGAAAGGGAATGAATCCTGACACTTTTGCTGTCCTTTAGGCTAGTTGATCGTTTGACCATAGACCTATCACTAAGTCCCTCAAATAAAAATCACCAAAGAAGTGAGTAGTCCATGTATCACTCTAACCTATACTTTACAAAATCATTGGCATATAATTTGTTTAATCAAAAGCCCAAGTCTTCATAACAATAAGGAAAAAAAAAAGAAAAACTTTCAATGTTTATTCTCTTGATTTCTTTGCCTAGCGACAAGAATAGCGCCAAAGATCAGCGAGAAGATGGTGGTGGTGAACCTACAGAGTATCACCTCCCCGCATGTGATCGACTTGTCCAACGGTCGGCGCTTCAGGTGACGTGTATTCTCCGGCGAACCTGTGCCTCCAGCCTCCAAGACAATAGGTGGCAAACTGGAGACAGATGAACAGGCCATTTTGAGTATATCAAGCTTGACGAGAGCAATCCGACTGCCACATGATACGATCAAGCTAAGGAAAGACCGGAGAGGAGATAGGATGCTACCAAGCAGGAGAGGAACCAGCGATCAATCCATAAATACGTGTCTTCAAATCTTGATACCCAGGAGGCTCAAGTATGGAAAGAGTGGAGAGTTGATGTGGACCTTTTATGAAGGGTTTGAAGTGTTGATAGATGTGTGATGGAACCTTGGACTACATGAGAAACAAAATCCACTCGAGGAGACAAAGAAAGGCAAGAGAGCAACTTGTGAATCACCTTCGATATCAACCAGAGTGTGAGGCCATCATTAGTGAATCTGTTTCAAGCCTAACCATAAAGTTATTAATTCCGCATCAGGTACGGACGAAGAAAGCAAACTTGACGAACCTGCGAGAAGAACAATCCTCTCGCAATTCCGAACAACATAACTGGCACCTCCAGCACGAGTACTAGAGTCAAGATCCATCAAAATGAGAACAATCATTTTATTTTATTTGAGATGAGAAACAGAAGATGAGTTGGTAAGAACCTGATGCTTTGATGAGATCGTGGGTTCAATTCCTCCCCCCCCCTCGAGTTAGAATGTTCTTCTCGGCCCATCGCGTTCATCAAATCAAGGACTCGGCTCTTGAGCTCTTGTCAAAGGAAAAAAGTAAACATGGGCCTTGTTGAGATAGACCTCCTATCTATGGAATAGGAGTTAAAAGAGGCATATGCAGAAATGGATACCAACACCTGCTGCACTTACTGGCATCAAGTATACTATATAATCCAAACTAATGGCTTCAACTAGGAACATTAACTACCCAATATGAAACTATATTAAAGGAACATTATCCAAATAGATAAATGATAAAATCCCCATAAATTATATTGTTCTAATACTTATCGTATGGTGACAATTGATGCAGGTGGCGTAGGAAATATTGGAGGAAACATATTTGGAGTTTTACCTGTAGATTGAGAACATGAAGAAAATGATAGGGACAGCAGTGAGTATAAGGGGTTAAGGTGGGAGGGTAGCAACTCCCTCCCTCAGTCTCGCACTCACAGCAGGTGCCTTCATCTTGTATTAGGAACATTAGTACCCAACTTGTAAGGATCGCTCAAAGTTTAACGTCTGATAATTGATGGCATACATTAGTACTGTAATTTTATTGTGTTTGAAACAAATTTTATATATAACACATGGAAGTGAGACTTACTGCAAATTTTACTTGAATGGACTCTAGAGATCATTCAGACGTCATCAAGTGTCCTGAATTTTTCAAAGATGAGTTGGAACACAATATTAAATTATTCATGCTTGATTAGTTTCGTCTTATTTTTCTACTAATACTTTCTGAAAATAAATTGTAATATACTAGTTTCATGAAACATATAAAAGGAAAAAAATTGAAGTCTCAATTGATTTAACAATCTGATCGAGATGACGGTCCTATAATTTATAATCCAATTTTATACAGCATTAATAGCCGACCCCATCTTGGTTGGGCAAAATTTGGATGATGACGATCATGAATTTTTTTAGAACATTAGTAAAATCAGTATCTGATAATTTCAGATTTGCAGGCAGCATATCCATAAAAGTTGTGCAATACCATGTAAAAGGTACTCTGCTGATATAGAAATCATTATCACAATATCTACTGAAGTCTGTCATTACATAATGACAGATTCGACGCAGGTTGCACAGGAAATATTGGGGGAAACATATATGTAAATTGAGAACATGAAGATAACGATATGGACAGCACTGAGGATAAGGGAATAAGGTGCGAGGGTTACAATTCCCTCCCTCGATGTCTCTCACTCAAAGCAAGTGCCTTTCATCCGGTATTAGGAGGAGCACTAGTACCCAACTTGTAAGGCTCTCTCAAAGTTTAGGCTGTATTTGGCATCAGTTTTGTTCTTCTGTTTTTAAAAACTGAAAACATTTTTGCTCTTTCTGTTGTGCTTTCAGATTAAAAAAACGGGTAATGTGCCTTAGGTCCTTGTTAAAAAGATCGGTTTAGTGTAGGGACACCGAAACTATTGGTTGTAGATGTGGTCCCTATGATTATGAATTTAATAACGTTTAGTCATTTCAAAAAGCACGTGGGGCATCTGCAGCGGATCAAAGTTTGTTACCTATAACAAACTTTTGGAAAAAGACAAAAATAACATTTTCTATTCTTTCCTTCTCCCATGTGTAAAACTTATTCACCATCCAAAAAAAAGTGCAACAGTGATTCACTGTTGTTTTTTTTTATTTTTAAAACAAGATTCATCAAAACAAAAATGCTCAGTGATTTCACTATAGCAAATGTTACTCTTTATTACTTTATTACCGAAATGTTACTCTTTATAAAGAGTAACATTTCGGTAATAAAGAGTAGCATTTGCTACAGTGATTTTGATGTATCTAATTTTTCTATTTTAAAAGAGATTTATTAAAAAAAATTGCTATAGTGATTTCATTGTAGCAAATGTTACTCTTTATTATTCGAAATGTTACTCTTTATAAAGAGTAACATTTCGGTATAAAGAGTAACATTTGCTACAGTAATTTCACTGTAGCAAAAAATATAAATTTTAATGTCAAGTTTTCAAAAAAAAAATGCTACAGTGATTTCACTGTAGCAAATAGTAAAATTCTGAAAATAAATAGTAATGGCTGCTACAGTGCATATATATGTTCGAATTTCTGTTGATGGCAATATTTGTAATTTGAGCAAAATCAGAAGGGCATTAATGGATCTTTAAAATAAACAGGTGGTTAAATATAGCTGGCGATATCCCATTGTTTGCGGAAGGACCCCAACTCAAATAAATTTTTGGGTGTCCTTCGGACTAAAATGGCTTTCTTGTGGGGGGCCAACCGCAAACTCCCCCTTAAAAATTTGAAAACATGTTGTTGTTCTAAAAACATAAAAAGAAAAAATAGTTTGGTAACTACAAAACAATTTATGAAAACGTGAAGTAGAAACATGTTTGGTAATACCATATGTTGTCTGAGATTCTCTCTACGACATTCTCTCTACAATGCTCTCTCTACAATATTCTTGATCAATAATTTCTCTCTACATATTATCTTTATAAATTTTTCTCCGGTATCCGTTCATTATGGCATTCTCTCTATAACCTTTTCACTCTCTAAGATGATCTCTCTCTCTCTCTCTGATGTTCTCTCTATAACATTTCAACTTTAGAAAACATCTCCACAAGATTCTCTTTACAATATTTTCTTTCTATGGCATTCTTTCTACAACTTTTTTCTCCATGTGACATTCTCTCTTCAATTTTTTCCTCTGTAATATTCTCTCTACAACATTTTCTCTAGATATGTTTTCTCTCTCAATTATATTCTCTACAATTTTCTCTCTATGATATTCTCTATATAACTTTTTCTCCCTACAACATTCACTCTATAACTTTTTTGCTCGCTATGACATTCTCCCTCTATGACACACTACAATATTTGCTCTATAATTGCCCTCTCTATAATATTTTCTACCTACAACAGTACAACTCTTTAGGGGTGTGCAGGATCCAAACCAACCAATTTTGATCGGTTTTTCAACACACTCAATGGATCGGATCAGATCGGATTGGATTTTAAAAAAACCGACATGATTGGATCGGTTAGCGGATTTGTAAATTTAAAACCGACCTAAACCAAACCAAACGGACATATGTATATACATATAATATTTTATTAAATATACCATATGTCCTCATATACCCTTGCTACCAACAACCAAGGTTGTCATATCGTGTATCGTATCGTGTATCGTTTTTCCTATTTTGTGTATCGTGTATCGTAACGTATCGTGTATCGTAAGATACGGTTAAATTTATATTTTATACATATATATATATAATAAATATAGAAAGTACATACTAGAATATTAAATATGAAAAGTCAAGTAGAAGAGTAAGACATTCCCTATAATTTCACATCAAACATAACATTGGCCTATACAAAAAATATGATGTATATATTTATATAAAAAAGAAATCATATATAAGTATTATCTATGATCTATCAATATATTGTTCTCAAAATATTCGAATGGTCAATGAAGACAAAACAAAAACTCAAAAGTAGGAAGATCTTATTTTTCAATCTCCACCGCATCTACATCATCAATTTGATCATCAACAATAGATAATTTATCACCACTTGCTTCTTTATCTTTCTCTAATGTCTCTTGGACCTCTTATTTATTTTCATTCTCATCCTCATTGTCTGATTCAAAGTCATCCACTTCTTTCCTTTAGCCTTACTTTATGAACATAGATCCATTAGCCCTCTACTAAGAAGTACCACATATATATATATATATATATATATATATATATATATATATATATATATATATATATATAGGTAGAAATGGAATCCTATAACTATTGAAATTAGCAAAGTTGTAGATATTTGGTGTTCCAAGCTCTAGAAAAATTTTAAAAACAAATGGCATTGGAATCCGACAACTCTAGAGAAAGATTTGTAAAACACCTATAAATTTCTAAAAAAAAATTAGTATCACTTCACTCTAAGTTAGAAAATATTCCTAAGTATTTTTTTAACGCTAAGAGACCTATATAGTCCTTTGGGAAATTAAGAGAAAAAAATTCATTTTAAAAGTTAAAAAAAAAAAAACAAACAAAAAAACATGTTTTCACCGTATTGGACCGTATCGTGTATCGTATCGTATCGTATCGTAGCGTATAGTGTATCGTATGATACAGGAGAAAAACGATACGTAAACCCGATACATATCGTTTTTCTCCTGTATCGTATCGTATCGTACGATACGTATCGTGTATCGTACGATACTAACAACACTGCCAACAACCATTGCAATATTGTAGGATAACTCAAAATCAGTTAAAAATCTTATTTAGGCCTAATGATTTGATAACAATTATTATTTTTTAAGTTTGAATTGGGTCCTAATAGAAGGGGGGGACCCAATAAGAACATGGTCCAAAGCCTAACCCGACAATCCAATACAATCCAATCCAAACCGACTTTAATTGGATTGGATTGGATTCCAATCTTAGTTTGGTTTGGATCGGATTGAAAATCCTCAAAACTAACCAAGGTTGGATCGGTTTGGGTTATACCTAAATAGGTCGGTTTTGAACAGATGCACACCCCTACAACTCTGTCTACAAGATTCTATCTCTATGGTATTGTCTCTCTATACAACATTCTCTCTGCGGCATCCTCCCTCTACAACTTTTATCTCTACGACATTATTCCTCTATAATTTTTATTTATGAATTCTCTCTCTACAACATTCTTACTCTATAATATTTTCTCAAAAATCTCTCTATGGCACATTGACATTCTCATTACAATATTCTCTTTATGAAATTTTGTCTACAAATTCTCTCTACGACATTCTCTTTCCACATACTTCTCTCTCTGTGTCATTCACTCTATAAAATTCTCTCTACAACATTCTCTTTGTGACGTCATCATTCAACAGGTTTTCTCACTCAGTCATATTTTCTCTATAAATTTCCTTATATGAAATTCTTTCTACAAATTTTTCTCTACAATATTATCTCTCTATAACATTTTGTCTCGGTAAGTTTCTCTCTCCAACACTCTCTCTCTGTAACATTCTCTCTACAACTCTTTTTTCTCTCTACAATACTTTTTCTTACAACATTCTCTCTCCAAGAGATCATGGGAGGCCGCTTTCAAGCCCACCAAAAAGTCCCCAATAACTACCCCCCCACAAAAAAAAGTAACCAGAGACGACAATCATTTTTGTTTTTTGTTTTTGAAAACAGCTTTAACAGGAATTTTTGTTTATGTTCTTCTTAAAAAATTCAGTTTTAAAAAAAAACAATAAAAACAACTGCCAAACGTGTTTTCAATTCCAATTTTCTGTTTTTAAAATTTCAAAAGAAAAAACAAAAATGATACCAAACAAACCCTTAATGTTTCATAATTGCTGCATACATTAGTATTGTGATTTCATGGGGTTTGAAACTAATTATTTCTAACACATGAAGTAAGACTTCTTACAAATTTTTACTAGAAGAGATTCTAGAGAACATTCAAATATTAGTGAGTCTCCTGAATTATTCAAAGATGAGTTTGAACACACTATTCTCTTCACGAACATATAAAAGGAGAAAAAATGACTTCTCGTTCGATCTAACCATCTGATTGAACTGGCGATCTCATAATTTGTAATCTAATTTTATAGAACATTAGTAGTTGACCTCGATTTGGTCGGATAGAACTTGGATGTTGAATCTTTTAGCACATTAGTCAGAACAGTATCTGCCAATTTCAAATTATAATGCAGCATATCATAAAAGCTAAACAATACCATGTAAAAGGTGTTCTTATAATATATAAATCATTACAAAATACATTAAAAATGAGAACGAACAAGATTAATAAGTAATAAGCACTATATTAAACTGATAGTACTATATTAAATACCCCAGAGAAGAGCAAAATTCCAACCATTTTAATGGTTCTGATCCAATATCCAAATTCAAAAATTACATGAACTGACTGATTAATAAGATGAGATTGAACAAGACTAAGGAGATTCAATCTTGCTCAAAATTATACATATATAAGACACTTCGAGAAGGACAAAGGGGGATAAAACAATGAGAAGATATGTACCTCATCGCATACCAAAGATCTCTTGTGGGGGTTCATAGATATGTCGATCTGGAAACATTTCCTCGAAGTCTTGTTTCACTCTGTTCCTCAGAAGGGGATGTGGTAAAAGTCCCTTCAACAAAATCCTGAAGGGCAATTCTTCTGGTGGATCAGGAGATTTCTTCATGTCCTCATAGATATTCATTGCATCTGCTGGCGATCCATATCTCAGAAATCCCCTGATAACTTCAGCATATGTCTGGGAATCAGGAAACAAATTCTCTTTCCTCATGCTCTCCCACACTTGCATGGCATCTTCCATCCTTTTAGAAATTGCCAAAGCAATGATCAAATCCTTATACGTAAACACATCTGGCTTATACCAGTCCTCCTTTTGAATTATCTTAAACATCTGGAAATGCAACAATTTTCGAAGATAATTAGTTCAACAAACCCAAAAATGAGCCCATGAATAATCATAAACCAAATCTTGTTTTCTAGGCATAGATACTTAAAATAAGAAAGTTGACTTAGCACACAAAACTAAAAGCCAGTATATATGTATGGACTTTTATATACTTGTAATTATGGTACGGCAACAAGATAATGATGGAGACCTAGAAAAAAAAAACAATTGCCTTGGATGATTATTAAATTATTATTGTGATAATAACCTCATTGATACATCGTAACATTCAAAAATAGAACAAATAAAAAGTGCATAAATGAAGAGGGTACATGCTACACTCGAAGCTGAGTTACACCCATGACCCACAAATGCCAAAAGATTCAACTATGAGAACACTACATTGATTACAAGGACCCGAGGAGCACTATCGAAGCACTAATCCCTTGTAAATAATAACACCAACTCCTATTAGAAAGATCTAACCTCTCTTACACAAAGAGAATGCGTTGAACACGTGGCATGGTAGCAAGGATTACAATGATCTCACGTCTCTTACACAAGATTCCAGAAAGCAAACAAACGAAATGATCCAGAGAGAAAACTTGCCAATGGAAAATATAACAATGGAGACCTAGAAAAAAAAAATGCCTTTGATGATTATTAAATTATTATTGTGATATAACCTCATTGATCCACCGTAACATTCAAAAATAAAACAAATAAAAAGTGCATAAATGAAGAGGGTACATGCTACACTCAAAGCTGAGTTACACCCATGGCCCACAAATGCCAAAAGATTCAACTATGAGAACACTACATTGATTACAAGGACCCGAGGAGCACTATGGAAGCACTAATCCCTTGTAAGGAATAACACCAACTCCAATTCAAAAGATCTAACCTCTCTTACACAATGAGAATGCGTTGAACATGTGGCATGGTAGCAAGGGTTACAATGATCTCAGGTCTCTTTCACCATATTCCAGAAAGCAGACAAACGAAATGATCCAGAGAGAAAACCTGCCAATGGAAAAGACCACCTAAGAAGAATCACATTGGGGAATGACTTTGCTTTCTCGTTTTCAGACACCATCCTGTTGGTGTCCCTTGTTACTCTGCTAAGTGCTACCTTGTGGTTGCTCCTTTCCTAGCCTGCTTTTTCTTCTTCAACTTGTATCTCTAAACCTCTTACCAAAAGAAGGTCATACCTCTCATAGATTCCCTTATAAGCTCCCTAGTGTGTTCAAGTCCAAGATGCCCTAACCTTAGCCGAGTTCGTGAACAAGTACCCTAGGTCATTTTCTCAAATTCCCAATTAATAAGAGAGAAGATGTTTCAATTTACAATTAACGTGATAATCTTAACCATGACCCGCACTTTCTAAGAAATGTTGGCGTCTACAATTGTTACCTAATAATTTCAATAGCATCCACCATGGTTTGAATCAACCACCTTTGAGACCTATCTTTCAGGACAGCACAAGATATCCTTTAGACTAATCATAATCAACTCAGTGGCAAGTTAGGCAATTGCTTCTTCACCCTTGCATGCACCTAAACACCTTTCTTCAACTTGGGCCACAAAATTTAAAAAAATTCTAGAGAAGAATCACTCTTTTTCCATGATGCTCGGCATCCAATTAGGACTTATATATATGAGATATCTTTGAGAAACCTATCTAGAGGTTTTAGAATTTGATGAAAATTGGTGGGCATGCTCTCTATGGCAAGTTGATCATCCTCACAAAAAATCATCAAATTCTAAAACCTCTAAGGGCATCAAATGTTATTAGAAGATTTATCGACCGTCCATTAAAACCAATAATTTGTATTGTGTATTTGATGCCTCTAGAGGTTTTAGAATTTGATGATTTTTTGTGAGGATGATCAACTTGCCATAGAGAGCATGCTCACCAATTTTCATCAAATTCTAAAACCTCTAGATAGGTTTCTCAAAGTTATCTCATAGAAGAGTTATCTTACTGGATCGTTATCCTATATATATATATATATATATATATATATATATATATATATATATATATATATATATATATATATATATATATATATAGGGTCAGGATCGGATGACCCAGCAAATTTTGACCCATTAATAACCCAGCACCCTTTGAGGCACTTAGAGGTTATAGAATGGGCTGATTTTTTGTAGGGATGTTGTCTATGGTATGTTGATCATCCTCACAAAAAATCAGCACATTCTAAAACCTCTAGGTGCATCAAATGCGCACTTCAAATCAACGGTTTTTGACTGTCAATTGTAACCGTTGATTTGAAGAGCACCCTTTGATGCACCTAGAGGTTTTAGAATGGGCTGATTTTTTGTGAGGATGATCAACAAACCATAGACAACATGTCTACAAAAAATCAACCCATTCTAAAACCTCTAGGTGCCTCAAAGGGTGCTGGGTTATTAATGGGTTAAAATTTTGATGGGTCATCCGATCCTGACCCATATATATATATATATATATATATATATATATATATATATATATATATATATATATATATATATATATATATATATATATGGGGAGGGATACTCTTACTCATGGCCTCTTACTCATATTACGTATGATTCGGGCCGTCCATTAGATCCCGACGTACGGTTCGGATTAGATGGGGAGTTAAAGCAATGGTGTCCGCATTAAATGCGAGCGGGCATTTAATGCGGACACCATTGCTTTAACTCCCCATCTAATCCGAACCGTACGTCGGGATCTAATGGACGGCCCGGATCATAGGTAACTATATAAGTAAGAGGCCATGAGTAAGAGTATCCCTCCCCTATATATATATATATATATATATATATATATATATATATACACACACACACACACACACACACACACACACACACACACACACACACACACACACACACACACGAACCGGTCCTCCCCTCGTACAAGCCGGTCCTCACCTCTAAAAGGTGACATGTGGCACCTCTCAACAAGAGTTGGACCTTGGTCAATTTGGGTTAGCCTCTCCTAATAACAATCAAAAAATAGAAAAAAAAATCCCATGCCAAGTATCATTTTTAGCATCCCAAAAATTGTATGTTTGTGAATAGCATATTACCGTTGAATGTATTTCAACTTGATCGCATTGATTTAAGATTTTTTTCTTAGATTTTTTTTAATAATCCTAATTTAATTAGTCGAGTCTTGTAACCTCGAGTCTTTGCAGACAGGGAAGGGACAAAGGCTTCTTCAAAAACCCAAGTTAGAACTAAACCTTGGTACCAAATTGGAAAATCCATGTATCCATTGGAATCTTTAAAACTCCTGAATTTCCCAGCTTACCCAGATCAGAAAACGGAACTAAACGGCCATTTCAAACCTCAAGATCGTACCTTGAGCGCCAGAGTCACCTCCTCCTGCCTCTCTAGCTCGTTGAGCACGGCGATCTTGTCCATCTTAAGCAGCCTCGAGACGTGCGACTTGATGAACTTGCCCAGCTTCTCCTCGTCGTCCTTGAACCTCTTGAGCTCCAGGATCACGAAGAGGGCCTCCTTCCCGATCATCTTCTTCCCCCTCCAGAGGGACCCCCTCGGCCTCCCGTCGTGGTAGAGGCGCTTGGGCTCGTTCGAACGGGGTTCTCGAATTTGGATTGGGGCATGGAAGAGATGTGATGATTGATCTGAGAGTATCGTCGTGATACCAAGGACCGATGGGGAAATATTGGGGATTTTCGCCCGGATTAGGGCTCGGATTGCCATGGAGGATTCCAACGTCCCTCACCTCGCCGCCCTGCGGAAGGAGCCGAGGGAGGGGCGGAGTAGGCTACGGCTTTATTTACTGGAAAATATTATTTAGGGTAAATTACACATAAGCCCCTGTACTAGGGCTGGCTAAAAAACCGACCGAACTGAAAAACCAAACCGAAACGACCCAACGACCCAAAAAATTCGTTAGTATTCGGCTTTTGGTTTTTTAGATATATAAGAGATTTACTATGAACAATGTTTTTTATAGTCGGCTTTTGGTTTTTTAGATATATACGAGATTTACTATGAACAATGTTTTTTATAATTGATAAATCTATAAAAAATATTTTTTTTATAATGACAAAGACATGATCATTTGGTACAGAATTTTGAGATATAATTAATATCATAGCTAACACTAATTGTTATAAACATAATTTTCAAAATAACTTTAAATGATTAACACCAGTTGGTTGGAAGGTTATGGATGGAAAAAAATCTCATTAAAGATTATTAATTCATGATCACATCTTTAAAACAAAGATCAAACCGAATTGACTTGGGATCAATCGGTTCAATAATAGATCTTTCATTGTCAGTTTGGTTTTGGTTTCGTTGAACTCAAAACCGACACAGATCAGTTCAGTGGCAAATAGACCCTTAAAACCGATCGAACCGAACCACAAACAGCCCTGGTAATTATGATTGGACATGGGTCATGTGGCCCACCCGACCCGACTTTATCATATATGAGACCTGGGCTAAGTGTAAAGGCCCGTCGGGTTGGGTTGAGCCGCATTTTCAAGCATGAAGAGCCAATGAATCATTCTGCACACCAAGTCAAGGTTGGACCCACATTCATGGGGGACCCACTTAAGATATTCCTCTATGTACGGGTGCACATGAGTTGGGAGGGCCAAGTTTGGGCCCTAAAGCCATCAGACGAGCCGGTCTTGGGATGAAAAATGTAGGCCCGAGTCTGACCGAGCCTAGGCCAACCCGTGAAAATTTTAGGCTCGACCAAACCTGACCTTGCCCATGTCCACCCCTATCTTTAGTTTGACCAATTATCACTTTTGACCCCTTATGTTTAAAACCCTACAAATGCCCTATTTAGTTCCAATTTTCTTGCACAACACCCTCACTCCCCCTTTTTTTTCTCTTGGGAGGGGGTAAAAGTGATATGTTCTTCAACCTAGAGGGAAGGGCTGCAACTTGGGCGGTTGGGCCCAACTCGATTTTTCGGCAGATTTGGATTGATGTATTTGAAGATAGGGTTGGGATAGGGTTGAAAAAATACAACCTGAGTTGAATTTGAGTCGGCCTCGGTTTGAGGGGTCAGGCAACCCAACCCAACTCGAACCCAAGTACTCTTGTATGTATGTGATATATAGGTATCAATCATAGCCATCCTAAGTACTCATATGTTCAAGAGTCACGATCATAGCCATCCGTTTCACCCAGTCCCATATTATTTATTTGCTTCTTGCTTATCAACTAAAAGCATTATCTGATGATCTAGTAAATTGTATGGATAGAAATACAACAAAAGTTGTATAGTAGTGTTTAGCAAGTATCCATTCTTTTTTATTTTTTATCTTCAAATGTCAAAATTTTAAACAATCATTGAAAATAAGGAACACGCACAACCCAACCCCTCCTACCAACTTGGGCTAACCTGAGCCCAACCCAAGGTTGTATTTTTTATTTTTTTTGCTTCAGTTGGGATTAGGCTAGGCATCTCGATTTGGAGGTTGGGTTGGGTTAGGGTTGAGGGTTCAAGTACTTGAGTTGGGCTTGGGTTGACCTCCCAACTCAACCTAACCCTCACGAGTTGCAGCCCTACTAAGGGGGGGGGGGGGGGGGGGATAATCGACCAAACTATAGGGGGTCTATGTGTAATTTACCCTACTATCTAATCCGAATTCTTTATTGGTTTATTTTACCTAGAATGATGCATCCTGGTCATAGTCATCCTATGTCTATCCGGACCAATGAATTCCACTGATCTCTGAGTAACATGGAAAATGATGTTGTGATTGGATGCCACATCATTTGATTAAACATTCAGGCTAAATGCCGAGTTTTAGTAGTATTAAATCTGGGGTGGGTCTACTTACAACCCACGAAATACATAAAGCAGTCCTAACTTAAATTTGAAGAAATACTCGATGTGTGCCCGTTTTCAGTCTTACTCTGTTGTTGATCACAGTCCACACCCCTCGCTCATCACTGGCCATGTGTAAGCCCTCTTCCACCTCCGCCACCAGCAACCCACCACCACCGCCCCCTCCTCTTTCCTCTTTTCTCCTCCCTACTTCCTCCTCCTCCTCCTTTTTCTTCCCCTTCTTCCTCCCCCTCTTTCCCACTCATTCCTCCAAGGGAGGGGGAGGAGGTAGAGGAAGCAGGGGAGGTAGGAAGGTTATAAAGAGGGAGGAGGAGGAGGATTGTGTGAGGGAGGATTTCGGCCGTCGTACGTGACCCTCCTCCAACAGTCGATTGAAGGTTTGACCCTTCGGGATGTGGCGCGCTTCGAAGCGCTCAGTTGTGACTTGCTGGGCTGTCACACAAGCACTATAGAATAGAAAGGTAGAGAAAGAAATGACACATGATATGATAACGAAGTTCGGCCGAAGCCTACGTCTCCGTGCGGTAAGACGCAACCTTTGAATCCACTATCTCTGAGTAAACAGTAGAGCTACTCTCGACAGGCCGAGGAGTGCTTCTTACAAGTAATCAGAGGGTGGAAAAGGAGTCTGAAAACCAGAAAGCTCAAGGAGCTCTGGAAAACAGAAAGTAGGTTTCTGGTCTGGAATTTCGGATCTGGAATCATTTACAGGGTCTGTTATTTATAAGGGCTTAGTTTATCTGGGGAATATTCCAGGAATATCCGAGGTTTGGTAAATACCCGGGGGGATTTACCAGACCCCAGATAGTGCAAGTGGGCCCCAGGCAGGCCTGCGGGTCCCACCGTTGGACTCGTGAGCCCCAGGCAGGGCTGCGGGTCCCAGCGTTGGACTTGTGGGCCCCAGGCGGGGCTGTGGGTCCCACCATTGGGCGTTAGCCAGATTTTGCACCCACAAATTGGACGACAGTCAGTTGTACAAGATCGGCAACGGTGGTGGCAAAGATCGGGTGCGTCAGACCGGAAACCATGAGCCCGAGGCGGTTGTACCCTTACCGACATCTAGAAGGCCTCGGTGAAACATTGTGTACACATATTATTTTTAAAAATTTGGGACCCTAGTAATAAGTGTGTGTGCAAACACCACCACCCTAAGTTTAAGATTTATGTCAAGTCGGCCCAAATAGGTTGGAATCGTGTGAGATCAAGTCTGATCCGATCACAAGTAGATCCACAATTTGAGGCACTTTAGGTTGGGAATAGGGTCAATGCAAGTCTAAGAGTAAGATTCGTGGGGCCCATTTGGGTGGCTTGATATACTCAACATGGGTTCGGGTTGGGTTGGGTTACCCAACCCCTTTGACCAAGCCCAACCCAAATTTAGCTTGGCTAGTCTTTTTCCAACCCAAACCCAACCCAAAGTCGGGTTGGGCTCCGGTTCAACCCGCCCAAGTAGCAGCCCTAGGTTGGGCTCATTGTTAAGACTCCTCCGGCTGCCTATAAATATTGGAATCTCCTCGAACCATTGGCAACCCGTACCGCCATTTCAAGTGTGGGAGAGAAGGGGCGGACGCGATGGCGGCGGCGAGAGTTGGTTTCCGGCGCCTGTTCTCCATCTCCGCCTTCACTCCTCCGCCTCCCGCCGCAGCTCGTGTTATGGCGGATCCCACCACCAATCTCTTCGTCTCAGGCAAGCGCCCACCTGCCTCGCATACTTCTCCCCTTTGCTAAGTAGGGAAAAGTTTTGTTCTTTGGCTCAAACCTGCTAGAAGTGGTACAAAGATTGAATCTTTCTACTCTTTCTTGGTGTTCGGATGTATTGGATTAGGGTTCTGTTGTTGTAGTTTTGATATTTTTGGGATACCCAAAAATAAAAATAGGTTGTAAAATGTTACTCAAGTATTTTTCTTTCTTTGTGTGCATATATTTTATTATTTATGTACAACTTTCAAGTTAGCATGTTTGCATATGAATGATCATGGGAGTTTTAATGTTGCATCAGAAAGAAATCGTAACTGGGTTTAGTCTTATTGATCGTATAGACCTTGCTTGATTCTTTGTAAATTTTGACTTGACAAGATTTCCTTACTTTATCGAGTCATCGACGAGATTCCTATGACGAAATGCCTATCAATCGTCTATAAAAGCTCATTTTTCAAGCAAAGCCCATATGAATAGGAATCGCTATGACATGGTTATGGCCTGATGGGTAGAAATCGTTGTTAAATATTTTTATCCTTGGGCATAGTAGGAATCACTATGACATCAGAGTGATTTCTATCGTCTTTGAGCAAGATGTACTTTCCTTATTTTTAATGTTAGCAAGTTAGTAGGAAGATCTGAGCAATGATACCATTGTTGGGGACTTGGCGCTAAGGCGGTTACGTAAGCGGAACCCCACAATGATATGTTATATACCAAATCGATTATCCGGCAGATCAATCGCGGAACACAATGACGATATTTAAAAATAGAAGCAACTAAACACAAAGTATGAAAAGTTCAAACACAAAGCAAACCGAACAACGAAGAGATAAATTTTACATGAAAATTCTTGAGGGAGAAAACTACGGGCGAAGATAATCAGACGATCCACTATAATGGAGAAACTCTTTTGTCAGTCTCTCGTTAGGTATCGGTCAAGTTCCCTCGTTCTTGCCCCAAAGGGGCACGGAAAGATGGACTACGACTTAAGTAAAGGAGAGGACAACCCGTCTTTCTGGTTGGACTTCAACAAGTGAGTGCTATTCCCATTCCTGACTTTGGTCCGACCCTATCAGACCCTTGCTTCTTCCCGTTACAATTTGTTTGCTCACTAGAAGAGTCCAGCAAGAGCAACTACTAGCTAGTTTAGAAGGAAGAGGACATCGGGGCTATTCGATTTCGATCTCACTTGTCGGAGACTGAACTACCTAACTGACGCTCACTTACTTGCTGATCAAGGAAAGAATCGGTCATTTTCACTTACTTTCAGCATAGAAGGAAAAAGATAGAAAAACTCAATTAAGAAACATTGTCGAAATCCCTACTTATAGGCTGACTTGGCATAGGAAACAAGGTTTTATTTGGCTTACATGGCTCGGATAGCTGCTGCTCTTTTAAAGACGAGGTCCAGTGGAAGAGATAGGTCGGGCAAGTTGAGTACTCAGATTCGTCGCTTAAGTTACATACAACACTCAACTTCAATAAAAGACCCTAATCCTTTTAGGGTATCTCTTCCTCACAAGAATCTTGCCAAGTCTTTCAAATTGGTCGTCTATAATTTGGTGTCAGAACACGCTTTATATAGTATAGTATTTGTTGGAATTGGATCCGCTAATCAGAGTCACAGCGGAAGCAAAAAGAAAGATCCTAGGATCATACGGTGTATGTTTCATTACAATTAATTCTACAAAACAATCTACATGCAAATCTATGATCTTAGCATATGTGCGGACACCCTAGAGGCATACTACGATCTACGAAAGACATGCATGCATCTACTTAGGTGTTTAGATTCATCATACCTTATGGATCTAAGATCCGGAGATGACGGAACGATGAAGAACCGCACTTGAATCGCAAGGAAAACTGTCGGATAGCACCTTGTCCTTTGCGAATTGAAGAATCCTCAAAATCCCGTCTCTGAGTGCAGGGATTACGAGCCGACGGAGGAATCCGTTGCGAAGACGATGGCTAGCCGCGAGATCTTCTCCTCCTCTTTCTCTCTTCTTCCTTCTCCTTCCTTCATCTTCCTTCTCCCTTCTTCTTCCTCTCTTTTCCTTGGCCGAAACCACAAAGGAGGAGCAAGGGAGGGGGGTTCGGATTTTCTGGAGGAGAGGGAGAGCATATGGCCGGCCTTCCCTCTCTCTATTCCTTTATAGGGCCGGTCTCCCAAAGCTTCAAGGAAGCTAGGGCCGGCCCCTAGATGGATAGGATAGAGGGGGGGCGGTTTTTAGGGATTCCGGGTGTCTATCGTGAAGCCCGGATGAAAACGCCCTTCACAAAAAGCGAAAAACTGAAAGAGAGACTGAGTGAGGTGCGCTACTCGGAATCGAGTTTCGTCAGCGCCTGTGAGCTCCTGGAATTATTCCGCTCAATCTAAGATCCATATTCAATGTGTTCTGAGCCATATTTCAGTATTTACCAAAATACCTCTACGGCCCGTAACACATGTGAATTAGGTTCTTTGGCTCCGGGCTTGCGCTCCATCGCGCTACTTCGCATCCAACGTATCCAACTAGGTCGGAGAACAATTCCTATACGCAACGACAGGGTGGAACCTTCAGGGTTCGGGATCTCTAGCTCCAACCGGATCCCTGATTAACTGTTCCGGTGACACACCGAAAGTTCTGTTAATCAGCCATAATCCGATTAACCCGCATAGCCACCCAGAGTGCGACGCGAGTTGAACTCTAGTGATCCTAAACTTATGTTACTCCCTCGTAACCCTGTTCTCTACTATACTCCGATAATCCTTAGTCCCTCCTATTACTGGTGCCATGATACGACTCGGGCGGTGGGGAGCACCGTCAGATCCCGATCGATTATCTGATTAGGGTTTGATGACTTGTCATCTATAACACCACACACCTTCCGGTGCTATGCCTAGCATCCGGAACATCGTCAGTCATACTGACAACCACCAGGTCTGGGTTAACTGTGTGGACAGATTGACTCATCAAAATGCACCCATCCATCACTGGACGTCGGATAACCTGTAGGGATTACATGTTACTCAAGCGCCAGCCGGGTAACCCAACGTACCGTGGTATTGGACTATGGAAGGTCCGCACACGTTGGCACATCAAAGCACCACACAACTGATTGGCCCAGTGTACATGGTCCCTCAGGGTTAAGGACATATTATCTATAATAGTAAGACGGTTTATGCACCAGTGTCTGAATCACTGAACTGTGCACCGTCTTGGTTCCTGTTCAACACGATCATCGTGCTTGGTCAGGTGAATGGGAATCCCACGTTCCCGCGGTGGAGACTTCACCACATTCTCTACCTGCCAACAGCTTGTTCTCGGTGAAGCGACCGGCATCACCTAAGCTGTGAACTAGTTCTAGGTCTACACAGAACTGGTCCACTGGGTCTCCCAGGCATGGATCCTCCATGCGCCTCAGTGGCCTACTATGTTCCCTAGGGTCCTTTTATTATATGAGTATCATCATATACCATAGTAGTATTCTAATTAAAGCAATAACCAAAGTCATCTTTATTAATTTTAATACAGAAATTCCACGCTAAGGACACCTGAGCTACAACAGTATTTACATCACATAAATGATCCAAACCCAAAAGAAATGAGTTTTTGGTGCAGACAAACCGACCGGTCGGCCATCAGGCATCAGGTCCGATCGGCCGGTTTGGTCTCGACTTGGGAAAACACAGCCACGAGCAAATTTGATCGTTATTCCAGAGCACTCATTTCCATGACAACAAAACCGATCGGTCGGTTTGCACTCGCCAACCAATCAGATGTTATTTTTTTGAACTTTATAATTGAGCCCCAACTCAATAATTCTCCACTTGGTGAAATTTCTCCTTGGATTTGATCATCTCCATTGTATCCTGCCGATGCCTAATCAAGGATGTTTAAAACAATGTCTTGGAAACACGCCAAAGCACCCTGACGGTGCAAAACTTTTCAAATCATCTTGACTAAGCTTAACCAATGTTTAAACTTAGTCAATGGAACCGGATCCGTCAGCATATCAAAAAAATTATTCTGCATATGAATCTTCTTTACAGAAACAACTATATATTTGATACTCTTCCAAACAAAGTAATATCAGACATCCATATGCTTCGTATGTGAGTGATAAATCTTTCGGTCGAAATTTTAAAATCTCTGTTGAAATTTTGGTTTTGGTCTTGACCAAAACTAGACACGAAATCGAGTTTAAAACCATGATTGAGGTAACTAGGATACATTAGACATTGGTTTACTTTTTAAGTTAGATGGCAATTTAGTCAGAGATACAGTGGTTTATATTGATACGGATTATGATAGTGATCTAGATGGACGGGGTCTTATGACAGGTTATGTGCTCACTGCTCACACTAGCAAGAGGTCTGGTGAGTTCGAAAGCCTTCATACTAGACACAGTTGCATTGTCAACGACAAAGACAAAATGCATGGCTATAACGGAGGCGGCCAATGGGGCGATTTGGATCCGACGTATCGTTGGTGAATTTGATCTCTCGTAGCCCAGAGTGGTGGTATTTAGCCAGAGAGCTATCTATTTAGTAAATGATTTCAGCTTCCTACGGCGAAGGGAGCCGGTTGGAGATGCTCATACATAGTTCCATTAATTATTAAAATAAAATAAACTATGAGTTGCTTGGTATTGTCAATTGCTTATGTGAAAACCAGCTTTTTGTTAAAATACATAGGGTAGAAGTGAACTCTTTGTCAAAAAAGAGACAAAATGAACTTACCATTTATCACTTGAATTGAACTTGCCTTAATATACAAAGACCGGTGTCATAAAACAAAAGGTCTTTTCTTCTTACAAAATACAAAGTAGTATCTTTTATACAAGAAAATCAGAAGCATGCAATGATTTATATAAACTATACATATATATTATTGTGAGGGGGGGGGGGGGGGGGGGGGGGGAGGGATAACACATATTTCATCCTATAACCATAGTGATCTTTTTGCAGGGTTGAGCCTTCACTACAATTGGTTTCCTACACCTATTAGATTATTATCTAGGTCAAAAGATACTAACTATGTAATGTCCCAGTGATAAGTAGTTTAGGTTTAAATTTAGATTGCAATTCCATGGTGCAGGGAATGGTTTGAATGAATGAGGGACATATTTTTTCACTAATAGATAGATATCATAAATGATAAGGATAGATTGTCAAAGTGTGACAACGATGTTTCTTGAAAGGGGTGGTGGTCATTGAGGGGGCTGGAATGCAGAAGGTTGAGCTTGTAATATAAGATGGAATATAGTGCTTTCTCTCACATTATGGGAGCATCAGAAAATATGCATATTATAATATATGATGTACACTATTGTGACAGAGGTTACACCAAAAGAATATGAGGACTATACATACATGGTCAGCTACATACACTAACAAAGCTCTTGGAGATGAGTGCAATGGGAGGTGTTATTATAGAAGCATGTTAAGTGAGAAGTTGAGAGAGATGTGGGTGGAGAAACTCTCTAGAGGGGAAAAGAAGTTGCTTTACAGAATTAAAAAATATTTAGATTAGATTTTATTTTTGTTCATGTCCTAAGTCCGAACATTGCTAGTGATGCGGAGCAGATTTCTAGTATAACCCAAATGCGTCAGGCCCATCTCTAACGGGGGCTCAATTATTTTTATCATTTTATTTAATAATTAAAATGATTTTATTATCACATTTAATTAGGAAAATTTAGACTTGCTTTGCAAGTAACTTTTTTACGTTGTTTTTAGTCCCACATCGATTGTGGATATTGGTCGATGTATCCCTGTCTAAGGCGAGGGTTCTTTGTTTTTATGATATGGAATGAATGAATGAAATTTGCATTTGCAAACTGGTGTTCCCGACAAAGGACACAACCTAACCAAGTGGTGATGCATCGCGAAACCTCTAGGCGGTGATACCTAGGGTTCCCCCCATCTCTCTTATCTCCTATTCTCTTTTTAAGGTTATTTTTGTGATTGAATCAATATCGCCATCTACTAGCAATCCCTCTGCATGAAGGTTATTCAAGTTTTAAGCAAGAAGAAGAAGAAGCGAGGAAGATGCTGAAGAAAAGGAGATTGGAAGGAAGAAGAAAGAGGAGAAGAGGTCCTCTATTCTCTCTCTTTCTCCGTCTCTTTTTCCTCCCGGCCTCCTTCCCGGCTCATCTCTATTTCCGCACAGAGAGAGGACACGGAAAAAGGACGCATGCCCCTCCCCTTTGTTCTCGATCAACCGAAAATACGGGAGATTATTTTTCTCCTGCGTCTTCCTTCTTTTCCTGAGGGCACTCCCACGGTTAAGTAATTCCCCAAGGGCACCAGGTTGCTATATATTGCTGCTGCTGTTTTGGCTTCCTGGCACCCCCTTGTGTGGCGATTGCTGCTGCAACAAGTTTCTGTCACCCCCCTGCTTGGTTGTTTGCTGCTACTACATATTTTTGGCACCCTAGGCCTCTCAAGGACATGTTTTAGTGCTGATTTGCTGATTTAAACCCCTCCCTCGTCTGAAAATCTGATCATGGTTAGCTTCTTTGGTCAATAAATATCCCTTGTGACTGTTTCATATTGGTTCATTTAATTGCCATGATTCGAGCATGTTTCTGTTGATTCTGCAAGACCCTGTTTTATGCTGCACCAGCTAGTCTCCCATCAACCATCAAAATGCCTCATGAGAAGATATGGGATGATGTGTCATGACAAGTTATATACATGCTATATAGTAGTGTCTCATGCTATGCTCAAATATTCCCTTCGCCTGCAAGTTGGACCTAAATGTATTGATGTTCTTGTCCTAGTCCATCCATGAACATTAATCGAAAGAGTCAAAAGGATTGGATATTTTATTACTGGCCTCAACCTGACATCAACCCTTTTTGTATAGGCATCAAATTTCAAGTTTTTGGTCAAGGCAACTTCTGACAAGAATCGTATCATAGAAGGCTAGGCCAGTAGGAAGACCTACCTTATCTATAACTTCCGTAATGCTTCTCATACAGTTAAATCTGATTCATATGAAATTTTTAGTTTTCAAATTCTATAGTGAATATGATTTTCAGTTGTGTTATTGCTAATTTGCTACAAGGCCCTATTGACGTAGGACAAGGTCCTTGTGTTTTTTTATCCTTCTAATTATAATGTGAGGAGTCGACAGGGCTTAACAAGCGCACTACGTCAGAGGGTCTTCGAGAAGCGTTTTCAAAATTTGGCCAAGTTGTTTCAGGTACTTGTTTCTCTTATATTACTTCTCATGGAATCTAATTCAATAGCTACTGATTCGTATGTGCATTTTATAGCTAGAGTTGTGACAGATCGAGTTTCGGGGTTTTCCAAGGGGTTTGGTTTTGTGAATTATGCTACTATTGATGAAGCGGGAGAAGGTATAAAGGGCATGGATGGCAAGGTGAGTGTTAACCTTGACGTCCTGCATAAGACTTGAATCATTTTATGTATAACGAGCCTCCTCTACCTATTAAAACAGATAATGATGTCAAAATGACTAATTTTTAAAGTTCTTTATTTATTATTATACTTTAACCGATGCATGATGGTACCTACCTGGATAAACTCTTCTTTTTGTCACCATTATATAAAAGGCTAATATGAATCTTGGCATCCATTATGGCTCTGAGGATGTATGAGGCTATATTAGTGAGATAGCGAGGCTTGAGTGGCACACGTGCAAGCGAACTCCTTGCACCCGCGACTTCGTGAGAGGCACACCCTTATGAATTATTTTAGACATTTGTCGAAGGAACTCTCTTATGCATTATTTTAGACCTTTATGAGAGGCATACATGTTAGGCTTTGATAACCAAATCATCATGCCTTAGTACCTCTTTCAGGGGTTGACTTTTCTATATTTCTTCGCTACTCATTTCCATTAAATATTATCTGTTTGTCACTACAAGCTTGTCATACCTTTTCTAACTTCTATCAATGATTTTTTTGGTCTTCCTCTCCACTTATTTGACCCCAACATAATAATCCAAGACTTCCACTCCTACATAAGTTGATCTCTTAAGTATTACTGTAACATGAATACTTTACGTGTTATAAATCTTTTAAAAGGAAATCAGCTCAACCTTGCTTGTTCTATACAGTTACAAAGCATAATGCACTTGCTATCACAGATTTATGACTTTCTTATAATATTAAATGTAATTTTAACTTCAGGTTATGCTTCCACCAGATGTGATATCTATTGGGCAATGTCTTGCAAACCATTGCTATTTGTCTTATGCTATCTTTACCTTGTCGATAAATCCGCCAGGTTTTGCAAAGACATGATGCTAGCATTGCAATTAATCCTTGTTTAAGTAATTATTTCATATGGCTGTCTTAGACCAACATGTCTAGATTTTACATTATATGTTTTACACTGACCTTTTGCTAATGTTGCTTTATGTAATAGTGTATAAACAATGATGTCATTGCTTTTATGACTAAGAAAAGTTTATCATTAAACTCCTTTACCACACCACCTCTAGCTGCACGTCGGTAATGCAGCAAACTCGGATTTTATTTTGGAATGTGATAAGCACGTTTCTTTGATCCTTAGGAGACCACAACCCCACTTAAAACAGAAATCCACCCACTTGTGTATTGAAAATCTGTAAGTTCCTGCTTGCCCCATGATATCTCTATAACATATTGAGAAAATTAAAGCAATATTATCCATATTCAAGAGTTTTCTTTAAAATATCTGAAAGCACGAATTAAAGCATTCCTATGCATACATCAACATTTTCCATATCCTTCATTGAAAAACAGAACATAAAAAAGTTTTGGTTTATAGTATGATATCTACATCATTTGAAACTAAAAGCATGTCATTCATATAGAGGCTAATCATATTCTTTATTATTTTTATAAAACTACTATAACACACATTTATTAGATTCATTTATGTCAAAATTGTTAAGATTATATATATTTAGCCTACATAATAGGTTAGTCCATTCCTTGGGGTATCTATATTATTCCTTTCACTCTCAATATTTTCTCCTCTCTCCCCCTTTTTAGGGTTATCATGGTATCAGAGCCCTTTGCTGTCCTTCATTACCCGAAGGAGGTGGTCATCAGAGCATTCAAGTTCCTCGTCAGCATTGGGCTATCCGAAGAAATATATGGTGAGATCTCCCGGCGAAGGGATCTATTATCCAGTGAGCATCTTCTCCAAAGCCAGCTACACCTCCTTCGCCAACACTCCTGCCTCTCGCCAGTTTGCTTCTCTTCTCTGACGACGCAGACAATCGTCTATTGCGATTTGGATGCGATTGACCATCCATCTACTTTCCCATGACTGAAGATCTCACGGATCGAAAAGATCACACGAAAGAATGTTTTTTCTTTTTTTCACACAGATTGAAGATCGTGCCTTGATGATGCGACTGAAGATCATGAGGTTGACAATCCCTGTCTAACAATGCGGTTGAAGATCACACGGTTGATGTGCCTGAAGATCACACGAAGTTTTTTCCCTTTTTATGATTTTGTTCGATTTAGTTGAGACAACTACTTTTGTTTCTCCTTTCCTTTTTTGGGTTATATGATGGTATCAACTCATCTCATCACTTCTTTTATTTGGATGGTCAGATGTTGTTAGCTCCAAGAGCGTACGACCTTGTTGTCATAATTTGTGAGCACAAAAAATACTCGATCGTATAGTGTTGTATAGATCCTAGTGTTATGGTCAGTGCAACACAATTCAATTAGATATCGGTGTAACAACTTATCAGATTTTAGACACAATTCACAGCAACCCAATGTATGATCCCTATTAGTTCTTGGGTTGTAGGATCTAACCCCTTGTCGTTTATCATTTATCGGGTCTGCGTTATCGAATTTCAAGTGCTCACTCTTTTTTATTTTTGCTTTTTGAATGTGAGTTTCGATGACTTGCTTTTTGGTTCGGATTCTCGATTGTGTTAAGTACCTGGACTGGCTAGAGAGCAAATGCACACTTGTTGATGCACTTTTGCTCTTGCCAATAGTCCATTAGGTAGCTCCAGTGCTAGTGCATAATGTACACCTGTGGCATTGAGGTATTATGAAGCTCAACACTTAGAATATCCTCTTCAGTGTTGAGAACGTACTGAAACCGTCCGAACAACTGTTCGGATGGGGTCCAATACAGCCTAAACAATTGTTCAGTCGTATAAGACAGTGTTCAAATCGCGTCTGTTTGTTCAGACGATTAGGCGTGTTTTTGTTCACCTTTTGCCCAAGTAAGATCATCGCCTTCACGTACATACTATCGATTGGAATGATCCAATCATCTATTCCACTTCCCTCAAATAAGTGGGATCATTACCTTTTCCGATTTTACTGTTGGGCCCAGTCGAGGACTAATCAGGTTCCGCCCAACTCTAAGGATATTTGGTCTAGTTGGGTTAGCAAAATGGCGATTGTGGACTAGTTGGCGAATTTGAAGAGTTGCAAATTAGGGGCATGATAAAACCATGCTTCAAATGGAGTAATCTTAGTTTTCTTATTGGATATTTTATTGAAATATAAACAACTGTCAAAAGAGTTTTCACCCCACAGCTAAAAATCCAAACTAGCATACAAACATAGCGTTAACCATTTCCATGAAGGTTCTATTTTTCTTTTCCTCTACTCCATTTTGTTGTGTAGGGAGGCGTGAGGACCTCATGTCGTATTCCATGATTCTTGCAAAAATTCAAGAAGTCATTAGCCATATATTCCCCTACGCTTCTGGATCTAATGGACTTCAACAGATTTATCTCAGTGTTTTAACCAGGGGCAGGGCGGTCCTAAAACGCCTGGGGCGGCTCCAGCTGGAGCTTTTTTCCTATGGGGCTTACGCCTGAACCACTGGGGCATACGCCCCGAACGCTCGGGCATGCTTTTTACGCCCCAATGGCCTGGGCTTACGCCCCACTGAAGTTTGTTTGCATATTTGAAAAAAAATGATTTGATTACTACCATGTGATATTTTATATGCATCTTACTCTCTTGGATGACGATTATGATATTTTGGGAAGTAAAGTTGTTTTAAATTGGTTCAATATCATGTATGAAATGATAGAATCTATGGAATATAAACATTGATAGTTTGAATTTTGGTTAGAAACTTATAATTAGATCTTAAATGATATGGAAAGACAATGACGAGTTCTTTTTTATTATTGTTTTTTATATATTTGTGATTTATCAACTATGTTGGTAGGCTTAAATGCTTTGTTTACTAACTTTGCTCATAATATTTTTTTATTTTGTTTGTTTTTAATCTATTTTCACTCTTTTATATAATAATTTTTTTTATATATATATTTTTAATTTTAAAAATAAATTCGTGGGGCTTACGCTGCACGTCCTGGGGCTTACGCCCAGCCTTACGTCACCACCTCTGAAAACACTAATTTATCTAAGTGATTCTCAACCATAGATATATTTTTCATCCTGTGGCAGTGTTGTTAAATATATCTCATACATCATTATGTATCAAATCTAAAATACTTGATGTTCGTTCTATATTTTGAAAAGATTGTTGTAAGTTGTGATTTCGTACAAATACTAAGAGAAATTGTCGTTTGCATGCATACAATTCAAATTAAACTAGTCGTGGTTTCATGTACTTGACATGAATTTTTTTTTTTTTCCAACAAAGGACCAATTTTCTTTGACCAGATGATCTTCTCTTGCTGACATGGTTCCGTGTCTCATGCAGTTTCTGGATGGTTGGGTAATATTCGCGGAGTACGCTAGGCCCAGAGAGCCTCCGCCGCCACCACAGATGTCCCAATCTCCATATGGCTATCAGTAGTTCTCTCCTTGCGAGGATTCATCAACGTAAGCTGGATATTTATTGAGCTGAGATTTGTCATGGGATCAGCTTGTTTGTCGTCTTTCGATTGTCCTCTTCAGAACACTACATGATCTTCAAGTATAAGATTAAACCATTCAAGAATATGTACACTAATGTTGGTGGAAAGATGTTTCATGTTTTGTTGTCTGCATCGTGATTTTTCGTATTTACGGTTGGACCACTAGTGAATCATCAACACTGGTTAGTTGTGATTGAAGCATGTCTGTATGATGTTTTATTTACTTCCCAGTTTGCAAGTGTCGGACTTGCGGCGGTAACAGTATTAGATCATGTTTGTATTCGAATCTTGTCTGATGGCATCAACCCTCCATTTTGCTATGGCCACCCAATTTGACTTGCTCTATATGTCTGATGTGCCCTAATTTAAAATTAGGGGAGGATAACATTTTATGGTAAGCATTACCTCTATATGTCGATGTTGGTGCTCTGGATAATCGGTCAGACAATCGGATGCTCGATATTAGAGCATCTCCAGCAGCTTATCTATTCTAGATAGCCGTTGCATTCAAATCCTCCCCCCCATTGACCGGAAGAGGTAGGGTCCTAGCTACTGGCGAGCTTTGCGTGCTTGCCCATTGTAGCTAGCAGTTAGGCAAACAACCATTTTGACGAATCGACTAATAGAGCCGAGCCTGTAGAAGGGTTGTTTTGGGGATTTCGTGTTTTAAAAAAGCTAAGGGAAACATATAGAGAGGTTGTTGTAGCATGACAAAGTAGAAAGCTTTCAAAATGTCTCTTTCGAGATGGAGGCTAGGGTTTTGGGAGAGAATGAATCTCTAATCTCATTAAGAAAAGAGCCCAATATCTATATAACAAGGGACAGAGGTTTTGTGCTGACTAGGACAATATGGAACTAAATACTGACTAGACAAAAAAGAACAGTGATCACAGCTGTCAATCTCTCTCTTTCCAGATCTCTCTCTCTCCTCCCCCAATCTCTCTCTCTCTCTCTCTCTCTCTCTCTCTCTCTCTCTCTCTCTCTCTCTCTCTCTCTCTCTCTCTCTCTCTCTCTCTCTCTCTCTCTCTCTCTCTCTCTCTCTCTCTCTCTCCCCCACCCGGCACCCACTCCCTCACCGGCTTCACAAGCAAAAGAGTCAAATTCGAACACCTTGCTTGGTATCGCCGAATACGACGGTGTGGGTGGTGATGCCCAGGGGGTGTTCTGCCGCCAAAGGCGGCCCGCTTTTTTGCCGACAGCTGTGTTGCTGCCAAAGACGGCCCGCTGCAGTGCCAACAGGCACGGGCATGCACTAGTCTATATAACAAGGGACGTCAGTTTTTTGCTGACTAAGCAAAACGGATCTAAAAGGCTGACTAGGACAAACTGACTGGACAAAAATGAACTGAATAGATCTAACCATTCGTTCAAAAATCAACGCACAATCTCTATTTCCCTGTCAACCAACTTCCTTCCCTTTGTTTCAAATCCCAACCCATTTAAATTGCACTAAACCCCTAAAATCCCGGTCCATTTAAACAGCACTAAACCTGACCGTTCATCCTGTGATCGTTGTTCGCATCAACGGCTATAAATCCGCCTGCTGAAATTTCGGCAGCCCCAAACCATCAGGTCGATCTTCGAGGAATTCGTTCGAACAGAGACAACTGTGTTTGATCGATTATAGGGGGATGGGGAATTGGTTGCGCCGAATGCGTCTGCTTCGTGCCAATCAGTATGGGCGAGGAAATGGGTGACCCTATGAATGCTGGTGTTGTCGTTGAAAGTGTTTTTGTTGCTGAAGGCGTTCAGGTGTGTTGTCGTCGAAGGCAGCCCACTGCAGTGCCGACAGGTGTGTTACCGCCGAAGACAGCCCGCTGCAGTGCCGACAGGCATGGGCATGCACTAGTATTATATAAAATAGGATATGAGTAGGGTATAAGTTTCATACACAATATAAGTGTATAGCTCAGTATATATAAATAGCTCTAAAATAGACATTATCTTTTGATACTGGATTTGTGCATATGGGCTTGATCATGGACCAAGCCTATCCAGTACCATCTAACTCAGACTTGGGCCCAGACACTTGGGTTCAAATGTTGGGATTGGTGCTATTGGCATAAAGATAATAATAAAAAAAAAAGATGAAAGAAAAGAATTGCCCAACTTTTGGCACATAAAGTAGGTAATGCATCCTTATCATTTCTTTTGCAGAGATGTGGTGATGTTGCTCATGACATTTTCATTCCAAATCTACCAGACCAAGATATGCTGCACCAACTCAATCAAAGTCTTCCCACTTGCAAGATAGCATCTTTTATACAAAATCATTATGGCAAGATTCCTCAATTATTAAAAAATACATTAATAATTATCGAGCTCTGTGTTATTAGTAAAATTCACGATATATTGCAAATATATATTTATATAATATTACAGATGAAACACAACATAGGATTTTTTTTTTCAAAATAATATTTAAAAAATAAATATTTATTTCGATAACATTTGATCGAAAGATTTATCAGTTTAACACTCTGATTAAAGTGAGTAGCGATTTTTTTTTTTGTTTCATGTAGAACCCGTTATTTGGATTACAGAGTTCAAATCCGGTGTTCTGGACACTGAGTTTAACCGAAATCCCCTTATATAACGTTCCCATACTTAGTTGTTTTCTTGTTGGATTTCGGGTAAACCCAGTATCTATAATGCCGGGTATAAACCCTGTAATCCAAATACCGGGTTCTACTTGAAATAAAAAAAATATATATCTAATGCGACTCACTTTACGGTGCTAACATGTCACGTGACTGTCAGAGCGCTAGCATGTAATTACTTTTGGTCAAATGCTATTTGTTTAAATATTATTTTGAAAAAAATCCTGTATGACATATTATTATGTTTTGTGTCTCCGAAATTTCTACTGAATTATGCTGATTTCTTTTTACTCGAGCTCCGAATTTCACCACCCTGGCATAATTATTCTCAAGTGGGGAGGCAAAGGTTGCTCCGAAAGCCTCCAATACATGTGTGTTGCTTGAAAAGCAAGCACTTCTTTGTGTCAAGAAGTGGATAGGCTTGCATCATTATCATTCCTTTGCATCTCAGTGGTTGACTCAACCCCATGTGAGAGCCAAAAGAGTGTTGAAAGGGACCCTTGGGCTTCATCTACTCACAATGGAAATGTAGCATGATAGTAGAGCACTTCAAAAAGGAAGGAGGCTGGTATATGATTGGACTTCCACTCTACCAAATTGATCTATAACAAGGATGAGACATGTGAAGAACCCAAACCCTTGGATATCCGCCTCTTCACAAAACCAGCTTGTAAGAGGAGGTCCAAGATGGGCATATAAGCAGCTCATCACCCGCTCCCATTACCGATGTGAGACTAACCTGTGTGAGGCTTGACCATCTCAACAGCTCTAACCATGATCTTAAGAATTTGTCCACATGAGTGCTATATTATTATACGCCATAGCGGTGTAGGACAAACTTTGGATTTGATCATGTGACCATTCAAGAGGGAAATATCAGATTTTACAGCTGAGATGTCTTGAAATTTTCTTAACTTCAAAACTCGAGTTTTAAGGAAAGGTTTCAGGCTCAGCTTGTAAGGGGAGGTCCAAGACGGGCATATAAGCAGCTCATCACCCGCTCCCATTACTAATGTGAGACTAACCCGTGTGAGGCTTGACCATCTCAACAGCTCTAACCATGACCTTAAGAATTCATCCACATGAGTGCCATATTATTATACGTCATAGCGGTGTAGGACAAACTCTGGATTTGATCATGTGACTATTCAAGAGGGAAATATCAGGTTTTACATATGAGATGTCTTGAAATTTTCTTAACTTCAAAATTCGAGTTTTAAGAAATGGTTTCAGGCTTAGCTTGTAAGGGGAGGTCCAAGACAGGCATATAAGCAGCTCATCACCCGCTCCCATTACCGATGTGAGACTAACCCATGTGAGGCTTGACCATCTCAACAGCTCTAACCATGACCTTAAGAATTCGTCCACATGAGTGCCATATTATTATACGCCACAGCGGTGTAGGACAAACTCTGGATTTGATTCTGTGACCATTCAAGAGGGAAATATCAAGTTTTACAGCTGAGATGTCTTGAAATTTTCTTAACTTCAAAACTCGAGTTTTAAGGAAAGGTTTCAGGCTTAGCTTGTAAAGGGAGGTCCTAGACGGACATATAAGTAGCTCATCACCCGCTCCCATTACCGATGTGAGACTAACCCGTGAGGCTTGACCATCTCAACAGCTCTAACCATGACCTTAATAATTCATCCACATGAGTGCCATATTATTATACGCCATAGTGGCGTAGGACAAACTCTGGATTTGATCCTGCGACCATTCAAGAGGCAAATATTAGGTTTTACTGCTGAGATGTCTTGAAATTTTCTTAACTTCAAAACTCGAGTTTTAAGGAAAGGTTTCAGCTCAGCATAGTATATAGGCGAACTCCTGATAGCCGATGTGCGACTAAACAAGTCGTGGACAACAACAAAGTCCAACATCCCCCACCCCCTCACATGCATATCGACACTACGAGACTCTGCACATGGACAACAAACGAAGGGTGGAGCCCCCACACCGGGGTGAGACACAGATCTGGCTCTGATACAATCTTGAAATTTTCTTAATCCCAAAACTCGAGTTGTAAAAAAAGATCCCAGCATAGTGTATAAACAAATTCCTGATCTCCCATAGCCGATGTGGGACTAAGCAAGCCACACACACCCCCTCACGTGGACAACAACAAACGCCAACATGATGCAACCGCAGATGCAAAAGGGGAAGGGCATCACAACGTGCTTATATTGATTCTCCTTCCTCTTTTCGGCCTAGTGGGCTTGTCGGGTTAGTGGACTCTTGGCCCGCCTAGGCCGATGCTGTGTTAGCCCAGCTTTTATCTTTCAGACTGTCAGCTTCGGGACAGACAAAAGCACCGGTTCGGGAATTGCTTTGGCTTACAGTCTTATTTGAAGGGAATAAAGCTCACAAGTTCTGTCACTCAAAAATCTTGAGGTTTCAAGATAATATTGAGAGTAAAGATCCCCCCCCCCCCCCAATAATCGATCGAAGATGCGCCTCGATCGATCGAAATCCCAGTAGTTTGGTGATCCAGAGAATTTGCAAAATTGGTATGTTTCGATCAATCGAGAAACTGCCTCGATCGATCGAAATTCCACCAATTTGTCGATCCATGTAAATTGCAAAATTTGCCTATTTTGATCGATTCGTGCTTGCACCTCGATCGATCGAAATTCCACCAGTCTGGCTATCCAAGGAATTTACAAAATTGTCTTGTTTCGATCGATCGAGGATGTGCCTCGATCGATTGAAATTCCACCACTCACTGATCCAGAGAATTTGCAAAAATTTACCTGATTCGATCGATCGAGGATGCGCCTTATGGTTGATAATCGGAGCCTTGGCTCTCTAAAACTAGCGCCACCCAATGTTCTATACTCTGCACTTTTTTTTTTGGTAGGAAACTAGGGGTTCATTTCATGGCGCCCTAGCTCGATAGTACCCATTATTACAAGCCTTCCACAGAAGCCTCTCTAAAACCATAAGGAAGAAAATGCAAAGTGGTACCACAAGATAGAAAATACTGGACTTGAAATTTTTCGGAAGAAGCCCGCAGTCGGATACTAGGAAATGTATCGGCCATGGTGAGGAGAGATCCCCACCCAACAGACAGTAGAAGTCATTTGAATCGTTGATTAGGAAAGTTGGGACTCTGCTTAGAGGATGGAATCCCCAAGGAGTCACCAAAGCTAATCTGGGCACTTTCGCATTCACAGAGTTACCAATCGCTCCACCAAGTGAAGCCTTGAGGTTCATCCAATTTGGGGGCAACCAATGGGAAGGGTGTGACTCCAACACGACCGTTAGGGGAGATGACCACTGGAATATGATCGGCTCATGTGCCCGAACTCAGTAGCCCATAAAAAAAATATTTTTTATTTTTCTTTTTGGATAAATTACACTTTGCCCCCTAGATGTTTAGCTTATAAACACTTAACCCCCTGTAGTTTATTTTGTTTCAAATCGCATCCTTAAGTTTGAAAATGTTAGCACAATACCCCTTTTGTCAACTGGTTATTTTTCTCATTTTGTAATTTTTATCTGATCAAAACGGAATTGAAGGGGACAAAATGTAGTTTTTAAACTAGGGGGGGGGGGGGCGGCGCAAAGTATAATTATCCCTTTTTTTTGTCCATTTTATCTCTACATGCAATTATTAGATTTATTTATTGAGTCTGAGATGTACTAAACAAGTTGGAAGTAATAAACAAGTGGAAGAGTAACATGTACTTCCTTGGGATAACAGAGCACACCAAGAAGTGGACCAAAGAAAAGAGTTAATAAAAGCTTACCAACTTGTTCATAGTAGTGAAGCATTTCTGCACTTAAAAAGTCAGAACATGGAGCACATGCTACCTAGCCACAAAATGCAGGCCAGGAGAGGAATGTTGTGCATGCATAGTGCTGCATCCTAGTCGTGAGCGCCATGGGATGGGGGCGATGCATGCTGGATGACATCATGCTGATATCATAAACATGCAAGAAATATTCTATCAATAGGTGGAAGTATATGGAATTATATAATTTTTTTAAGTAAATAAAATTGTCCGAGTGGTACTTCCCCTCTGTCATATTGGAGAGGTTCTCTGTACGACTCCCAGTATAGACACCATGGAGCAAACTCTCCTTCAAGGCTGTTGTTACCTTGTTTGTGCGTGTGAATCCTGACCGTTGATGTTATGTTCATGGAAATATATAATTTAATAAAAAAAAAATAGTAGTTATGATGCCTTCCTCGTTTTGATCTCCGGACCTCTTTGAGCCAATGTGAAGCTTGGTCTACATCGACGGGAGGAGGATGTTGTAGAGAGAGAATGTTGTGAAGCACCTATCGATCGAGTGAAGAGCAGAATTGATCAAATAAGTTTTGCAAAGCTACTCCTATTTTTGGGCATCAGCCTTTGCAATCCCCAGCACCGTCCAATCGGGGATGGAGAAACTCATGCACAACTTCTTGTGGCAGAATGCTAGCACCCACGTGAGTGAGGAGTATGCAAACCTACGAGGGAAGGAGGCATGGGACTTGAAAATATCAAGGATATTGCCAAGGCGAGTTACATACAATCAGCTCGGAAGATGGTGAGCAACGAAACCAATCTGTGGTTGAAATGGATGGAAGGGAGGCGTGTTAAAAATCACAATTTCTAGAACATGTCCACGTTCTCGAACTACTCCGTGGTTTGGAACGAGATTCTAAGTATCAGAGGAGCTTTAAAAAGCAATCTGAGTTATGATCTCTCTCCAAATTCTAAGTGGGACTTCTGGTTTGACCCTCGGATCGAAGGACTATGTCCAGCAGAGATAGTTGGGGATCGAGCTAGAAGGGAACAAGGGTTAGATGGAGCCATAGGTACCGACTTCTGAACTATGACCAATGGGTGCTTCTGAGAGCCATCAACTATATAATAGAGGGGCTATTCAATAGAATCATGGATATTAAAATGAAAACTGCAAGTGCTGAAAACATAATACAATGGTTCTCGGAGGACAATAATAGTTTCATCTTCTCAGCAGCATGGAATACATGGAGGAGCCACGAGGATGAAGTGTCATGGAAAAATATAGCATGGAGACCCCCCGTTCCCCCTCGTATGGGTAGGGGTGTGTGTGTGTGTGGAAATCAGAGTGGAATAGGTTAGCAACATTCCCAGAATGCTTTGAAGAAAAGACAGATGAGCATCGCTAATCGGTGCGGCCTATACCTATACGAAGAAGAAGCAAGAGTCCATTTATTCTTCCAATGCAAGTTCTCTTACTTTATATGGGACAATGTGTGCAAGGCAATCGATCATCGCTCTCAAATTCATTCATCATCGACAAGAGGTATTCCCTGATTCATTGATTTGCGATTCATAGATCTTGAAATTTATAACATGTACATCAAGAGGCTTAACAAACACCACCAAAACAATGAGCCAATGTTGAAACCATTGCATGGGCATTTCATATTTCCACAAAATATAGAATTTTAAAAAACTAAAAAGCTACTCATCAATCATCATCTATTCTTCATATCCAATCCGTCCTAAAACATGAGACGAAGGAGTCTGACATGCGTGCAAGACGATACGTGCGAAAACCCGAAAGTTTCAATGAAGCTGACAGGCGGGATCTGTTGGGTGTCCATCCCTGTGTCGTGCCGCTGACTCGGCAGATGGTATCCCTGATATCGTGCGTTGACCTTAGACGCCCAAGTGGGATCACATTGTGCGGAGGGTTGGTTGGTGGATGCCATGTGTATGGATCTAGTCTAGGTCCACCCACATGATCGATGGGGTTAGTGTGCATAATTTTATCACCGATGACTATCCATGTGGCTATGGTCTTATAAAAAAGAAAGAATCCTCCATTGTAGAGATTGAGGTTATTTTTGCAAATTATAAAAAGGATCACTTGAGTATTATGTATTAATTAGCAGCTTATTTATAGAAAGAAATAGCATTTTTTTAAAAAAAAAAAAATCTTTCTAGAACTATAAAGCAAATTGAGCTTAGTGGAGTAGTAGGATAAAGGTCATTGACTCATTGGTGAACTACCATTGACATTGTACCCAACTGTCATTGTCTCTCTAATAATCCTCTCTCTCTCTCTCTCTCTCTCTCTCTCTCTCTCTCTCTCTCTCTCTCTCTCTCTCTCTCACCTCCTTACCTTTAACTTTGCCTCTCTCTCTCTCTCTCTCTCTCTCTCTCTCTCTCTCTCTCTCTCTCTCTCTCTCTCTCTCTCTCTAATCCCACCTTCTTACCTTTAACTTTGCCTCTCTCTCTCTCTCTCTCTCTCTCTCTCTCTCTCTCTCTCTCTCTCTCTCTCTCTCTCTCTAATCCCACCTTTTTACCTTTAACTTTGCCCCTTCCTCTCTCTCTCTCTCTCTCTCTCTCTCTCTCTCTCTCTCTCTCTCTGCGTGCACGGGTGATAAGACGCCAGTTTTTTTGTTTAGCTAAAGGATAGGTCACGTTTCAATATTGCACCAAGTCTCTCCTAAACTTTGCATGCTATAGCAAGTACATCGTCCTTATTTACCCCCTCACGTGTTACAGATAGAGTATCCATTCGTCTCCAGAAAGAGTATCCATTCGCTGGTTTGACACTGTGCATGTAGCAGTTGCTACAATGATTTCAATATAACTGCTACTGTGATTTCACTGTAGCTGCTATAGTGAAATTATTGTAGCAAGAGTATCAATTCGCTTTTGGTAAGAGTATCAATTTAGTAAATTGATCGTTGCTACAGTGATTTCACCGTAGCTGCTACAATGATTTTACCGTAGCAAGAGTAACAATTAGCCGGATGGATACTCTTTCTGAAGACGAATTTATACTCTTGCTACAGTGAATAATTGTAGCAACCGCAACATGCACAGTGTCACTCGGTGAATAGATACTCATGTTGATGACGACTGGATACTCTTTCCGGAGACGAATATTTACTCTTTCTATAGTGTTTCTGTTGTAGTAGCTACAGTGAAATAACTGTAGCAATCGCTACATATATAGTGTTAATCGGCGGATGAATACTCATACAGTTATACCAAAGACGAATGTATACTCTTACTGGAAACGAATTGATACTCTTATTGGAGTGGCAGTTTTGTAATTTAAAGGATAAATAAAGTCAACATTTTTGGTTAAGGACTTATTGTACAAACATGTCCTTGGAGAGGGAATTTAGCTAATATCCAAATAAGGTGTACCCTTTAGCTTAAATAATAACCTGTGGAGGGATTTAGGACTAATTAACCCTCCCAAAAAAAAAAGTTGGCCCAATTGGTTGCCCCAGCTTGGTTGCCCTGTGAAACACGTCCGACAGCGACACGTTGGAGGAAAATTCAACCAACTTGCCTATACTGATCATCTGATACCGTCCGATTAGGATCCAGTGAGCCCGAAATCACTCCAGCTCATCACAGACCATAGATTTCCTGATCCTTCCGTGGGCTGTAGGTGCCCTCAACTGGCATCGTGAACTATCTTTTATATTTCCTGAAATGCCCCTACGCCTCAATGTTTATGGGCCTATAATCGTCATTCCACTGGTCAACACTGAGCTCTAGGGGGTGGCTACGAAACGGATTGAGTTCGGGTCGGGCCCTATCCCTACCCATATCTATACCCATTCGGTTATGGTAAGATCCATATCCGACACATATCCATTTGGACATACGAGGGTCCATACCCGACCGATATCTATTTGGGTTTTGGGTACGAATTGGGGATAGGTTTGTCTCGGTTTTTTCCACCACATATGTAATATTTTAGGTAAAAATAAATGGATAACAAATATATGCTATGAAGCTCTATGGTTTCTTATTATGTTGATTTTAGTAGGGTATAAGTTTGAGTATAATATGGATAAGGGTGGGGGCAGAACTATAAGGGGTTGAAAAGATAAAGAAAAAAGAATTAGGGGTCCCTTTGAAGTTTTAATTTTATTTGAAAATTCTTCACAAAAGGCCCCTCAAGTTTTTAATTTTAGAGTTTCTGGGTTGGATCCACCACTACTGGATAAGGCTAGAATTTATGTCTATTACAATAAGTTTTGAGTCCAACTGCACTATCTATATAAAATGTTAAGACCGTTCACGTTATTTACAACTTTATCACGAAAAAAAAATTTACGTTAATTACATTTTTATCACAAAAACGAACAAAGATAAAAAGGAATCGGCCAAAACTATGGTTAAACCGGCGACCCTCAGCCGCCAAATGAATACGGTGGGGGGGTGGATGGCGATGCTTAGTGGGTATGTTGCTGTCGAAGGCGGCCCATTGCAGTGCCGACAAGCACGGGATGCTAAGTCCGTTCACGTTATTTACAACTTTACCCCAAAAAGAAACTTTGCGTTAATTACATTTTTACCACAAAAAGAAACAAAGGTAAAAAGAAATCGGCCAAAACTACGGTTAAACCGGCGATCCTTAGCCGCCAAATGAATACGGTGGGGGTGAGGATGGCGATGCTTGATGGGTATTTTGCTGTCGAAGCCGGTCCACTACAGTGCCGACAGGCACGAACATAGACTAGTCTAATATACAGGTTTCGGATATGAAAAGTGTAGTTCCATACCCATATCCAAAAGTTGACAGGTTGAGTTTTCATACCCATACCCTACCAGATCTTGTTTCGGGTATAAAATCTATACCCATACCCAAAGTTTCGGGTCGGGTTTCGGTTTGGTTTACGACTCCATTGCCACCCCTACCGGGCTCCCCTTATAAAGACAGCACTCCAGAGCCCCAACCATATACGAGAGAGAGAGAAGAATTGGAGAGAGAGAGAGAGAGTCAACGGCGATCAGTGGAAGGTGAAGGCAAGTATAGGAGAGAGGGATGAGGCTTCTCGTGTTCGTCCCGTGCGGCCTCGGTCGCGCCGCGCTGCCGGAGGACGCTCTGCCGAGACCGTGGACGGCGGAGGAGCCGGCGCCGCCGACCCCGTCACGCGCCCAGGAGGTAACGCCGCTCTCCCCGACAGCCTGCGCCTCCCCCGAGAAGCGACGCCGGAGGACCGCCCCGTCGTGGCGGCCGTCGCTCGGCGCGATATCCGAGGACGGCGCCGTGGCGGCGGCTGCTGCCAGGGGCGGAGATCGGGTGGTCCGGTCGGGCAGCACGAGATCCAGATCGACGGCGGCTAGGAGAATCCCTCGCCCCGACCGGGACGACGTCGGGTAATCGCCATACTTTTTGACCTCTGCGTAGAAGATAATTACGCGAATGCCATCACGTGGGTTTTCTCCTCGCAAGAGGAGACTAAGGTTAACACGCCACCGCGAGTGGTGCGACAACCTGCGTCATCTTGCAACAAATCAGATTCCGCCACGTAGGCAGCTCATGATAAACTAGCCTTCTCCCCCACCCCCCGGGGATGAGCTCCGACATTGTCGGAGCAATTTGGATAACAAGAACGATTAACCCATCCCCATATCTGATGAGGCACCTACACAGCGTACACCCTTTTCTACGAGTCACAAGATGACACGTGTATGTTTTGGGACCCTCGCCACTACGCAACCGAGCTGTCGTCGTCGAGCAATAATTAAAGTTTGATTAGTGGGGTGAATGGCGTGCTTAGAGACAAAACAACGTGCAATTCGGCCGTCCGGGTTTCCATCCGGACGGGGCCATCCTGACGTGGCACCTGACCAGAACCGTCCGCTTGCCTGACGACATCCGAGGTTGGGTGCAACGTACGGCTGTGATCAGTGCCACATCAGGATGGCACGATCTGGATGGAAACAAAGATGGCTGAACAGCATTTTTGCCAAACAATCATGCAGGAGCCTCACACCAAGTCACAATATCCGGCAATCGGAATCAATGGACCCATCCATTTAAAAATGGAGGTAATACTAATATGGCCATTTGACTTGTTCTAATTGCAAGTGGAAGCTTTTATTAAATTTTTAATAGTTTATTTTTTACTTTTAAATTTTATATTACATACTAATACTATTAAGGTTTAAAATCATGATATCGGTCGGTCTTATATCGATACGTATTGTTATCGATCGTACCAGACCAATACCGATTAAAATTTTAAAAAAAATTAAAATTTTATAAAAAAAAGGAATAATGAACTAGTCGGTACCAGGTTCGTATCGACCGTTCCGGCAAGTACGAATTGATATTTTTTTGATACGAGGCCAAATGAACCGATGTGTACTGTATTGACTAGATATCGAGATTGGGTATCGTTTCGGTTTCGATTCAAGCTAAACCGATACATATCGATATCGGCTAATTTTTTAACCCTTGCATACAAGTATACATCTAGCCAAAAAAAAAAAAAATCCATAATCATTTACAAAAAAACTAACACCTATAGTTTCACAAAGTAACACGTAGAGGAATGGAACTCTCAGGCTATTGTACTCCTGCAACCAATCAACGTGCGAAGTGCAATCCGCTGATTGGCATGCCCATCGTAGGAGTCCAGCAACCGTGAGTACTAGAATTTTTTTCACCATTCAAGTTTCTATTTAGAACGCACCTGACCAAAAACCGTCCCTTTACCCAGAGACAGAACTGCATAGAGACCAAGGGGGGTCATGACCACCCCTAAATTTTGGATTGGGTAAATAACACTTTACCCTCCTGAAGTTTAGCTCAAAAGCACTACCCTCTATATTTTAAAAATTATATTTTGCCCTCTGCAATTCAGTTTTAATCAGACGAAAATGATCAAATGAGGAAATTAAGTAGTTGACAAAAGGGGTATTGTGCTAACATTTAAAACTTTAGGGTGCGATTTGGAACAAAATAAACTAAGGGGGGTTAAGTGTTTTTAATCTAAACTTTAGGGGGCAAAGTGTAATTTATCATTTTGGATCTCTCTCTCTCTCTCTCTCTCTCTCTCTCTCTCTCTCTCTCTCTCTCTCTCTCTCTCTCTCTCTCATGCCCTCCCTGTCTCCCAAGATGAATTTTTTTCTTTCTTGAACTGGTAAAAAAAATTTGTTCATGCTTCCCCCCCAAGATGAAATCCTGGTTCCGTCTTTGCCTTTACCTGATCACCTCATCAGAATGGCCCAATCCGGATGAAAACAAGGATGACTGAATAGCATTTTTGCAAAACAATCATACACGCAAGCGCACACGGTACCAATTCATCGAGTTCAGATCTTCTCCAGTCGGTGGGCCCTTGTGCATTACAGCCGCACGATGGCAGGTAATCCGTAAGTGAATTGTACTCTAGCTGACTGCATATGACTATGATGTACACCAGGCCCACCAATCGGGCCGACCGACTGGAGGAGATCCGAAATCCAATTCACAATATCCGGCAATTGGAGTCATTGGGCCCATCCGCACTTAAAACCATTTAAAATTTGAGCTCGACACTTTGACTTGTTCTAATTGCAAGTGGAAAGCCACCTGCGTCATCCACTAAGGCTTATAAAATCCGATAGAGCCGGCTACAAGAAAGATTGATGATAATTTTTTTTAATTAATTATTAATATTTTTATTTTATTAGGTTTTATATTATATATAATTAGGATTTAAAATCACAGTATTAGTCGCGATATCAATCAGTCTTGGATTCATATGTCAGTCAATACAGACTGATACCGATTTGAGTCCAAAAAATCAACCAAAAAAAAAAAACATAAAACAATAGGTATCTGTAACTATCGGCCGTACCAGCTAGTACCTGCTTGAACCGGTAGGCATGGACTAGTACCGACCAATACATACCAATATCGACTACCGGAAGAAGCTCTTCCATGGCCACCAGCCCACCTTGCCATGGTTTAGGTTAAGTTTTCTAGGACAACTTTAATGAGTGATATGTACCCAAAAAAAAATACTTTAATGATCATTGAATAACTTATTGATAAATAAGTCATTAACTCGTTAAAGTTAATGTAGAAAACTTAAACAAAACTATTGATCTATCATGTTTGTTATGTAATTTAACCTTATAAGGCCCCGAGGGAAAAAAAAATATTAAAATTATGTAAAAAATATTCATCTAATTAAAAAAACATGGAAAAATTACACTTTGCCCACCTCTACCAAAATCGCTTGACCAACTTCAAGTTTTTTTTCGTGTCAGACTAGACCCTATAGTTTCACAAAGCAACACTTAGCCACCCCTCTGCGAGCTATGCATCGGCGCATTTAACAAAAAACTAACGCTTATAATCGTAACCGAACGATAGATCTGCGAGCTATGCATCGGCGCATTTAACAAAAAACTAACGCTTATAATCGTAACCGAACGATGGATCATAACATGTTTATTTTATTATGTGTTTTTCAGGCGCATTGGAATACACACGATTTTTCCCGCATTCGCCCCAACAACTTTCATATTCTGAAGCTTCTGTTGCGCCTAATGCGTGTCAAGGGTTACAAGAAAAATAAATTGAAGGGTGCCATGGTGGTGATGAAAGAAATGGAGTGATTGTATATTGGCTAGCTGTTGTAGAATTTTAGTGCTATTGTAAATGTTTTCGCCCTTTCATTTTTCTCTCTATTTTGTACTAGTAATTCCTCTGCCTATCGGCACTCGGACAGCTGTCTTCGGTGGCAGCACTCCCCGGGCACTGCACTCAGAAGGTCGTCATCGGTGGCAAAAACTCTACCAGCCACAACACTCGGCGCAAGAGATAGTCATGTTGGGGGCAGAGAGAGAGAGAGAGAGAGAGAGAGAGAGAGAGAGAGAGAGAGAGAGAGAGAGAGAGAGAGTAAATCACCTACCATGAAATATGTTTGCAATAAATGACCTGCAATTCTCCCCTTCTGAAATGATGAATGCCTTAAAATCAGGTGGGTTTGAATACCTACGAAAAGCATTTGTAATAAATCACCTGTCATTTTCTCCCTCCATGAAATGAACTGAGTTGGAATCACCCAATCCGAAAAGTCTGATGAGGTGGTGTGCGATGATCTTGGTCATTCTATATCTTTATTTTGTCTCTATCTTTATCTCCAAGATGAAAAGGTGCGCACTTATTATATGCGTTCCTCCTCCCACTGTTAGCTTGCACAAAGCTAAGCTCGTGTATTATTGATCATCCGTTTTGAAAGACTTGGGGTTGGGACGAAGTCACCTTGAAAAAATCAGCCTCAAGACCTAAACTTGGGACTCGACTCTGTTCCAGTAACAGACCGGCAGCGCTTAGGATCATGCGATGCAGAATCAACAGCCACGATACACAAGGGCACTTCCGCCAATAGCTAGTAGTGTGCCATGACTGATAGGTGTCTCCATCCAAGCTTTCCTCGTCTACTAGGCAAAATTTGGAGGGTTCCACTTCGGTACTGTATTGCAAAATTTGGTACCATACCGGACCCATCTCCACCATCCATTTCCTTGGATCCTAGCGATTGAAAGCATTATCTTAGTGGCTACGGGATGAACCCTAGGTAGACACGTGAAATCCTTCATAAGGACATCCGATGGTCCCTATGAATTTTGGTACGGTACCAAAGAGGGTATCATAGAATTTTCCTTTTGTGTAAGCTCGCTAAGAACATCTCCAACGGCCTCGCTTAAGGATCGTCAGATGTAAAAGTGGTGTTTGACGTTCGTCCGATTTCTTAGCTCGCTCAGGAATCGCTAGCGGGTACGACCGAGGTCTGCTGCAATATAGGCCATCCGAACTAAGTGAAAATGAATCGCTCGATTAAATCTCTTGAGCCGGTCAAAAGCTGTCCCCAACGGAATTATTATATTGTAGCGTGTACGTGGATGAGAGAGCATTGGAGTAGAAACAAAACCCACTCACTAAAAATATTCGGTTGGCTTCGGTTGGTGGGCCCGGCATCCATCACAGCCGCACCCTGTCGCTGAATTGAAATTCACTTTTGGATCGCCAGCCACTGGACGGCTATGATGCATGCCGGGCCCACCAACCGAGGCCGACGGACTGGAGGAGATCTGAACTTTTGGTTCACATCCTTTGCACCTTCGGAAACCTACATTGAAGGATTGTCCTTCCCCGGAGCTTTGGTTGCTGATAATGAAGGCTTTGTCCTTTCTTTATGTGGATTTTCAACTCCCATAAATATGATTTTTTTTGTTTTTGAGAATACATAAATATGATGTTTTATGAGAAGGGATAATAGTGATCTTAACCCTAATTGTTGGGTTGATGTTTTATTTATAAAACAATTCAAAAATGTTTCACCTTTTAAAGGATTACAAAGATAGTAACAACCCATCAATAGCTCGTTATGGCTACAATGGAATTCCCTTAATTGAGGTAACAAAAACAAGTCTACAGGGAAGCGATGTGTTTCTATCCCCAAAAAATAATTCAAGATACCAAGGTCCTTGATAGCAAAGTAGTTTGTAGCTGATAAATAAGCTCTTGGATGGAATCCATGTGAGTTCCAGTAACAATGATATCATCAACATAGACAAGTAAGGACTCAAGAGTCTGGGATCGATGTGCGCTTGATGAAGAGAACAGTGTCAGCTTTTGATTCCATAAAGCTAACGTCTTGAAGAGATGTGCTAACGTGATGATACAATGCATGTGGTGCCTGCTTGAGACCATGGAGTAGGAAGGTGAGTGTTAATGAATCTAGAGGGTGGAGGAAGGCGCGGGTAAGGATAGGGATGTGGTGGAGGATGGTGGAGGTAAGGATCCATTGTATTGGGATGAGCGGTGATCGACCGTAATAAAGGGAAATGTCACCTCATCAACATGTGGTGAGAAATATAGAGGCACTTGGTAGGGAGATGTAGACACATATAGCTCTTAAGAGATGGATTGTATCCCAACCCAAAAGGGAATGTGGAACAAACTTATGAGCATTGTAAGACCTTTCATTGCTGGTCAGGCTCGATTTCAACCTCAATTTTCAGGTTCGATTTCAAAACCAATACCAGTGGTTTTGCCATGGCTCTCAAAATCTTTACTTATGGATTAGGGGTGGCAATTCTTGACCCGACCCGAAGTTAGCGGGCTTGAGTTGAGTTTGGCCTAAACGGGTTCGGGTCATAAACGGGTCGACCCGATTGACCCGTTTATTTAATGGGTCGGGTTCGGGTTTGTACTTATATCCCGATTGACCCTACTTGACCCGTTTAACAAATGGGTCGTGTCGACCCGACCCGACCCGAGCCAATCCGAACCAACTTGAGCCAACCTGACCCAACCCGATCAAACCCGGCCCAATCCGACTTGTCTTGACCCAACCTGACAGGTTTACATGGGTTCTGTTCACCCAACCCGACTCGACCCGACCCGACCCTACCCGTTTAGTAAACGGGCTAAACGGGTTAATCGGGTCGGGTCAACCCGTTTATTAGGCGGGTTGGGTTTGGGTTTAAGTTTTTGACCCGTTTATTAAACGAGTCGGGTTCGGGTTAGGTGTTTTGCCCTTATACATATGTCTCAACCCGACCCGACCCTTTGCCACCCCTACTATGGATTGATCACTTCTGGACTTTAAAAACTTTTTTGCCAAATTTAGGTCGGTCGACCTCTCAGATAATTATTTCCTATGTGCCTTGCCGTCGACTATAGGATCAGAAATGTGTCTTCAAATCAGACTGCTTCTGCAACGCACCAAACCAGAGGGGCTCGATCGATTGTGACTCGAGAAGTTGTATCCATGGGTTGGAAGGTTTGATCAAACCTATACCCACACATGCATGCGGAGTCGTCCCTGCGACCACAAAGTTGGTAGGGTCCCATTGTGGGGCCAATGGAGGATATTGAGATGGGCGGTTGCGTTCGGGAACCGATGCAACATTGGCCATCGATTGGATGAGGGCTGCTTGTGCCTCATGGCACATCTCGAAGACAGGGAGATGGGCATGAAAGTCATCCATGGATAAACCATCAATGGTGGCTGTTGACAATGGCATCATACGTCGAGTTGAGACCACTCAACATAATTTGTTGGAGAACGTGTCCAACATTGCGGTGAAAGGATTACGTATTGTATCCGTGGCGGAGAGGGCAAGGGATCGCCCCATCAACGTAACCTTGGAGATGATGCCCCTTCAAGAAGGGAATGAGTTGATTGCGCCATAGTAAATAGCTGTGACGATCATATTTGTTCGATTTCGATTGAGGAGGAGGAAGACAATGGGCGTATGCTTGGATCAATGGCGGCTCGGATACCATACGAAAATGAGATAATATTGGTTGAATCATCAAGCCTGATTATTGGGTTGGGGTTATATTTATAAAACAATAAAAAAAAAAAAACATCGTTTAGAGGATTACAAAGATAACAAGTCCCTCACTAACACATACAGATTAAGAAAATCAGAGATTACTCGCAGAACTTTGGGCCAAATGTTCAAGAACAATCATTGATACTCTTCTGATACGCAGCTCATGATTAGGATTTCTTCTCCTCCAAATCTCTCGAGACTTGGGGTTCTAAGAGTAATATCGGCAATTAGGGTTTCAATTTCAAATAACAATGCATTACAATCGATCTTCCGCATTGGTTTAGACTTTAAAGCAACATTTGGAATCGACGAAAGAGGCAGTAGTTCACCAAGATATTAATGGAAAAGGACTCTTCTAAACCATCAGGACTTGTAAAATCAAAACCAAAAATAAAAAAGAAACAGTTCAAGAATAACAATTCTCCCCCCATGAAGATTGACCTGAGGGTCATATCTAGCCTTTTCAAAAGCAGTGCATCAGACCACACAGGTGAAATTGTAAACAACAGTGACTGCCCAGCCTGGATGCGGAAGGATGAAACCCCATCATTCCGCGACCAGATTGAGGGGAAGATCAATAACCATTGATCTGCCTTTGGGTGGGCCCTGAGTGGAACTCCCGGGTTTCTGTCAGCCGCGAAAAGGGCACCTGAGTCCGGCCAGGTAGGATCCTTTGGCTGGTGAAGTGGTGGTCAGATTTGTCATCGGACACCGAGCGTGAGAAGGCTTGGGCAAGCTCCAACGCAGAGGCCGCTTTGCCAGGGCGAGGTCCCGGGGCATCAAGTTTCGGCTGCTCAACGGGCTTGCGCCAGGTGTCGGGTTCCTGGCGCCGCAGCTCCAGAGGCTTCTCAATCTCCCTGGAGTTCCTCCGGCTGTCGTTCTTCCAAGTAGACCTCTGCGCATCCCCTTTGTCAGCATCGGGTTTATAATCTTTCCTTTCAAGATCCCTTCCACTCCGTTGTTCAGTAGCAGGCTCCAGCTTTAAGTCGTTCTTCGGGCTGTCAATTTTAACCCTTCAAGTATTGACAATCAGACAGAGATCAGTTCGGATAAAACATAAATTCACAGCCTTTCTTGAAATTAAATCACCGTAATGTAAGGACACTGTATTTAACATTATGCTGACTTAAAAGGGTACAAATATTCGCAAGGCAAGAATTCTATGGAGGACCCCATGGTTGTAATTTTACAAAAAATAACAGTTCGATTGATCATTCAACCAAAACAACTCTATGCCTCCCCATTAGTCATTCAATCCAGACCTTTCTAATCAAATTGTTTAGCATAACCTTCTAATCAAGACGTAGAAACTTGTATTTAAAAATGGATTTTCCCCCCCACTCATTTCGAGTATGAATCGAACGAACAGCTGAATTTATCTTGGTTCCTGAAGGAGATCCTTGACTTCGAGCAAACGAATGCATGCTTTAGTCCTTTAGGCAACCTACTGATTGGGACGGTTGATCAGGACATACTGTATGAGAATTTTGTGGAGAAGGTGGGACTAATTTGCCCAACTAAAATGCGTGTTTTAGTTTCCTTAGTCAGTGAGAGATCTATAAAGCATTACACACTACACCAATAAATCTGAGCTTTAATGGACTAATAAATGGCAACGCCTGTCAGCCTGTCAACTAGGAACCAACGATGGACAGGATCTCATCTCCGGGTGAATCTTGTTCTAGGAATTGAATTTGTTTTAAGTCGCCATTGCACTTAAAAGTTCTGCAACCCAATTCCAACTTGATATAACTATTAAAAGTACTAAACTAAATAGTGAAAAAAGTAACAGATAAAATACAAAAAAAAAAGTATAAGACTATTAGGCATACAAACATGATTAATTAAACAACAAAACTTGGAATCATATGTAGAAAACAAACTAGCTACATAATTGATTTTATAATTTAAGACGAGATTTAATATAACTAGTTCATAGAAAGAAGATGCGAGAGAGGATGATGAAGAAGAACAAAAAAAAAAAGGAAGACTTATTTGTGGAGTGCGAACGTAGAGAGGTTGACGGACAAATGTCGGAGAGATCGGTGCCGGATAAAGGGGCTCTTGACTACTGTATAACGCCCCACAGGTGGATGATCTTAAAGAGGTTGTTGGAGCCGGATGGTTGCAGTTGTAGTGGGGTTGCCAAACCTGGATAGTTGCAGTCGTAGACTCGTAGTGACAGTCGGGAAGAGGGGGGGTTCACAGTTGGGCTGCCGGAGCCAGATGGTTGGAGTCGCAATGGAGTTGTCGTGAAAAGAAGTCACCCATAATCAAAGTTGAGACGGAGAGGAGGGGGTGATGGATAATAGTAGATTAGGTTATGTTTCTTTTTTTATTTTTTTTGGTGGTGGTGGTGGTGGTGGGGGGGGGGGGGGGGGGGGGGGGGGGAAGCACGCAAAAGGAGCACCCTAGGGCGTTTTGAGGTCACCTTGTCCTAGGGCGATTTTTTTAAACCTCTGGGAGAAGAGTTAAGGTCATGAATAGCCTGAGAGCTTGAGCAAAAACTGGAGAGCTTAGGAGAGTTGAAGAGATGCGATGAGAGGGGGAGATACATACAATGTACAAAGGGTAGAAGGGTGAAAAAAAATAATAGGATAATCCAACGGTAAACGAAAATAAGTATTGAGACACTATGCGGTTGCACAATGGTTGCGCATCGCACCACTCACTGGCACATATGTGACCCCTGCAGCACCCTCTTGAACGCTTGTGCAGTTGCATATGACTACATGGATCATGTCTATCTAGAAGCAGTGTTCTAAAAAGCGGCCCAAGCGGCAGCCTAGGCGCTAGAAGTCCCCCACCGTCTAGCCTAGTCCCTAGGTGGTACAAAAAAGCAGCCCAGGCCCCTAGGCGAGGCTAAGCAGCCACCTAGGCGGGGCTATGCTGCCGCCTAGGCGGGCCAGAAGGGTGCCCAGGCGGGCACCTAGGCAGACTAGGCAGGTCTAAGAGGGCCCAGATAGACCTAGCCGGGCTGGGCGGTCCAGGCGGGCTGGGCTTTCCTTCTTTTTTTTTTTAACCCAGTCTATGTCCAATTCAATGCCAAGATCATCAATAAGAAGAAAAGGGGAAAGGAGTGAGTAGATAATATTTGTTCTTGAAAATAATGGTTGCGATAATCTTAAATTTATAGTAATTTTAAAACATATATATTATATATAATATCAAAATGATAATTAAAATAATTAAAAATATCAAAACGCCTAGGCGCTAGGCAACCCCCCACCGCCCGACTAGCACCTAGCGCTTTTTAGAACCTTGTCTAGAAGAGTTGGATATTGGATATAAAGATGGAACCCCAAAACCAATACCTAATAATAGTAAAAGTCCACCACAATCAAGTCAATTCAGCAGCAATACGCGAGGGAAAGAAAACCCAATGGGCCTGCTTGGTATATCAAAACTAACCACCTTCTAAGACACAAAAAAGAATCAATGGCAACTTATTGCGACTAAAAACCAAATCAAGTGGCGTTGATTCTACTTCATCTAATTTGCTAGCCATGATCTATTAATGTATCCTAGGTCTATCATGCGATTCCCAAATCAATTTTCGAAGACAATTGGGTCTAATTAGGTTAATACGAGCCAACAAGTCTACACGAATCAGAATACATCTGCTACAGAAACAAATCACTAGTTAAAAATATATACGACCATGTCTACTTACAAACTAGTACACACTACACAATAAGTTAGAATCATGCCACGAGTAGAATAACAAACCAATACTGGAACAAGTGCAGAAATTAACAAAATAAGCAAATATGTGATCCAAAGATGGTTTCTTCCACAGTCAAAGACTAGGACAATAAGGCTTAGGTGAAAAACAATGAATGGAGCTCAGGTCTAAAATACAAATACATGATTCCTACAGAGAACTACAAGGTAGAATGATAAGACAAAGAACATTGATCAATGAAAAGAAGAAAGGTAAACAAAGAAGCGAAACAAACCTTAGGGGGGGGGGGGGAAGAATATGCAGTCCCAAATCCAAATCATAAAAATTTCTCCTGCATATGTACAAAAGCCTCAAATGCTCGACAGGGCTGGTGCAAAGTCTATTGACTCTATTGTGCCAAGATTGTAAGGTGGAGATGTTAGAAAGGTGATGGATAAGAAAAACTTGGAAAAGGAGATAAGTGGGGAGCAACCAACAAGAGGGAAAATAGGATCTTTCTAAGAATGATGATCCTTTTTTCAAAATCACCTTACTTGCTTTTTCCTTGATGTCTATAGAAGATAAGGAAGTGACCAAAGGAGTTTTCATTCAAATTGGTGAAAAAGACGAGCAGTTGTCACAAACCGTGAGTTTAGGGACTATAATTAACTGCTCGTGAGTGTTGAATTTCAACTTTGAAATCTTAAAGAGTGAGGCTCACCATTAATGAAAAATGAGTTTTTTTAGAGGAAGAAAGCAAATCAAACCCACGCAAAAGGAGAAAAAGAATGCGGGTATCAATCCTATTCATTCGATATGATCATCTTGGCACTCTATGGTCTATTTAGTATTGTTTCTTCGGAACGTTTCTTGAGTGCTTCTACTTTTCAGAACAATTTAGTTCTGGGACATGTTTGGTTTTGTTAGAGTGTTTACATATATGCTTAGCCTTTGTATAGGTTTATTAACCTCTTTGGGGTATGATCACCCTTAGTGACCCCATCCTTTATATAGTTATATATAGGGTCATTGCCCCAATGAGTAAAGTCATCTTTTATTTCCAAATCCTTTTCTCTCCCTTTTTATGTCTAATATGGTATCAGAGTCATACCCATCCTTGTCAGCTTCCTCCCATCCAAGCTCCTTCGATTCAACCTTGGCTCATCAAATCTTCGTCAACGAACCTCGACATTGACTTCTAGCTGATAGCATCGAGATCTGGCAACGAAGACTCGTCCACATCTGCATCTACATCGTGGAGGTTCATCCAACCTTGCAAAGGAGCAAATCTGATCGGATTCTTGTGGAGTAGTTGACGGAGCAGATCCCATTGAATCTGATCAAGTCTGCACAGGAGGATTTAATTCCACTGGAGACGAACTCCCATCCAACATTTACACACTCGGATCCATTAAGTGTTGGCACCTTCATCATCGGCAGCATTGATAGATCTCAGCATCCGATCTCAGATCTAAGTATATTCAAGCTTCATCGAGAGCTTAGCGGTTGCGTTTGTATTTCTTGCAACCGACGCTGACGACCGCATCTACCGTGACTGAGATCGAGATCCCCAGTGTCGGCCTCTTGGTATCTTTTAGTTCGAAGATCTGAACACTCGCTCAAATGGCCTCTAGGGTATCACGAGGAAGATGAACTGTTGATTTCATATCAGGTTGAAAAACAGGTAATCATCTCTCTCATTAAAGATGGTTTCAATCTAAATCTTTGGTTTTATTCAACGGTTCTCGACCACTCACTTAAGTCACCTTAGCTGGTTTAGTCCTGTGACTACAATTAGTCGGTTCAGTCTAATTAGCTGGTCCAACCGGTTCACCTTGACTATTGGTTGTAATTGGATCAGATCAGCCATTTCACCTTGACTCAAACTGTAATTAGCCGATCTAGACAGCTGGTTTGGGATTTTCATTTGGGCTCAACTTCAGCATTGGCCCATTGTTTCAGCTCCCTTATTTGGCTGGTTCTCTGGTTAAATTATTGATTCACTTGCATTTCAATTTAAAGTTGGTTCAGCTCCCAGCAGCTTCTTTGGACAACTGCGTTTCTAGACAACAACTTCAACTTCAGCTTTTCTGAACAGCTGATTACAGCTTTCAGCCATCAGCTTTTCTAGACAGCAATGGGAGTTTCAATTTATCGAGACAAGTTCATTCTTTTGTTTTTCTGCACATCATGCTCCCGACTACGACCCTGGAGGTGATGGTCATTCTACCGAGGACCTCTGGCAGACTAGTAAGCGACAACCTAAAAGCAAACTCTAGTGTGTCTACTGCAAGAAAGTGGGTCATGTCAAGGATAGGCGTCTGAGGAAGCTTGGTCAGATTCCATTGTCTACCTCGACTTCCACCATGTCATTGTGTCAGTTGTAGTTTAGCCAAGCATCCTACTCAACCTTTTCCTGTTCATTAGTGTAAGTCCTCTATATTTGATTTGGTTCATTCAAGCATCTGGGGACCTGCCTTCATTGTCTCTCTTTCTGGATTATCTTATTACATTAGTTTCATTGACAATTTCTCTCGTTTCACTTGGGTGTTCCTCTTGCGTCGTCGATCTGATGTTACCCAAGCCTATCGCGACTTTACAGTATGATTCATACTAAATTTGACAAACGGATTTAAAATTTTTGCTTCGATAGTGCTCGCATGTATCTTTCCTCCAAGCTTTGTGACATCATTTTCTCTCAATGTATTCTACCACAACAGTCATGTCCCTACACATCTGCACATAACGGGATAGTTGAGAGGAAGCATAGTCATATTCTTGAGACTACTCGCTCTCTCTTGTTCTCCACCTCCGTTCCTTATTGGTTCTGGGCGAAGGTCATCCTCACCTCAGTCCACCTCATCAGTTGCACTCCCTCTTCTCTCCACTCTGGTCCGTCACCCTTTCAGATATTGTACTCCGTTGTTCCTCACTATCGTGCCATGAGAACCTTATGTTGCACTTATTTCGTCTTGCTTCCTCCTGGTGAGCGAACGAAACTCACTCCTCGGTCAGCTAGGTGTCTCTTCTTACGGTACAACTCTGAGCACAAGGGTTGGCGTTACTATGACTCTTTTGCTTGCCGTATACGTATCTTTCGTGACGTGACCTTTTTTGAAGACACTCCTTTCTACTCAGGGATCTCCCTAGACCAGGACTTATCCTTTCTCCACCCTTCGGACTCGTCCACTCATCCAGTATCCTCCTCCAGATTCTCGGTACCTTCTTTCTCTGTTGACTCACCTGTTGCTCTGGAGGCTCCAGTTGTTTCTCTTTCCATTCTTGAGATCCCGCGTCCACCAGCCGCTTCTACTTACATCGTCGTTAGCATGCCCCAACAACTCCTTCCGCTCCACCGGACTCCCTTGCCTTACCACCCTCGATGTCAATCTTGTTTAGCCCTAAAGATGGATCATTTGCTCCTACTTCTTCACGGCACTATCCTGAGCGTGACCGGCATTCGTCAGATCGCTACAGCTTCTCCCACATTACTTCTTACTCTTCACATTTTCAGAACTTTCGCTTCAAGAGCACCACACTTACCGCGAGGCAATCCTGGTACCCCATTGGCAACAGGCTATGGCTAGGAAATTACAGGCTCTTCAGAAGACCGGTACTTAGGAGCTCGTTCCTCTTCCTCCAGGGAAGGACTCTATCAATTGTCGTTGAGTCTATCGGATCAAGACTCGCTCAAGTAGGTCGATTGAGAGGTACAAGGCCCACCTAGTTACTCGTGGTTTCACTTAAGAGCATGACATTGACTACAAGGATACATTCGCCTCTATTGCGAAGATGACTACTGTCCGGACTATGTTAGCAATTGCTTATGTTTGTCGCTGGCCACTTTTCCAGATGAATGTAAAGAATGCTTTTCTTCAAGAAGATCTCTCTGAGGTCTACCATGCAACCCCCTTCTGACCTTTTGAATCCTCCCCAGCATTAATGTCGTATTCATCGAGCCAATTATAGACTCAAGAAAGCTCCACGAGTTTGGTTTGAATGCTTATTGTCCTCGATGCTTGCAGCCAGCTTTACAGAGAGTATGAATGATTATGGTTTGTTCACTCATACCTCTGCTCATGGTCGTGCGATCTTACTTCTATAGGTTTATGACATGATCATCACCTGTGATGAGTCTGATGCCACTGACACATTACTATGATTGGTTATCTGAAGAGACACCTTCAGTAGCAGTTTGAAATGAAAAACATTGGCCTACTTCGCTACTTCCTTGGCCTTGAGATTTCTTCGTCTCCCCGGTGATACTTGGTCTCTCAACAAAAGTTTGCTTTTGATATACAAAGTCGTGCCGCACTTACTGACTCTCGGACCATGGACACATCAATGGAGGTTAATGCGAAGCTCTGTCCCACTGATGGCGACTTTCAGATCCCACACACTATGATCAGCTTGTTGGTGCTCTTATCGATTTGATAATCACTCACCCGTACATTGTGCATGCCGTTCGTATTCTTAGTCAGTTTGTCAACGCTCCTAACTCAGCTCACTATGCAGCACTAGCTGCACTACTAAGGATTCTTCACAATCTTCGAGGCACGGTGACTCGCTCCTTGTTTTTGTCCTATTCTTCCTTAGACATCCGTGCCTTTTTCAATGCAGACTGGGCGGGAGATCCCACTAATCAATGATCCACCACTGGCTTCTGTATTTTTTAGATAACTTGCTCATATCATGGAAAAGCAAGAAACAGGAGATCATTTCGCTCTCCAGTACTGAGGCTGAGTATTGTGCTATGGCACACACTTCATGTGAGGTCGTTTGGCTGTGTCGTCTACTCGATGATATGGGTATTCAGCTAACCTTGTCGACTTCCCTCTACTATGACAACCGAAGTGCTATTCAGATTGCTAGCAATCCAGTATTTCATGAAGGTACGAAGCACATTGATCCGGATTGTCACTTTGTCTAACATCGCTATAAGGACGGCACGCTCTCGCTTTCACATTTGTCTTCTACAGAGCAACTTGCAAACTTCTTTACGAAAATACACACTATTCAGTGGTTTTGATCTCTCCTTAGCAAACTCTTGGTGTGTGATCCACCTTGATTTTGAAGGGGGGTGTTACAGTGTGTACCTATATGCTTAGTATTTGTATAGGTTTACTAACCTCTTTAGGGTATGCTAACCTTTGGTGACCCCATCCTTTGTATAGTCATATATAGGGTCATTGCCCTAATGAGTAAAGTCATTCGTTCAAGGACTTCTCCTGATTTTTTTTTAAAGAACATTGTTTCAAAAGCACCAAAAATAGAGACAACTTTTTGATGTTTCTAGGAAAACATTGTGAGTGCATAAATATACACTTTGAGCCCGATATAATTTCATTGTGGAGAAAAAATGTTAGTGAGAGGTCGTAGCGAGAATATTGTCGAGATAATGCATGTTTAAGAAATAGATTTTTTAGAGAGAAATATTGTTGTAGAGAGAAAATGTTGTACAGAGAATATATGTAGTACAATAGTAGAGGGGAAATATTGCACCGAGAATATATGATAGAAAATATATGTTATAGTGAGTACGATAAACCAAACGTTGTTTCTCTAATTATGTTTCTTAGAAATAGTTTTGTAGCCACATATCAAACATTATTTTCCCTCAGCCAGAAACAATTCTCAGCATTATTTCTGAAAAACATGCATCTGGTAAGGAAAAGAAGATCTTAATGATTCATATACCAAACATGTCCCTATTTTACTTATCCTAGTAAAATGTTTAAAATATTAAGTGCTAGCCGGTTTAGCCAAATCACATAAGTGGGTGCAGATATCCCTTGGATCATACATGAAAACATCAAAATAACAAAATTACAAGTCCAAACTATGGAAATAGGCATTGCCAAGCTAACAAGAAATGCTAATGACCTAGAATGTGGCCCGTTGCCACCTACATAGATATTACTTAATATTACGAGGACATAGATATTAAACTAATATTATTAAATAAGAGCATTGGTGGTCCCTCCATAAGCAGCTATGCCATTTAAACGCCTGGACGGACTGCTTTGACAACACTAATCATAGCCCAAAAATTATATCCTCCTAGCATATCTTAATATTGGCAAGTTGTGTATCTTCCCATAATCTCATGTATATTTCCATGCAGAGTTCCAACACAAAATTTTATGGTACACACTACACACTGCCAGCCATTGATTGGCATAGGCATAACACTCGAGCTTTAACTCTTACTTCTGAACAATCAGCAACAAATCATGTCTCATGTATCACATAACTAAGGTCTACTATTTCTAACTGAAAATTGTATCTTTCCACAACAATAGTTGCAGAACCTATACAGCACAAAGCACTTCCTCTATTCTCAAATATAATGGCAATTAGCTATTCAATTTTTCCAAAAAGAAATGAGGTCATTAACCAGCAATTCAATACATAATCAATACCTGGTAGCCGGTAATGGGGCGTCAAAATTGTTTGCATCAACATAGTCGATTCCACGCTCCTTCAAAACCTGCAAAAAAAATTATCATGAGATGAATGTTCAAAAGAAAAATCTATATTGTGGCAAATGGCAAATCTATTAAATTATATTGAAATGCCCAGAAAAATTGGAATGATGGTGGTGGTTGGGGCGGGAGGGGGGGGGATACTTACAAGTTCTCGTGGGCGCGCACCGCCAAACACGGATTTCCTACAGCAACCAAAGGTCGTAAAACTATTAAGTCAATAAGAAACATCGCACAAAATTCTAGGGAACTTCCATGATTCCATCCCTTGGCTGAAGGAAAAGTCACATGGTTCACACCTAGCAAGCTTCAGAAGGATCCCATTTGAAATAATAGAGGATAGGCCATGTACATAATATGTCATCCAAATTTAATAGGGATATATTCTATAGTTCCACAATCCTAATCATTGGATTTTCCATTAAAATGAAAGGCAGGAGATCGTATTAGAAATGAACTATGTTTGATGAGTACCAGGTTAATGAAACATAAATGTAGCTACATGTAAGTGCTCAAGTCAACCACCTATCAAACATCATGTTCATGTAATATTCATAAGTGAGGAAATGTTATTTGTGCCATAAAACGGAAAGTCTCAAGAAGAAAAAGTGGCTTCACGTGAACAACAACAAATCCAAAATACCCTGTAGAATTTACAATAGTTGAACAAAAATTTAAATCAAGCAATATTATCTAGCATATCCAGCAACTCTTTTATGATTAGAAGGAGAGAGAACAAGCAAAGACCTATACTATGAAAATGATTACTAGAAAAGACAACTACTCTCATGCATTAAATTACACATGTTTGTGTTCACAAGGAACAAATATCTGTCAATATCATCGTAGTCATATGCAACAACATATGGGCTTACGTAGTTGCATATGCAGTCCACGAATCCTATGAGGGTGACTGCATATGCACTAGTACTATTGTGCAGTTGCACAGCATACTGCAGTCACATGCAACTGCACACTGAATTATGCGGCACACAAGCGATTTGCAACATCATAGTGCTCCAATGGTCCAAAAATGACTATTGAATTATTTTAAACCCCTCCTACCTCTTTCTAGGTTATATATTCCCTTTATCCGTTCCCCACCCACCTCTTTCATCCCATAACTCTTCTAAACCTTTTCTTACTCTCCACAAGATCACTCCAAACCCTTTCCAAGCTCTCCAAACTAGAGCTGGAAAAAGCCGACCCAGCCCGCGTAACCCGACCTTAACTCAACCCGTTTATTAAACGAGCAGGATTAGGAATCTGCATTTGCTGATCCTTTCATAAACAGGTCAACCCGACCCACCTAATCCGCATAACAGAAAATGCTCCCAATTCCTTGCATACGGATGCCCTTTACATACTCGGATACTCCAAATCATAGTTGTGAGATCCGCTGCACCCAAACCCAACCGATGAATTGCACTTAACCCGACCGACAAGCAAATGGATGATGTCATGTCACTAACTCACTGTGATTGAGAATATGTAAAGGAATTGTGTATAAACATATGTCACTGACTCATGTTATTCTAACCCCTCCCCCCTCCCTAAACGTATATGATATATGAACTAGCATAAATGTTAATACATATATGATATTAGTCGGTCAATAACAATGCATACCTTCACACTTCACAGCATGAGTATCTATAAAATAAGCTACAGTTTTGTGGGGGGTACAAAGAAAGGTCAGGATCTGTTTTTGAGAGGGGGCTAGAATGAAAGGGCAAGATAAGCTGATATAACGGTGAGAGCGATTCATCTAGAAAGAGGGGAACGACTAAGATTGAATCGAGTTTAAATGTGGGGATGGAATTAGGTGGAGGAAGTGATAAATTAGTAAAGGACCTGATTGTAAAACAAAAAATTTAACAGTCGTTTGGAGGGTTTTCGGGTAAAAAAATTAGGGACATGTTGGGTATTAATCTGATTATTCACACGTGGTCCCCCCTCCCCCATAAATGAGACCTAATTTTCCTTTTCGGTCCAACTATCACCCGATTAGGGGGATTTGCTCTTACAGACGTCCGTTCCCGCGATTGGGCGATCTGCGCCTATCAAGGTTTGCCCCTTCCGTCGTGATAGGCCCGTGATTGTTGTGTTGTTCGTTCCCTGTCCGTTCCCAAGGGTTCGGTTGCACTTACAGCCGTCCGTTCCCAATGATTTGCTCTTACAGCCGTCTCTCTCTCTCTCTCTCTCTCTCTCTCTCTCTCTCTCTCTCTCTCTCTCAAATGGGGATTTGATCTCACAGCCGTCCGTTCCCGCGATTGGGCGATCAGATCCTCTCTCTCTCTCTCTCTCTCTCTCTCTCTCTCTCTCTCTCTCTCTCTCTCTCGATCTCTCTCGATCTCCCTCTCTCTCGAATCCCCGCGATCAACACCTGTCGATCCTTCCCTCTCTCGAGCGCGATCCACTCTCTCTCTCTCTCTCTCTCTCTCTCTCTCTCTCTCTCTCTCTCTCTCTCTCTCTCTCTCTCTCGATGACGCTTGCCCAATTAGGAAAGAGATCGGCCAAATGGGGATGGGGTTTGAATCAGTGGGATTCTCTCCCCATTTTTCCTAAATCTCTCCCTCACCCAGCCCTAGATCTCCCTCGATTTCACCCCGAATTCATCCCCAAATTCACGATGATTTCGTCCCCGTTTAATCACCTGCCACCCGCTCCCCTCCTCCCCGATTTGAACCCAGCGCCCTCCTCTCTCTTCCTCTCTCTCTCTCTCTCTCTCTCTCTCTCTCTCTCTCTCTCTCTAGCCCGTCGTCACTTGCCCGCCGTCAAGGTTTGCCCCTTCTCCCTTCCCGATGTCGCCATTGTCACTGCCGAATGCCTCTTCATCCCTCTCGCCCGTCGCCAACACCACCGAGGTGTGCGTTGCTGTTGGAAAATTTTTAAAAATCTGATTTAAAAATATGATGATTTCTACTATCATTTTTTTAAGGATTTTTCTGATCTCTCTATCTTTCTCATCTTCGCTGCTAATGCAGATGTCAGCCCCGTCGTCGAATCTTTCTTCATTACCCTCGCAAGCTGCCGTCACCACCGAGGTTATTTTTCTTTTGTTATTCTTTTTTGCATTTTTTAGTTTAATATTTTAGGTCATCTTTTCTTTTCTTTTCTTTTCTTTGTTTAGCTGGAAGCGATGGATATCGACATGGAGAAAGAGGAGGCCATCATCCACCAGCCCCCTGCGGTCTCACCTAGGCACCGCTCCACCTATCAGGTAATTGTTAGGTGTCTCATGCCTCAAATTCATTTTGCGAAATCTGAATATGGGGAACCTCAAATTTGAAATCGGATAAGCCTAATCCAAATGAATATTTGAGGGTATTTGCAGGTATAAAATGAGATTATTTTAACACCAAATGAGATCATTTTTTAAAGCCCAAATGAGATCATTTGTTTGCAGTCGTGGCCGAGATGAACATTGGCATTGACATTGGCTTTTTGAATCGAAAATCGGGTTTAGGAGTCGTGGCCGAGATGAACATTAGTTTTGTACCTCGGAGCTTCTTTCCTTTTTTTCTATAGCTTTGCTTCTTTTTGTTTTCAAAATCAGATTTTTCTTTAATATCTTGAGGGTAAGCTAATTTAGTATCAGATTTTTTAAATCAGATTTTTTAATATCAAATTCTTTAAATCCGATCTACTAATTCGGATTGAGTATATTTTTTAAATCCTTGCCCTCCTAAAAAGATTTCAAACGCAACATTTTATCGGGCATTGGCATTGGCTTTTTGAATCGAAAATCCGATTTAGGAGTCGTGGCCGAGATGAACAAGAGGAGGGTTTTATCGGGTATTGGCATTGGCTTTTTGAATCGAAAATCGGATTTAAGAGTCGTGGCCGAGATGAACATTGGTTTAGTATCAGATTTTTTAAATCTGATTTTTTCTTTGGCGTCGCACGTATCAGATTTTTTAAATCTGATTTAGTAGTCTACAACTCATATAAACTATAAAGTCTTAGTTCACTATTCATGAATGAGAAAGCTGCATCGGCATGGATTTACAAGGACAGTATTATTAGTGAAACCTATTGGGGCTAAATGAACCTCTCTCTTATATACAAATGAATATTTTCTAACGATGAACACCTCAAGAACCAGAGTCGTTACCATCACAGTGCAAACATTACCATCAATGTTGACTTTGTGACGTCGAACTTTCTCAAGCAATTGTTGCATGCATTCAAACTTCATTTGAATATTCCATAAAATTACCTGAGCTGAAATTCTTGGCCGATCTAAAAAATTAGCAGGTTGTGATGGAGGAAGAAGAGGATGACATAATCACCGATGGGCACCGCTCCACCTATCAGGTAATTGTTAGGTGTCTCATGCCTCAAATTCATTTGCGAAATCTGAATATGGGGATTTAGAATCCGATTTTAACCTCAAATTTGAAATCGGATAAGCCTAATCCAAATGAATATTTGAGGGTATTTGCGGGTATAAAATGAGATTATTTTAACACCAAATGAGATCATTTTTTAAAGCCCAAATGAGATCATTTGTTTGCAGTCGTGGCCGAGATGAACATTGGCATTGGCATTATCTTGAGGGTAATCTGATTTAGTATCAGATTTTTTAAATCAGATTTTTTAATATCAGATTCTTTAAATCCGATCTACTAATTCAGATTTAGTATCTTTTTTAAATCCTTGCCCTCCTAAATCGGATTTAGTATTAGATTCTTTAATATCAGATTCTTTAAATCTGATTTTTTTCTTTAAAAAGATTTCAAACGCAACATTTTATCGGGCATTGGCATTGGTTTTTTGAATCGAAAATCCGATTTAGGAGTCGTGGCCGAGATGAACAAGGGGAGGGTTTTATCGGGCATTGGCATTGGCTTTTTGAATCGAAAATCAGATTTAGGAGTCGTGGCCGAGATGAACATTGGTTTTGCATCTCGGAGCTTCTTTCCTTTGTTCTATACCTTTACTTCTTTTTGTTTTCAAAATCAGATTTTTCTTTAATATCTTGAGGGTAATCTGATTTAATATCAGATTTTTTAAATCTGATTTTTTTCTTTGGCGTCGCACGTATCAGATTTTTTAAATCTGATTTAGTAGTCTACAACTCATATAAACTATAAAGTCTTAGTTCACTATTCATGAATGAGAAAGCTGCATCGGCATGGATTTACAAGGACAGTATTATTAGTGAAACCTATTGGGGCTAAATGAACCTCTCTTATATACAAATGAATATTTTCTAACGATGAACACCTCAAGAACCAGAGTCGTTACCATCACAGTGCAAACATTACCATCAATGTTGACTTTGTGACGTTGAACTTTCTCAAGCAATTGTTGCATGCATTCAAACTTCATTTGAATATTCCATGAAATTACCTGAGCTGAAATTCTTGGTCGATCTAAAAAATTAGCAGGTTGTGATGGAGGAAGAAGAGGATGTCATAACTACCAATGGGCACCGCTCCACCTATCAGGTAATTGTTAGGTGTCTCCACCTATAAGGACAGTATTATTAGTGAAACCTATTGGGGCTAAATGAACCTCTCTCTTATATACAAATGAATATTTTCTAACGATGAACACCTCAAGAACCAGAGTCGTTACCATCACAGTGCAAACATTACCATCAATGTTGACGTTGTGACGTCGAACTTTCTCAAGCAATTGTTGCATGCATTCAAACTTCATTTGAATATTCCATGAAATTACCCTCAAAATATTATTCTCTCCCTTTGAAATATTGTCAACTCTCGAAATGATTTTTTGCCACCCTTGAAATATTGTTATCTATCTAAAAATAGTGTTCTCGCCCTCGACGTCTTTTGCCACCCTCGAAATATTTTTTTGCCACCCTCGAAATAATTTCACCTGCTTCGAAATATTGTCCTTGCCCTCGAAATCTTTTGCGTGCCGACAGGCACAGGCATTACTAGTATATACATAAGTAATAGAACATAGTTGTATTGGCTTCATACCCATGTCAGAAGACTCGGAACTAAGAATTCATCATAATATTTGGTTGTTGGTGTTTACTCTATGAACAACCCCAATTTTGATTATAGGGTTATATGGATATCAACAAGTAAACAATAATTATATGTCTATGTTTTTGTCTCAGATTCTCAGATCCTCAATTGATGATTATAGGGAAGAGGCATAGCTGCGACTCAAGACTTCAAGGCAATGCAAAAAAATCCAAACAAAATTGCTTCATACTCCTTGCAAAAAAAAAACATTTTGCTTGCAGAGACTCAAGGTTGAACGTGTACCTTGAAGAAAAAAAATCCCGACTAGTCCCAGTCGCTAGTCGGGTCTAATCGGGATTCCGCCTAGCTATGAAGGAATTTGGATTAGTCGGTCGACAAAATGCCGCCAGGGGACTAGTCGCCGACTAGTCCCGATTTTGATAGCATAGGTTAAACATGTCTTACTTTACATTGGTATCTATCGAAGGCCAAATTTTCTAAAACTGGGAGTGCCTTCAATTCCCATCTCACTACTTTCATCCAAATCTTCTCATGTATCTCTCTTTTTTTTTACCATTGGACCTAAATTCAAAGCCCTTCATTCAAGTTGTTGTCTCTTCCTCGTCACTCAATTTAGGGTTAAATATAAACCCTAACCTTAAACATAAATCCTAACCCTAACCTTAAACACAAATCATAACCCTAACCCTAACCTTAAATCATAAACCTTAAAACTTAAACCTAAAGCTCCTAAAGACTACCTTTTAATTTATAATTCCTAATATATTTTTTAATTTTTTAATATTTTTTTGATTCTTTGCAATTTAAAAAAAAAAGGTTGATATCAGTTTTGGACGATACTGGCCGATGCTGAGTTGTATCGTTCGTATGTATCGGTTCGGAGCCAACCAAAACCAATATCGATACCCGTATTTTAAACCTTGTACAATCTTCGTCTCCCGTAGGTTCTTCTCTTGAACTAGTCCGATCAAAGAATCTAGGATAGAAGTATGGTCAATATAAGTCTACTAAAAAGCATCTTATAAGGTTTCAACTGTGCAACTTTGTCACCAATGATGGCATTGCCCAGCAAACAACACTTGGACCATACTCCTAGGGCTAATGCAAGAGCATTCTCTAGGGCTAATCCTGAATTTCGAATGGAAATCATTGAGTAAATGTATTAGACTTCTCGTATAAAGCATACCAAAGCCGTTATGGCTAAGTAGTACATGGAAGGAGGGGGGGTTAAGGGTGACTATGTCGATGAGGATGAAACCCATGCATCCACGAGAAGCTCAAGACCATCTCCACCACCAAAGAGGCCGCCATGGTCATGTTGACCTCTAAAGAACTTCAGTATACCAAATCCCGATGATGTGGTTGGATAAAGAGCAAAGAGTAAATGACATGCCCAAAACACACTAGATAATGGCTATATAAAAGGAAAAAAGGAAATTCCCAAGCAGGTATTAATTTCAATTCTTTAGCCTTAAAAGTTTCAAATGTATCATTGAAGCTATCGAACAGTATTGTCTGGATTAAAACCACCCTCCCTACCATGAAATTAGGCACACTTTCCTAAAATAAGAGTTAAAGACCACATAAGATTTCCTCGTTGAATACAAAGTGTGAAAAATATGTGGGTGCACCCTTATGGCCGCCGACTACAGCGGACAGACACTAATTAGCTTTATTGTTAATTGTCGGACTGAAATCATTATAAATATATATATATATGTAATATTTCACAGTGAATGGATAAAGAACGACCATGATTTATTTGGCTAAGAGATACAGAAGGGTCACAATCAAGGTTCTAAAAAGCGCTAGGCGCTAGTCGGGCGGTGGGGGGCCGCCTAGCGCCTAGGCGGCCTAGGCGGGGCCTAGGCGTTTTACCTTTTTTTTAATTATTTTAATTATTATTTTGATATTATATAATATATATATGTTTAAAAATTAATATAAGTTCAAGATTATCCCAAACCATTATTTTAAAGAACAAGTATATAACCATAATTCAAGATTGAGTGATTAACAAGAACAAAAGCAAACATGGTCCGCCTGGCTAGCCTCAGCCCGCCTGGTCCGCCTGGCCCGCCTGGTCAGCCTCAGCCCGCCTGGCTCGCCTGGTCCGCCTGGCCAGCCTCAGCCCGCCTAGACCGTCTAGGCGGCCGCCTAGCTCCGCCTGGGAGCTTGGCCGCTTTTCTGGAGCGCCTAGGGCCTAGGCGAGGCGGTGGGGGGCCGCCTAGCGCCTAGACGCCGCCTAGGCGGCCGCCTAGACCGCTTTTTAGAACACTGGTCACAATTCAATTGGCTAAGAGACAAAGTACGACCACGATTGATGGATTGATAAAGGAGGGTTAGGATCTATTGGTTACGCTGGGGTGAGTAAGATTCACCTGACACGTGTTACCAACCGGTTACCACCGGTTATACCACCATACTAAAAACCTACCATCCCTAACCTGCTTTTAATATATAATCTTTCCACTTATGCTTTCTTATTCCCCTTACCCTCTTTCTCTCTCTAAATACCATAATGTACAGATCTCTCCACAAAAGATGCTAACTCACAACCCACCAGACCAAGCATGCTTTTATAATATATATATATATATATATATATATATATATATATATATATATATATATATATATATATATATATATATAGGTGAGGGATACTTTTACTTATAGAATCTTACTTGTGCAATTACACACCGCCTTTTACCAACCCTAGATGTTTCATAATTTGATAAAACTTGGTGGGGATGCAATCTATGGCAAGTTGATCATCCTCACCAAAAATCATCAAATTCTATAACCTATAGGGGCATCAAATGTTAGAAGCTTTGTCGACCGTTTATTTTAACCGTTAATTTGAATAACATATTTGATTCCCCCATAGGTTATAGAATTTGATGGTTTTTGGTGACGATGATCAACTTTGCCATAGATAGCATCCCCACCAAGTCTTATCAAATTCTGAAACCTCTAGGGTAGGTAAAAGACGGTGTGTAATTGCATAAGTAACCATTTCATAAGTAAGAGTATCCATGCCCATATATATATATATATATATATATATATATATATATATATATATATATATATATATATATATATATATATATATATATATATATATATATATATATATATGGGAAAAGGGATGTTGGACCTGAGGTGCAGCGTCGTTGCTACACCTCAGGCATTGTTTGACCATCCTAGAAGTTTTGGAATTTGATGAAATTTGGTGAGGGTGTTATCTAGGGTAAGATGATCATCCTCACCAATTTTCATCAAATTCCAAAACTTCTAGGGGGTTCAAATGGTCGACGCATAATCAGTCGTCCGCAGTCACCGTTAAAATCTGCAGATTTTGCTTCGACCATTTGAACCCCCTAGAAGTTTTGGAATTTGATGAAAATTGGTGAGAATGATCATCTTACCCTATACAACACCCTCACCAAATTTCATCAAATTCTAAAACTTGTAGGGGGGTAAACAAGCGAGAGGTGCAGCAACGATGCTACACCTCGGGTGCAGGCTCCCCGCCCCCTATATATATATATATATATATATATATATATATATATATATATATATATATATATATATATATATATATATATATATATATATATATATATAGGGGCATACTATGCTGCGGCATGCGGTACGTGCGGCACCGCACCGCAGCCGTCTGATGCACGCGCTGCGTGCATCGCATGCACGCAGCGGTGCATCAGACGGCATGCGGTAGGTGCCGCACTTACCGCATGCCACATTATAACATTTCTCTCTCTATATATATAGAGAGAGAGAGAGAGGAGAGGAATACTCTCACTAATGGGCTCTTACTAATATAGTTACTAATGATCCCATCCATCGGTTCGGATCCGATGGATAGCTCAGATTATCCCTCCCTCTCCCCCCTTCTCTCTCTCTCGATCGAGTAACCCCCCCTTCCCCTCCGGCTCCGGCAGCCCCCCAACCCCAGATCGCAGCCCAATCCCCTCCGGCAGCCCCCTTCCCCTCCGGCTCCGGTGCTGATCGCAGCCCCGATCTTGCTGAAATCGGGGCTGCCGGCGTCGGGGATGAAGATCGGGGCTGCCAGGGGGATGAAGATCGGGGCTGGTGGAGGGTGCGGTCGGGGGCTGGTGCGATCGGCGCCGGACGGGAGGTGGGAGGGGCTGCGATCAGCGCCGGACGGGACGGGGGGTCGGGGCTGCTGCGATCAGCGCCGGACGGGACGGGGGGTCGGGGCTGCTGCGATCGGCGCCGGAGCCGGAGGGGAAGGGCGATCGAGGCTGCTGCGATCAGCGCCGGAGCAGGAGGGGAAGGGCGGTAGGGGCTGCCGGTGTCGCCGGAAGGGGTGGTCGGGTGCCGGAAGGGTTAATCGGGGAGGGGGATCGGTCGGGAGGGGGGCTGGTTTTACTCAATCGAAAGAGAGAGAGAGGGGGAGAGGGAGGGATAATCTGAGCCATCTATCGGATCTGAACCGATGGATGGGATCATTAGTAACTTTATTAGTAAGAACCCATTAGTGAGAGTATCCCTCCCCATATATATATATATATATATATGAGAAATGCTAAAATGCGGCGTGCGGTGTCGCACCGCAGCAGTCTGATGCACCGCTGCGTGCATCGCACGCACCGCACCCTAGCACGCCTATATATATATATATATATATATATATATATATATATATAGAGAGAGAGAGAGAGAGAGAGAGAGAAATGCTTGAATGCGGCATGCGGTAAGTGCGGCACCTACCGCATGCCGTCTGATGCACCGTTGCGTGCATGCGATGCACGCAGCGCGTGCATCAGACGGCTGCGGTACGGTGCCGCACGTACCGCATGCCGCAGCATAGCATGCCCCTATATATATATATATATATATATATATATATATATATAGAGAGAGAGAGAGAGAGAGAGAAATGCTATAATGCGGCATACGGTAAGTGCGGCACTGTACCGCAGGTCCGCAGCCGTCTGATGCACTACTGCATGCATGTGATGCACGGATGCACGCGCTGCGTGCATCAGACGGCTGCGGTGCAGTGCCGCACGCACCGCATGCCGCAGCATAGCATGCCTTTATAAATATATATGAGGAATGTTACAGTAAGCTGTGAGCAGCAGGTGGAGAAAATGAGCTGCGCTCATTTTGATCCCCCTAAGAGTTTTGGAATTTGATAAAATTTGGTGAGGGTGTTGTCTAGGGTAAGATGGTCATCCTCACCAATTTTCATCAAATTCCAAAACTTCTAGAGTCATTAAATGGTAAAAGCAAAATTAACGATGACTGCGGACGGTAGATAAAGCTTCTACCATTTGATGACCCTAGAAGTTTTGGAATTTGATGAAAATTGGTGAGGATGATCATCCTAGTATCTTACCCTAGACAACACCCTCACCAAATTTCAAAACTCCTAGGGGGATCAAAATGAGCGCAGCTCATTTTCTCCACCCGTAGCTCACTGTAACATTCCTATATATATATATATATATATATATATATATATATATATATATATATATATATATATATATATATAGAGAGAGAGAGAGAGAGTAGTGATACATTGCGGCCGAGTAACGTGCGGCCACCCCCTTCCGGGGCATTTTTTGTTTTTTTTTTTTGGGGATTGATCACCCAGTCTTGAATAGCACACACAAAAAATTTCAGCTCGATCCAAGACCTGTAGGCCGTCCAAATGTGATCGACTTTTATCAGTAGTTCATTTTGTCGTCATTTTGATCAACACATTTGGACGGCCTATAAGTCTTGGATCGAGCTGAAATTTTTTGTGTGTGCTATCCAAGGGTGGGTGATCAATCCCAAAAAAAAAAAAAAAAAAAAATGACCCGGAAGGGGGTGCCGCATGTTAAGGCCGCACGTTACCGGCCGCAATGTATCACTACTATATATATATATATATATATATATATATATATATATATATATATATATATATATATATATTGCTTTTTTTATTCTGCTCATCCTCTCTTTCTTTCTCACTCCCTCTCTCCTCACTTTCTAAATACCCTAACGTAAAGATTTATACATCTAAGATAACACTAAGTCACTAACTACTAAACCAGTTTGCCAAATATTCATAACCAACTTGCAGTGCCATGATCAGATCCGTCTGTTTAACCCAGTTCTCTCTCCAATGTAAGGTAAGGAGCATTGCTATTCATATGGAACATCTCCCCTGAATGTTAAAACAGAATGTGGTGTCATCCAACCACAGCGTTCATTCAGGGTAAATTACTCCATGTCATTTATCTCTCTCAATAAATAAATAAATAACAAGCACACCAACAAACCTATTATACTCCTAACTCGGTTGCCAACTTTTCATTGCTAACTCATTCATGGTTGCAACTCTCTCTCTCTCTCTCTCTCTCTCTCTCTCTCTCTCTCTCTCTCTCTCTCTCTCTCTCTCTCTCTCTCTCTCTCTCTCTCTAAAGTACCTATGAAGAAAAAACCTATACTGCCAACACGAGGAATTAGAAACGATAGAAGCAAAGGAACCAGGTTATAATGACAATAAAACTATAAGCCAAGCATTCAAACTCAGAACGTATTTTTTAAAACCCATTATATACAGTACTTTAAAACCAAGATCTTTCATTTCTCATCCCCTCTTGCTTCTCTTTCTTTAGTTCCATATTTCTTTTTTGCCCAAAACATGAAAAGGCTTACAATACCAGAGATGCACTGAATGCCAAGATCACAGCCATCGGTCCATTGGCCCTCCCTCTCGGAACAACCTATTGTATGTCCTCATTTTGAGGCTCATCAACCCGAAGAGAAGGCAGTTGCTGCTATTGACGAAGTGGGTAGAGCCGTCGAAGGTGTCGTTGCTCGTTCAGTAACAAGTCGTCGTTGTCGCTGTGGTACAAACCGAACTACATGGAGGCGAGGGGAGGATGAGGAAGGGGAACATGGTGTGGCAGATCGGGCTATGTAGCGGCTTCAAGTGCAACAATGTCGTTTGGATGTGTTGTCAAATGGTGAGGACGCCCGATGACGGCGGGGCGTGGTCCGACTATATCCATCATATAAGAAGCATGGGTTTAGCTACAATGGAGATCGAAGACAAGCTACCACATGAGAAGTGTGTTCGTGAAATCCAAAAATCTTGCATGACTTAATCTTACCTACGTGTTCATATAAATTGTACTTCAATTGATTTGGTACAGTTTTTTCTGTTTTTTTTCTTCCTTTTTTTCCTTTCTCCTATGTTTATCTTTCTTCTAAAAAGCTTAAGGCATATTCTTTTGAGCACCATGAGTCTATGAAATTTGGCTTCCATTTTTCATACAGGCACACAAAGATAACTTTTATTCCATCGCCGAACTCTTAAATCATGAACTCGCTCTCCCTTGACCGAGGTAATGACAGTAGTTGTATAGCTTTTGTAATGTTTAAATTTAGGGTTTCCTTTATTTAATTTTGGGTGCGTAGACAAATACTTTATGTTTTATGTTTTGAGGCTTGGTTCATAATCATAGATCCTTTTGCTTGGTTGCAATTATATATGTTTGGGGATTAAAGGAAGGCTTCATTGTTGGTGGATCTTTACTATTGGAGGAACCCGTGTATTTTTCAATTTTTTTTCCTTTCTTTGTATCCTTTTGGTTTAGATCAAGATAAAAACGGACAATATAACATGATGTCCTCTTTTTCTCTCTCTGTCTTGTGCATCGTCAGGTTTGAGGATCATGCATTTTAGTATTCAATAGCCGATTTGTACTGAAATTTTTTATTTATTCTAAGATCAGGTTCATGTATGTAATGAAGTTTTTTCCTTACCATGTCAATAGTTTATGCCAACATGCAATACTGCTTATTAATGTTCATGGATAGTGGTTCTGAGATCATGTTCAAGGGTGTTTATTATGAGATCATATTAATCTACTTCTCGATTATTAGCAGTCACTGTTTTAAAAAGCGGTTCAGGCGCTCGCCTAGGCATTTTGGACCTTCGACCGTATCGCCTAAGTTGAGACCCGCTTTTCTCAATGTCCATAAAAGAAAGGGCGTCGATGTTACCGTCTACGGTAGTCATTCGTAAGTTTACACTCTCCCATTTGTCTCCTTCATTTTTTTCATTTTAATCTTCTTCTTTTTTTCTTTTTTAACTAGTATACTAGTGTGTAATGAAACCCTTGACCCATTGTGACCACCTGAAAGAATAACGTTAGCGGCACCCTTGGCCCATTATGAACTCCTGGAAGAAGAATGACACTATAAAGATAATAGTTATACAAATTCTAAGTAAAGTATTTTATAAAATTTTGGGCGCCTCAATCTTTGAGCACCGCTTAGACATCCGCCTTTCCGCCTTGGAACTCCCATACCGTCTTAGGTCCACCTATCACTTTTTAAAACATTGTTAGCAGTAAGTTCATCAATTATAAGAGTAAAAAGGTATGAACTTAGTGATAACACTTGGTGAAGTCTCACCGTGACTGGAAGTCATATGTCTCACCACAACTGCTTCTCAGGATAGTAATAGCTCATTCATACGTGCAAGGTATAGAGGACACGTATGAAGGAAAAACATTCTACAGTAGCACAGATATTATGATATATCTAAGTGGATTCCCACCAATTTGCCATAAAGATGTGTTATTATACTAACAAAAAAGATAAATGGATCTCAACAAAGCATTAGCCAATCATTCAATAGCAATCCTGCTCAAGGAGATAACTCCCATGTTTCAACTTAGATCGCTCAAAATCAAGTAACAAGTAATACAGAAAGGAGATGAATCATTTTACAAAACTAAAAGACATGATGAAAAGATTGCATTAGTAAATAAATACAAGAAGATTTCTGACCTTTCCCTTTCAGCGGTTTCATCTGATTGTTCAGCAGGTTGCGAGCGAGGCTTCAAATTCAATCTCGGGCGCTCAACCGCCCGACTCCCAGTATCAGACCCGGCTGAGGCTGGCTTTGGCATATTCATACTATCATGCATTTCATGGCCTATATCAATATGCACAGAGTGCACCAGCTCCTCATAACCCTGCATGTTCAACCCAAAACAAAGTACCAATTACCATCATATCACAGTTCAAGTGATTTCTTGAAGATGAGCATCCTCAAAAGACCAGGCCAAATGATGAAACAAGAAAGTAAAACTGTTGAAAGGTTGAGCAATGGATCACTTTGATTTGGATTGTATCCAATACAGAAGGGTGTGGCACCTGCTTTTCATCCAAAACCAGAGTCTCCGAGGACTCCACCGGCCTTGTCCTTGGGAGAAGTTTCAGCTTTGGGCGGTCCAATATGTCCACCATTCCTTGTTGAAGCAACTGAGGCCCACCGGATCTGTTGTCACTGGACGTTGGCCGACTCCCATCACGATATAAACCAGCTACATTCCTCTCCTTTGCATCTTGATACATCGGAGATCTCACCCTCTCATGGTCACGAGCACCGTCCAAGTAAAAACCCGCTGAATTCCTCTCCTTTGGTTCCGGGTATACAGGAGATCTCGCCGTCTCATGGCCACGAGCCTCTTGATAAAAGACCGCTGAATTTCTCTCCTTGGCCTCTGGGTAAGCCAGGGATCTCACCTTCTCAGCATCATGAGCCCCATCAAGATAAAACCCTGCTGAATTCCTGTCCCTGGTTTCAGGGTATGCCAAAGACCTTGCTTTCTCCCTCTGGTAGTCATGATCCCCATCATCGCCGATCCGAACACTCTCGCCAAACCTCTGATCCAGCCCTTCCATCCCATGGAATCTAACCACTTCCACATCTGGTGGCGGCTTCGAGTGCCATCTGCCCGACGTGACCACCTCGATAGCACTGGCTTGCGCGAATCTCGAGGCGGCCGCCGGCCCCGACCACACCGTGGTGGAAAGTGCCGCCGCCGCCGCCTGGGGAGGGGCACTGCCGGCCTCCTTTCTTGAGGCCCACGCATTGGGGGCGGAGCCCACGTTTCCGGAGGGAGGGTGGAATGCGGGGATGGAGGCAGCGGGGGGATGGTGAGCCACCGGACGCTTCGTGGCCGCAGCGGCGGCGGGAGGGCTGCGGACGGGATCGGCGATGGGGCGGCGGGGGGCGGACGCGGCGTCGAACGGCTTGCGCTCGTCCTCGTCAAAGTGGCGGCCGATGTTGGCGGCGTGGGAGAGGAAGGAGGGGCCCCGCTCGTCGAGGCCACGGGAGCCTCCCCCCCCGGCGGATCCGGGGCGGGGGCGGTGGAGGTCGGGCCTCCCGGCGGGGCCCCAAGGGCCGGGGGCCGGGCGGTCGTAGCCAGGGCGATCTGGCGGTCTCACGGTGCTGCACAAAGAGAAGAAACAAAGGAAAAAGGGATTAGGGTTAGAGACTCGAAATCAAGGGCACGATTGGGTATTCTGGGAAGAGAATTACACGCCAGGGGCGGAGGGGAGGGGGAGATCGGACGGGATGGATCCGCCATGGAAGTCTTTCAGCGTCATCGTCGATCCGCTGAAAGATTTCTTCTTCGACATCTCTCTCTCTCTCTCTCTCTCTCTCTCTCTCTCTCTCTCTCTCTCTCTCTCTAAAATCAGTGTCTCTCTTCTTTCCCCTTGTTGGATGGGGGAGAGAGAGAGAGGACGAGAAGAAGAGAGAGTTCTTTGAGCCCTGGAATGGCGAGAGATGCCTTCTGAGACGAAAAAAAAGGGGAGAATTCCATTTAGGGGTTTTTTTAATGTTAACCCCTATTCATTTAGTTAATTAAAACATACCCCCTGTGGCCTTACCTTTTTAGTCTAACCCCTTGGTGATCGTAAATCCACATGGCCTTTGGGTGGGTGGGGGAGGGGGGGGGGGGGGGGGGGTTGGTCCATTTCAAAGACTAGTAAGAAACCCGGGCAATGCCCGAATGTGCTTGATGCATGCCATTTGACAAAGACGATATCGTAACTGTTCGAAGAAGTGTAAAATCTGAAGTGAGTGTAATTCATTTGTTAGAGAGAGAGAGATTAACATCAAATGACCATTAAATGTCATTGAATGAAAATTTATCATCTTTATGGTAGGTTTTTAAATGGATTTAAAAGATAGTCACGTTCACACACGGAAGAAGAATTTTAGCTCTTTAAAAGACGTCCACGTGTCACAACACGGAAGATAGGCTTTCATTTTAGTATATATATATATATATATATATATATATATATATATATATATATATATATATATGTTTGCCATTTCATACTTGGGCTTTTTTTCAAAATATTATTTTAAAAAAATATTTAATTAAGTAGCTGTTGACCAAAAGTATTTATCATTCTAGCGCTCTGACTACCACGTGATAGGTCAACATTGTAAAGTGTGCCTTTTTTTTTTTTCTGAGCCAAGGTAAAATCGGTATCCAGGTTAACGGGTTTAAACCCGGTATTCTGGATACGGGTTTAACTGGAGCCCCCTTATAGAATGTTCTTACACTTAGCCGTTTTCTTGTTGGATTTCGGGTAAACCCGGTATCTACAATGCTGGGTTTAAACTCGGTAACCCAACTACCGACTTTACCTTGGTTCAGAATAAAATAAAATAAAAAATTTCGGCGCACTTTACGGCGCTGACCTGCCACATGACGATCAGGACGCTAGAATGACAAATACTTTTGGTCAACAGCTATTTAGCTAAATATTTTATTTTTTAATAATATTTTGAAAAAAAAACCCTTCATACTTTTATCATGATGAAATGACCAAAGGCCCTCGAGATGGACCAATGAGAGAAAGCGGGATGCTCCAACCTCTTTAAGGAGGTTGGAACAAAATCATTCTGGGGGGTTGGGTTAAAACTCAAAAATTAAGATCATAGGGGTAGGGATGGCAACGGTGCAGTGCAGTTTAAAATCAAAAACCTCGATAAACCACACCGCATGGTACAGTTTTGACTTGCCAAAATATAAAATTGTCAGGTGTGGTGAGGTTTCGGTTTTGACTAAAAAAATCATTCTTACTTGAAAATTTTATTAATATCCCAAAATCAAAATTTATAATTAGCCTCCATTTCCAACAAACTTCAACACATCCCTTTTTTTAATCATACCCCATTCCAATCTCAAAAATACCCTTCCATTTTACACCCAATCTTAAAAACCCTATCTTGATCATACTCCATTCTTTTCCGATGTTGAAGCCCAATGAGTATAGAAACATGGGGAGGGCTATTTTGATTATCCACCATTTATTGATGGCATGATAACGGGGAGAGAGAGAGAGAGAGAGAGAGAGAGAGAGAGAGAGAGAGAGAGAGAGAGAGATGTCCCTCTTCTTTCCCCATTGCTAAAGGGGTTAGATCTTTTATGGAGGAATCCGATCAGAAAAAGTGAGATCTTCGAGCTCTGTTGTTGTCTATGGAGAAATCCTATGGAGGCGGAGGGAGTAAGATATTTGAGCCATGTTGTCGATGTCACTGCCAATGACGCCACAGCCATGTCGTTGCCATCACCCAATTCCTTTTCAATTGCAGTCGATGACCAAAAGGTTTTGCTTTAGATTTAGTTCCATGTGAAATATAAGATAAGGGTATAAATGATATTTGGGTTTATGATATTTTAAAATTTTTGAGTAAGCTATTATGAAACCAATGAGAAACGGGGCTAGCCAGATTTTGGGGGTAGGAAAAAAATTTCCTCTATTTACCCGAAAGTCCTGTTGATTCATTTGCACATAATGACGTGTCATCATTACAACCGTCCTTTTCACCCTGCACGATCAGTGAATCGCACTCTGTCCGTGGCTGGCAAAGGGACGCTGTGATTGGATGCCATGTCATTGTGGATAAACAAATCCTTAAACTGATTGACGGGCCTGATGGCTTTGATTAGACGATGGGCTTACACTTACCTTGCTGAAGTTTACCCCAAATCACTTTAACCCCCTTATAATTAATAAACTACATTTTACCCCCCTTTAATTATGTTTTGATTAGCTAAAAATTAATAAAAGAGGAAATTTAGTAGTTGACAAAAGAGGGTATTGTGCTAATATTTAAAACTATAGGGAGCAATTTGGAACAACAACATTTTACCCCTTCAATTCGGTTTTTTTTTTTTTGCAGGGATTCAATTCAGTTTTGATTAGATAAACATTAACAATAGAGGAAATTTAGTAGTTGACAAAATGGGGTATCATGCTAATGAGTATAGTGATGGATTTGGAACAAAAAAGTCTTTGGAGTGTAAGTAAAGTGTAATTTACCATTAAAAAAACAAACAAAAACTACAGGCCTCTTATGGAATAATTAGGGCTGGCAATTCTAGATCCGACACGACCCGACACGGTAGACCCGACATGACCCGACACAAAGTTAGCAGGTCTGGGTCTGGTTAAATGGGTTCGGGTTGTAAACGGGTCGACATGATAGACCCGTTTAATAAATAGATCGGGTCCGGATTTTGGGTCTGGAGACGATAGACCCAAGAAGACCCGTTTAAAAATCAACAGGTCATGTCAAGTTGGGTCGGGTTGTGTCTACCCGCAATCCAATACTGTAGTATGTAGTACCAGCGGGTCTTATCGGGTCAGGCCGGGTCGAGTTGGATTGGGTCGGATCGGGTCAATAAAATAGGCCCTTGTGGTAAACGGGTCTTATCGGGTCTACCCGTTTATAAGCGAGTCGGGTACAGATTTAGGGTCTAAACATGATTAGTTAAACTGATCAAGTCCAGGTCTAGCGGTTTTCGACATGACCCAAAACTAGACACGAACCCGACACGACCCATTGGCAACCAAGCCATGAGGGACCCACCACTCACGCAATGGTGATTGGATAATTACTTTTGTGTGGAAGTTAAGCATTAATATTCTTCACTTAAAATATGCAACATATCACTTCTATCATTTTCTCATGCAATTAGTAAAGGTGTAGAAAGACACACAAATTACTCCAAAGAACATCAAAGGCAAAATATTAGATTCCATGTTTTATTGGCTCCTGTCAAAAAAAAAAAAAAAATGTTTTATTGGCTAATCATAGGTCTGTTTGTTGGAATATTTACATATGAAGTGGCTTTCTCAATTCTCAAATTTTTCAAAGAGTGTGCTTATAAGTTGGGAGACATTTGTATCACTTCCAGTGACTCAAAAGATGGGTCGACTTTGTTTTTGTTTTGTTTTTTTTTGAGAACCATCGAGACGGTTACATACTACACGAAGCCTGTAGAGAAGGGTTGGCTTTGTTGAGAATCAAAAACAGCTTCTGCGAATCTCGAGCCTCGGATCTATGTTCTCAATTGTTTAGACCTTCTGTTTTCACCAATGCCATGCATGTTCTTCAATGAAAAAAAGGGGAGATTATGAGACACTACAACTATGTGATGGGGGCATCGAGCCTCGGCCCTGGCGATTGCACCAGCGCAGGAGGCGACATCTGAGCATGTGGTTCTAGCCATGTTGGCTGTTTTGTTTTCGGTTGGATCAAGTCCGTGCTTAGTGGACTGTTATTTTGTTAGAGTACTTTTAGTCCCACCTCGATTAGTGGGTTGCTTTGTCTGTCGTTGTAAGCCTATTTATAGGCCTGCCATCTTTCCTTTCAGTATGCAATGAATAAAAAAATTTATGTTTTCCTCCATATGTGTGTTGAGAGAAATCAGGGTGAGGTGTGTGAAACCCAAACCCAAACCCTAGGCGTGTGAAACCCTAGGTCCAGGCTAGTGTGTGAAACCCTATCCCCTAATTCCTTTTCTTCTCCCTAGCCCACCGCCCCCATCCTCGCGGGCGCTCCCTCCTGCGACCCTCTCTCTCCCTCCCGTGACCCTCGACTCCAGCCCAACCGAACCCCCCCCCCCCCTTCCCCTTGCCCTCCGACCGAACCCCCCTACCCTTGCCCGTATCCTGCCACCGGCCGCTGCCCTCTCCCTCCCCGCACGTCAACCCCGACCCCCTCCCTCCTTCCCCACCCGGCCCGGCCCGATCCCACCCCCTCCCCTTCCCTTCCCCGCGACCCAACCGAACCCCCCCTGCCCCTTTGCCCGCCCGACCGAACCCCCTGCCCCTTGCCCGCGCCCCACCACCGGCCGCCTCCCTCCCTCCCCACACGGCAGCCCCGACCTCCTCCCTCCTCCCCCATCCGGCCCGGCCCGATACCCCATCCCCTCCCTTTCCCTTCCCCGTGACCCAACCCGAACCCCACCTCCCCACCCCAGCAGGGCCCATCCCCTCGGCATGAATGCATGGCTGATCTGGATATTGATCACGGCTTGATCGACGACAAAGACGGATTCCTCGACATCCGTTCCCTATTCCTCGACTTCCAGTTCATCACCGGCGAGAATGTGAAGGAGTACGTGGAGTGTATCACCTATCTCGTCGCCCAGGATGCAGAAGCTCGGCTGGGGATCTCGGAGAACCATCAACGGTGGCATCCCGGCACGCCCGTACACCCCAACGTGTTGGCACTCCGGGCCCTCGCTCAAGCCCCGGCCCAAACCGAGGATCCCGCATTGACATCGACTCCGCCACCAGCTGAGATCCCTGAGGTTTCGCACAACCCTCGGTAGGTGAGTTTTCTCCTCCCCGGTCAATATTCGAGGGTAGCCCCGGTAATCATACCTCCTAGGTTTTATCTATGAAAGCTGTTGTTTCCCCCATGAACTGCGAGATGTGTGATACTGTTTAGCCATGTTCGTTACTAATCCTAATATTGCACGTGGAACCCTGTTGATAACCAAGCATCTATTATTTAATTATTTAAGGGTTGGAATAACTGTTTGTGTGCCTATTCGGCTTTGTTAAAACCAGTAGCCATATTACCTGTTTAAATTAATTTCCCATTTCGGCTCGGAGCAAATTGACGACCCTGTCGCTGCTCAACGAATATTGAACTCCCTGTTAACACACACTGTTCCACATCATTTTGGTATCAGAGCATGGTCATAGCTAGATCATTCGCATTCAACACTTTGATTATGCATCTTGCATTCATTTTAGTTCTTGTGCATTAAGTTTATATATATATATATATATATATATATATATATATATATATATATATATATATATATATATATATTATCATTATTAGCATCATCTTGTGTGTTGTAGGCCATATCTGTTAGGAGAGTCTAGCGAGTCGGATAATTGCAGTATGGATCCCGAGGCTTTGACTAGAGCACTTGCTAAGTTGACCCAAGGTATAACCGCCATGAACCAAAACCTCGCCGCGTATCAACGCGACACCAACCCCCGGTTAGACCGGATGGAACAAGCGCGGACCGATCCGCATGTTGAGTTTCCTAATCCCCCTCAAGGGCACCCGGCTAACTGGCAAAACAACCAGGACCCCTATGATCAGTACCTTCGGAGTATCAGGTTAGAGGTGCCCTCTTTTGATGGTAGACATGATCCCCAGTTTTTCTTGGACTGGCTCCAGTCCATGGATCATTATTTCATGTGGTACCCGTTGACTGAGGTTAGGAGGTCCGTTTCGCAGCCGTGAAGCTCAGCGGACCCGCAAGCCAATACTGGACCAATGTGGAAGTGTTGAGAGTCGCGCGAACCCAGGACCCTATTGATACCTGGGTCGCCATGAAGAATGAACCGAAGGGTAAGTATGTGCCGCCGTCATACCAAGCACGACTGTTAGATCAATGGCACCAATTTACCCAAGGTAGCAAATCGGCTAAGGATTATATTGCCAGATTTGATGAGTTCCTCACTCGCTGCAACATCATTGGGACCGAGACGCCTGTCCAGGTCCTCTCTCATTTCCGGTCTGGCCTGAGAGAAGACCTAAGAAATGACCTTCTTGCCAGAGATGTCATGGAATTGGAAAGAGTCTACGCTTTAGTACAAGACCTTGACGCCTCTAGGTCAGGTCACGCCTACAAGCATCCTGATTCTAGGAGCTATCCCACTAGGCCTTCCCCTATCAATTCCAATCGAACCTACCCCAACTCATCTCAACCAAAGCCCAGCATTCCCAATAAGAATTTTGAGAGGGACGCCCAAGGAAAGAGTGTCGAGCGAGACTTCTCCAAAGTCAGCCCTCTTACAAAGTGTTACAAGTGTCAAGGGTATGGCCACGTAGCTGCCAACTGCCCCAACCTTGTCAGAGGTCAATGTTGTCGATGACAATCCCATTGAAGCGGTAGAGCCCGGAGAAGCAGAGTTCGTCTACCAGGCTGAAGAAGAAGATGGAGATTTTGATGACGATGATGACGGTGCCATTCTGAGTTGTCTTAGGTAGTTGTCGTCTCCCATCGTGTCAGTTGTTAGGTATGCACTATCCCAACCCAAGGATCAAGATGATTGGAGGCGCACCGCTATTTTTCACACGTTCACTAAGATTGGGGATAAAAACTGTAAGGTCATCATCGATAATGGTAGTTGCATCAATGTCGTGTCATCTGCTGTCATCTCCAAGACTGGCCTTAAGGCCGTCCCCCACCCTCGTCCCTATCAAGTGTCTTGGATCAACTCCACCGCCATGGAGGTCAAGCAGAGATGTCTAGTGCCTATAAATTACAATATCTACCAGGACAAGATCTGGTGTGATGTCCTGACCATGGACGTGGGCCAAGTCATCTTAGGAAGACCTTGGCTGTTCGATAATGATGTTCTTATTTATGGACGCTCGAACATGTGTCTGTTTGAATATGAGGGCAGGAAAGTCAAGTTGATCCCCTCCCCACCCAAGAGTGCCCAAGCCGAGCAAAAGACTGCCCCCGCGAAGAAAGCCAAGAGCGTTAGTTTTGTCAGTGCCAAAGAGCTGAGTCACGAAGTAGAAAAGGGGGCTCCTATTGTCATCCTAGTAGCAAGAGAAACCCCTAAGGACTCCAGCTAGTCGATCCCTCCCGAAGTCACCACTGTGCTTAGGGAGTTTGTTGATGTTTTTCTTGAAGATCTCCCTGATCAACTGCCCCCGATGCGTGACATACAACATGCCATTGATTTGGTCCCTGGGGCAAGTCTTCCTAACCTGTCGCATTATCGAATGAACCCTACTGAACACGCGGAGTTGAAGAGGCAGGTTGACGAACTCCTACAAAAGGGTTTTATCAAGGAGAGTATGAGTCCTTGTGCGGTCCCCGCCCTACTAACACCTAAGAAAGATGGGTCATGGCGTATGTGTGTAGATAGTCGCGCCATCAACAAAATAACAATCAAGTATCGTTTCCCTATCCCGTGACTGAATGACATGCTGGATATGATGTTCGGAGCTACTATCTTCTCCAAGATTGACCTAAAGAGTGGCTATCACCAAATTCGTATCTGTCTTGGCGACGAGTGGAAGACTACGTTCAAGACTAAGGATGGACTATATGAGTGGATGGTTATGCCCTTTGGGCTGACCAACACCCCGAGTACCTTTATGAGAGTTATGACGCAAGTACTTCGACCATTTATGGGTAAATTCCTTGTGGTGTACTTTGACGACATACTTGTCTACAGTCAATCTCGAACGTAACATTTATACCACCTGCGTCAAGTCTGTACTGTGCTGAGAAAAGAAGAGTTGTATGTGAATCCGAAGAAGTGCACGTTTCTCACAACTCAAGTCCAATTCTTAGGATTTATTGTTTCTACTGAGGGAGTCTCTGCAGACCCCGAAAAGGTCAGAGCGATCGAAGAGTGGCCCGAACCCATAAATATTCGTGATGTTAGAAGTTTTCATGGGCTCGCCACCTTTTACCATTGATTCATCAAAGGGTTCAACACCATCATGGCCCCAGTGACTAACTGTTTGAAGAATGATGAATTCACTTGGTCAGGTGCCGCCACTAGGGCATTCATTGAAATTAAGAAAAGGATGGTTGAGGCCCCTGTCATGCGTCTCCCTGATTTTTCTAAGGTTTTCGAAGTGGCTTGCGACGCGTCTGGGCTTGGGATAGATGGAGTCCTTTTCCAGGAAGGCCACTCGGTCGCCTATTTTAGCGAGAAGCTAAATGACACTCGACAGAGGTACTCTACCTATGATAAGGAGTTCTATGCGGTGATACAATCACTTCACTATTGGCGACATTATCTTCTGCCGCAAGAATTCATCATTTTTTCTGACCATGAGGCCCTCCGATATATTTACTCCCAGAAGAGATTGAATGTGCGACATGGTCGATGGGTTGAATTCCTCCAGGATTACACCTTTAGTCTGCGCCATAAGGCAGGAGTTGAAAATAAAGCTGCTGATGCGCTCAGCCGTCGCGTGTTCATCCTTTCCAAATTAACTACGACAGTTGATGGGTTTGCGAGGATAAAAGCTGAGTATGAGTCATGTCCCGACTTTAGCGAAACCTATGCGTTATTAAGAGACGGGACCCTGTCCGAAATTGATGGCTATCTCATGCACGACGAATATCTGTTCAGGGGACGAAGGTTGTGCATCCCACGAACATCCTTATGCGAGTTTCTCGTATGGGAGTTGCATGCTGGAGGTCTTGCCTGATATTTTGGAAATGAGAAAATGATCGAAGCTGTGGAATACCGGTTCTATTGGCCAAGCCTGAAGCGCGATGTTGCTAGGCACGTTGGTAGATGTCACACCTGCAGCTAGCCAAGCAACACAAGCAAAATACTAGCTTGTACACTCCTTTACCGATCCCAAATTGTCCATGGCAAGATATCAGCATGGACTTCGTACTGGGCCTTCCGAAGACTCTAAGGAAACACGATTCGATTCTGGTCGTCGTGGATCATTTCTCCAAAATGGCCCATTTCTTGCCTTGCTCCAAAACGTCTGATGCTTCGAGGATTGCTAAGATTTTATTCGATGGTGTCGTCAGATTGCATGGTCTGCCCAAAACCATTGTTTCTAACAGGGATGTCAAGTTCATCAGTTTTTTCTGGAAAACTCTGTGGCACAAGTTGGGCACTAAGCTCCAGTTTTCTACCGCTTTCCACCCACAAATCGATGGCCAAACCGAGGTAGTTAATCGAAGTCTGGGGAACCTTTTGTGCACCTTGGTAGGTGAACGTGTTGGGACTTGGGATTTGAAATTGTCCATCGCTGAATTTGCATACAATACATCTGTTAATAGGACCACTGGTTTGATTCCCATGAAATTGTGCATGGTTTTAAGCTTAGGCAGCCTATAGATCTCATCCCTATGGCTGACTATCATCAAGTCTCTGAGTCAGCATCTGCATTTGCATCGCACATCCACGAACTACACAGGGAAATCAAAAATAAGATTGAGCAGAGCAATACTAATTATAAGCTACGAGCCGATCTCAGGAAGAGGTTTCAAACATTTAATGTTGGCGATTATGTAATGGTTCGGATCCGTCCGGAGCGGTTTCCTTCGGGAACTGTTAAAAAGCTGCATGCACGCAGTGCGGGCCTTTTCCAAATCTTAAAGAAATTGAATGACAATGCCTATATTATAGATCTTCCTGAAGATTTCGACATCAGTTCCACCTTCAATATTGAGGACCTAGTGGCCTACAAGGGTCCTGATTTTAACCCTAGCAATCCTCTCATAGGTGAGCCTTCCCGTGACAAAATTTCTGAGAGCCCCTCCCTACCTCCACTTCCAGATATCCCACCAAAGTATACAGCAGATAAGATAGATAAAATTGTGGATGATGAGATTGTCTCCAATAAGGAGGGTGGCACCCGATGGTATTTGATCCGTTGGAAAGGAAGACCCACCTCTGATGACACCTGGCTTGACCGTAGCGACCTCCAGCAGCTGGATCCCGACACCTTGGAACAGTACGAGAGCTTTACAGATTCTCACTCGATGGGTTCGAGCTCTCTCCCACCTGGGGAGAATGATGGGGGCATCGAGCCTCGATCCTGGCAAGTGTACCAGTGCAGGAGGCGACATCTAAGCATGTGGTTCTAGCCATGTTGGCTTTTTTGTTTTCGGTTGGGACAAGTCCGTGCTTAGTGGACTGTTATTTTGTTATAGTACTTTAGTCCCACTTCGATTAGTGGGCTGCTTTGTCTGTCATTGTAAGCCTATTTATAGGTATGTCATCTTTTCTTTCAGTACGCAATGAATAAAAAAATTTATGTTTTCCTCCACATGTGTGTTGAGAGAAACCAGGGTGAGGTGTGTGAAACCCAAACCCAAACCCTAAGCGTGTGAAACCCTAGGTTCAGGCTAGTGTGTGAAACCCTAGCCCCTAATTCCTTTTCTTCTCCCTAGCCCACCGCCCCCATCCTCTCTCTCTCTCTCTCTCTCTCTCTCTCTCTCTCTCTCTCTCTCTCTCTCTCTCTCTCTCTCTCTCTCTCTCTCTCTCGCGCGCGCGCGCGCACGCTCCCTCCCGCGACCCTCTCTCTCCCTCCCGTGACCCCCGACTCCAGCCCAACCGAAACCCCCTTCCCCTTGCTCTCCGACCGAACCCCCCTACCCTTGCCCGTATCCCACCATCGACCGCCGCCCTCTCCCTCCCCGCACGTCAGCCCCGACCCCCTCCCTCCTTCCCCACCCGGCCCGGCCCGATCCCACCCCCTCCCCTTCTCTTCCCCGTGACCCAACCGAACCCCCCTGCCCCTTGCCCGTGTCCCACCACCGGCCGCCTCCCTCCCTCCCCATATGGCAGCCCCGACCTTGTCACGCCCCGAATTCTGGACTAAGAAGAGAGGGTCCAAAACTCAAGGGTGATGTTTTGAAATAGAGGGAAATATAATTACAGAGATAACATAACGCGGAAGCATTAATTAATACTTAAATATCCATTCCACTAACAATATTCTTCAACATCTTACAGTCCAAAAACGATAAGAAGAAATGGTAAAAACTAGACGAGTCCAGTTGTCACTCCTACCCTCGCAGATCCGGTGAAGAACTGCTACTCCAGCTGAAACTGTCACAGAGCTCCTAACGCTCCGTCCGAGAGAAAGATCCTGGGGGAGAGGAAAAACAACGAAATAACTCCCCCTGAGTATAAAACTCAGTGGTCCTAAAGAATAAGTCGGAGAACACGAGACAGATATAAAGCAGAAATATACTTCTACGGTAAAGTAAAGCTACAACATAACTGAGTAACCAACAAAAGAAATTACAACTACTGCAAGTCTATACTAAATGATCTATTCTATTGTGTCTAGTAATCCCATATTATATGTTCAATGTCCTAACCGACAATTCCCTCATGAGGCGTCCCATTCCACTTCATGAGAGAACCCATTTTCTAGGTCGTGCATTGTGATGCAAAGTCTTATACTAAAGAGAAGAAAAGAAAGAAAAAGAAAGAGGGGGAAACAAGTGTGAACCCCAAGTTTGAGCAAGGCTCCCGACTTGGTGGCGTTACTATTGGGTTCCTTTTTCGCAACAGGGGAACCACTCCGTTCCTTATGCTCGGGATACAGCCTCGAGACATACTACCCTAGTGGCCAAAAAGGGGGCTTGGTCTTTCACCACGGGGCACTCACACCCAACTTGCTTTCTATGGGGCCTAAACCCCAGGATTAGATCACTCCACCTCAGTTTCCCTGCAGGAAACAACCCGTGACCTAACCCCGTGATCCTCCCTACTCGTTTCGGTCTGTGCACAGCTAGGGGTTCACTTACCTGCGATGTGCACACGGATCTACACCGAGAGCCAGTCGGGCAACTAGGTTGCCACGACGCCAAGACATTTCAGAAGTTGATACAAATCCCATAAAATCATATAAATCAAATGCTCTCCTAATCAACCAGTCTCTAAACAATTTACATTTTAAATAAACAGAACAAAAGGATAATATCTACCAACTTGACAAATCAAAAAGTATGTGCCCATGATCTATAACTAAGCATGCAACGTATCAAGAGAATAATTTATTTTTTTATTAAAATATCTACATGCAGTACGACTAACCTGTTGGAGCGTGACTATCGACAGTGATTCGCTCTGTTCCCAATCCAGTTACAGTCTGAAATTTCCATAGGGAACTAAGTAAGTAAAATTATTACTACTGTTTACGCTGAGTTCGATAGGGGTAGTGATTCGGGCCCTCATGGCCCTAGGGGTCAGGGTTAGCACGTAGGATCGTCATAGCCAATCAACTTGAATTCAACTCCTCTAAAAATAAGGGAATATCTAATCATTGCAACCATGGTGGCTGGGAAGGGCTTGAAAAATGCAAATCATTACCGCCGATTTTGTACAAATCGAAGCACAGATATGCCCGATATAACAAAAACACGCTTTTCGGCATGGGTGGGTTGGTCCAGCTGGATCTAAAACCGAATTGTATGAGGCTCAGTCTGGATTGGATCTGAGTAAGCCCGAGTCAGCTATGGTTGGGTTTTGGTTGGACCAGATTTGACCCCCCGGGTTGTGCGAGATCTGGCCTAAAGGTTTAAACTAATACAATTTGTGGTTTGGATACTCTTAATGTAAAATAATGGAGTATATCATACAAAGGGATTAAATAAATTAGAATAAAATTGTGTGGCTAAAAGATTGCTTGTGCAGTACACGTACGTGATAGCAATGTGGGTATAGGTCTATTAAAAGAGGGCTGACTCTACATTTGTATAACTATTCAATTAAAGTTTTGTGTGTCCCCCCTTGCTCTCCCCATGAAGAGAACAGGGGAAGGTGATGCTCCAGTTGGGTAACCGAAAAAGAAGCCGGGCGACCGAGTAGGGTTGTCAGAACCCACCTGCCTCCGGTGCTGATCATCGAGACCCGGCCGCACCGGTGTTAATCTCAGCGCAAGGCATGGGTCAATGGGTTTAGGGTGGTGGTGCATGGGCTAGACCCCGGCCTGGTTGGCCGGTGGTGTTGCACGGAAGAGAGGAAGATCGAGGAGGGTGAGATGGGCACTCACCGAGGTGGGGAGGTCGTGGGTTGTGGTTTGTCACCGAGGGTCGTCGGCGTGCACGGGTTGGGGTGATGTCGCACTGTTCTTCTTCTTCTTCTCCTTCTTCTCTCTCTCTCTCTCTACGAGAACTAAAAGGAAGAGGGGGCAGCCGCTGTTTAGCAATTAGAAGAGGAGAGGGGGCCCATGGGGGATCTTATAGGGAGAAACCCTAATTTAGCTAGGGATGCGGTTTTTCATATGGTCCTCTGATCAACATCGGATGGACGAGAAGGAGGATTTGCATTAACATGGGAAATTCCAGCAGCTGGGTCGATCGGAATGGCGGCTAGTTGGGTCGGGTTCGTGGTCGGGTCTGTAACCCGGATCGGATCCGATTATCCATTGGTATTGAAAACTTCGAAAAAACATAACTCCCAAACCTTTGGTCCAAAAATCATCTAAAAATAGGCGTTGGAATCGGGACGACAACACGCATGCAATCATCAATTAATTTAGGATAATCTATAGCCTGATTCTCTGCAGAAATTCATCCATGCTCGTTGACGCTTCACGATTCAACCGCACCCAAGTTCCTATATTTGGCTCGCATCGACGTATGTGGACTAACGTCGCTTAGAATATATCATTCAAAATTTTAGAATATATCAGGGTATTACAGACCTCCTCCCTCCTCCCCCATCCGGCCTGGCCCGATACCCCATCCCCTCCCTTTCCCTTCCCTACGACCCAACCAGAACCCCACCTCCCCACCCCAGCAGGGCCCATCCCCTCGGCATGAATGCATGGCTGATCCGAATATTGATCACGGCTTGATCGACGACGAAGACGGATTTCTCGATATCCATTCCCCATTCCTCGACTTCCAATTCAGTGCCGACGAGAACGTGAAGGAGTACATGGAGCGCATCACCTATCTCGTCGCCCTGGACGCAGAAGCTCGGCTGGGGATCTCGGAGAACCATCAACGATGGCATCCCAGCGTGCCCGTACATCCCAACGTGTTGGCACTCCGGGCCCTCGCTCAAGCCCCGGCCCAAACCGAGGATCCCACATCGACATCGACCCCGCCACCAGCTGAGATCCCTGAGGTTTCCCACAACCCTCAGTAGGTGAGTTTTCTCTTCCCCGGTGAATATTCGAGGGTAGCCCCGGTAATCAAACCTCCTAGGTTTTATCTATGAAAACTGTTGTTTCCCCCATGAACTACGTGATGTGTGATTCTATTTAGCCCTATTCGTTACTAATCCTAATATTGCACGTGGAACCCTGTTGATAACCAACCATCTGTTATTTAATTATTTAAGGGTTGGAATAACTATTTGTGTGCCTGTTCGGCTTTGTTAAAACCATTAGCCACATTACATGTTTAAATTAATTTCCCGTTTCGGCTCGGAGCAAATTGGCGACCCTGTCGCTGCTCAACGAATATTGAACTCCCTGTTAACACACACTGTTCAACACACTATGATATTTAAGTTAATTAACAAACTTCTTATGTTTGGTGTGATATGGGATTCTCGTGTATTTCAATCGAGAGATGTTTATTACAAGGCTGCGTGACATGAGCGATGAGAGATTCCCAATTATCTAAGAATTCAACTCCTGAAACTCTTTCATCTCTCTTTCAATCCGAACATGAAACAACTAAAATTATCGATACACCTGGTCCTTAATTTGTTTTCAACAAGTAAACTTCGCTATCAATAAAAGTAATGAAGTATCTAGTGCCACTCAAAAACTTCAGTTTAATCGACCACAAACACCAAAATAAATCAAATCCGATAGATTAAGGTTTTTTGTGGTGTTTTAAGAGAAGAAACTGTATAATGTGTGACAAACAAATGATGATCCTAAGAGCCTTCTTTAACATAATCTTACAATATTTTCTTACCTTAGTATTGTAGCCTCTTATGCCACAAGTTTGGAGAAGGATTCTCTTAAATTGCATTCAAACATTCTTATATACCATTGCATATGTCATGTATAATGTGCAAGAAGTCTTTCCTTTAGCATACAATGAGTTATCCTTTTAGTAAGTTTATATATTTTGCTACTAAAAGAAATTTAATAACCCTATCACTTGAGTGCAATCCCAGAAATTAGATTGAGATAAAAATCAAGAATTTGTCGAATATTCTTAAAGGTTGATATGCACTCGTTTGCCGGAACAAACAACAATGTCACAGTCAATGATCAAAAAATAAAAAAACATTGCTTTCTGACACCCCGATATAAAATATCATATACAAAAAATTAAAAATATTTGCTAAAAAGAAAGTTTGGTAGAACAAAAACCTCAAAGTATTTTAGACCGAAAAAAATCTCAGAAAATCTACAAGTATAAGATCAACTTAAAAATCCAAAGATCGGTAAAATATTTGAATATATAAATAAATTATTTCAAAAAAAAAAAAATCCTTAAGACTTAGCTAAAATCTAGAATCACGATCTTTAGCTTTTTGACAAAATACAAAGCTTGTCATGTGAGTATTGTTCTGAAATTTTTTTCCAACGATCGATTTTACCAACAGTCAATAAACAAAAAGGGTAGGTTCTATCAGCTAGAATTACTGGTGCTAATTTGGCATCGAGAAAAAAATTATAGGAAATTTGTTTTGGTCAAACCAAATAGGGCAAAGCTATGCACTCTCAGTGTGCTTTCGTGTATACGCAGGAATTGCGCCAAGAGTTGCAATATTTGATTACTCAGGACTCTAGCATCTATATTTTCAGAGTAAGGCTACTCCTACAATCTAAAAAACAATCTCAGGCCCAAGAAGCGGTGGCGGGGCGCAGGGGTGATGCACTGACCCTTGGGCCCCACCACCACTTCTTGGGTCTGATATTGCTTTTTAGATTGTACTAGTAACACCACTCATATTTTCAGTGGGCTATAGCCTAAGCTGTTAAGCTTGTTATGCATTTTGACACTAAAAATCACATGCTTGTTGACACTACACCCATGTCTGGTGGACCGATGACTGTGGGGAATGATCTTCGTGCCGATCTGAAGACTCTGCCCAACTAGTCAATTGAGTTGAGTCGAAGGTCTTTGATCGATCTGTTGACTAGAAGGTAGGTTCGAAGGTCGGTGTCTTGGTGACTTTGAGTTAGGATTTTCGATATGCAATCAGAGAGAAGGTTGATACAAGGTGAGATCTTGGAGTTCAGCTGAAGCCTACGTTTCCGTGCTATAGAGAGCAACCTGAATTCACTAACACTCCGCTCTAAGTGATCTCGACAGACCGAGTATCACTGATCTCTTCGTAAAGAAGATGAAATATCGAAGTCAGAGCTCTGGATTTTGGATCTCTGGAATCTGGTTTCAGAAATCGATTTTTCGATCCCTTTACATTTGAAGAGGCTGCTATTTATAGAAATAATTGGGAGAAAATCCGGGGCAAATGGCGGTTTTTGCCTTCACATCTGGGGATTCCCCAGGTAGGGCTGGTGGGTCCCGCAGTCGTCCCCGTGGATCCTCCAGGCAGGGCTGGTGGGTCCCGCGGTTGCCTCTGTGGACCCTCCAGGCAGGACTGGTGGGTCCTGCGGTTGCTGTGGGGGGAAATTTCCGAGCCGCCTTGATCGGGAACCCCGCCCCACAGCCTTGATTGAATGAGGATGGTTTGTAGAGTTAGAGATTATAAAGTTGAGAAGGAGAGAGATGACACACGGTGTTGTTGTCGAAGTTCGGTCTTACGACCTACGTCTCCGGGCGAGAGGTGCCACCTGATCTTCACTATAATTTGAATATAAAGGTTGGAAGCGTTCTCTCGACAGGCTGAGAGAAGCTTTTTACAGTGGGGGTTGCACGGAGCAACAAGAAAAGAAAACTCGAAGGAGAGAAGTAAGCTCTGGCTTTGAATCCTCTCTTCCTCTGATCGAATGACCAACCTCATTCCTGGATGCCTTGGGGGTTCTTTTATAGCGTAGGCACGTGCCCGATATAGCAGTGATGACGTGGCGCTGATGACGTGGCACTGGTTCTGGGCCTCCTTGCTGGGCCCTTATTGGGCCGTTGTTCGGGCCCAATAAGGGATAGGGTTTGATCTGCGAGCCTCGTAGAGTGGGCCCATGTGAGCCCAGGCGGGCTTACCCATTTGGGCCGTTGCGCGGGCCCATGCTGCTCTGATCTGGTCCAGTACAATTTTTGCACCCACAGTTGCCTCCGTGGACCCCCCAAGTAGGGCTGGTGGGTCCCGCAGTAGTTTCCGTGGGCCCTCCAGGCAGGGCTGGTGGGTCCCGCAGTAGTCTCCGTGACTAGCCTTTGGTAAGTTGATTTAGCATTTTTGAGGCCGAAGGGCATCACGTTGTAGCAGTAGAGGCCTTTGTCTGTCACGAAACATGTCTTCTCTTGATCGTCTGGATGTAGTGGAATTTGGTTGTACCCGGAGTACCCATCCATGAAAGATAGGAGCTCGTGGCCAACAGTGGCATCGACGAGTTGGTCTATCCTTGGCATTGGGAATGAGTCTTTGGGGCACGCTTTGTTAAGATTGGTGAAGTTGATGCAAACTCTGACCTTCCCATTCTTCTTAGGGACCGCGACGATATTGGAGATCCAAATAGGGTACTCTACTTCACGGATGAAGCCTGCTGCGAGTAACTTACTGATCTCCTCTTGAACTGCAGTTTGACGTTATGGTCGAATTGCTTGAGGTTTTTGCTTGACTGGCTTTACTCCTTCTTTGATGGCGAGTCGATGACACGCGTCATCTGTGTTGATCCCGGATATATCTTTGAAACACCATGCGAAGATGTCAATGTTGGATTGAATGAAGGATACCATATCTCGTGCTCTGCGTCGCTGAGACCGGTACCCATGAAAGTCTCTCGAGGGAGATCGTCACTGTCGATGTTTATTGGAATGATTTCTTCGATTGAGGGTGAGGTCTCCCACTCGATTGGTGGAGGTTCGGTCAGTGGGACCTCTTTTGGTTGCTATCTTGAAGAAAGGCCCGCTTCATCTCTCGGGCATTTTGGTGGTGCCAGGTCTACTCGACGGTCTATTTTTGCAGCAGCCGCTTCACAAGATCGCCCAGCTTGTTGATCTCCTCGGATGCAGACGATACCCTCTCCTGTTGCAAACTTGAGGAGTTGATGGTAGGAGGAGGAGATAGCGTTGATCTGGTCGAGGAAGGGCCGCCCGAGGATGATGTTGTAGTTGGACGTTCCTTCGACAATGGCGAACCTTACGGAGACTCGAGTCTCCCGGCTGAGGTCGAGGGTGAGTCTTGACTCCCCCATTGTTATGCTCTGCTCACCATTGAAGCCTGTGATCACAGTCAGGATGACTTCAAGGCTCGAGTACTTATGCCCCATATGCTTGAAGCAATCTGAGAATATGATATCGATGGAGCTTCCGGTGTCGATGAGAATGCAGTTGACGGTGCTCCCATCGATGATGAGCCGAAGGACCAGGGGATCCCGATATGGAGTATGGACTCCTTGAAGGTCAGAGTTGTGGGGGAAAAATCTTCGTGCCGACCTGAAGGCTTCACTCCACCAGTCAATTGAAGTTGAATGATAGATCTGTTGATTGAAAGGTGGCTTCGAAGGTTTGATGCTTCGATGGTTTTAAGTTAACACTTCTAATATGCAAGCAGAGAAGATTGACACAAGATGTGATCTCGGAGTTCAGCCGAAGCCTACGTCTCCGTGCTATAGGAGCAACCCGAATTTACTAAAACTGTTTGTTCACTGTGACCTCGACAGGCCGAGTATCACTGAAGTATCTCCGATCTCTTCAGAGACAAGAAGAAGATCGAGGAGAGTTAGGAGATCGAAAGTTGGAATTCCAGAGCTCTGGTTTCTGAAATCAGATTTCAGATTTTGGTTCTAGATCTGGATCTGGGATCCCTTTTCATTTGAAGGCTCTGCTATTTATAGGATTTCCTGGGAGGAAAGCTGTGGCAAATGGCGGTTTTTACTGTCATATCTGGGGATTCCACAGACAGGGGTGGGTCCCGCCATTGTCTCTGGGGATCTTCCAGGCAGGGCTGGTGGGTCCCGCGGTAGTCTCGGTGGGATCGCCAGGCAGGGCTGGTGGGTCCCACGGTAGTCTCTGTGGGCCCACCAGGCAGGTTGGTGGGTCTCGTGGTAGTCTCTATGGGCCCACCATGCAGGGCCGGTGGGTCCCACGGTAGTCTCTGTGGGCCCACCAAGCAGGGTCTGTGGGTCCATCGGTAATCTCTGTGGGTCCACCAGACAGGGCCGGTGGGTCCCGTGGTAGTCTCTGTGGGCCCACCAGGCAGGGTCGGTGGGTCTCGCGGTAGTCTCTGTAGGTCCACCAGGCAGGGCCGGTGGGTCCCTCGGTAGTCTCTATGGGTTCACCAGGCAGGGCCGGTGGGTCCCGTGGTAGTGTCCGTGGGCTTTTTACCAAAATTTGCACCCACAGTTATCCCCTCCAAGTTAGCTAGAGCTTATCCTGGCTGGTTTGGATTCTTGGTGCAAAGGAACAACCCCCTGTCAAGAGCATAGTTCGTTTGGTCAAATTTGATCGATCGGTTAAAATCAACCGATGGATTGATTTTGACCGATCGGTCAAATTTGACCGATCGGTTAAAATCAACCGGTAGAGGTCGAGGCGATCGGGCAAAAACTCAAGTTTTTTGCCCGATCCAGTAGAAATCGATTCGATCGGTCAAAGATGACCGATCGGTTAAATTCAACAGGTGGAGGTTAAGGCGATCAGGCAAAAACCCAAGTGTTTTGCCCGATCCAGTAGAAAACCACACGATCGGTTGAATCTATCCGATTGGTCAAAGATGACCGATCAGTTAAATTCAACCGGTGGAGGTTGAGGTGATCGGGCAAAAACACAAACGTTTTGCTCGATCCAGTAGAAAACCACCCGATCGGTTGAATCTATCCGATCAGTCAAAGATGACTGGCCGGTTAAATTCAATCGGTGGAGGTTGAGGCGATCGGGCAAAAACACAAGTGTTTTGCCCGATCTAGTGGAAAACCACCCGATCGATTGAATCTATCCGATCGGTCAAAGATGATCGATCGGTTAAATTCAACTGGTGGAGGTTGAGGCGATCGGGCAAAAATACAAGTGTTTTGCTCGATCTAGTGGAAATCGATCTGATCGGTTGAATCTATCCGATCGGTCAAAGATGACAGATCGGTTAACTTCAATCGGTGGAGGTTGAGGCGATCGGGCAAAAACACAAGTGTTTTGCCCGATCCAGTAGAAAATGATTCGATCGGTTGAATCTATCCGATCGGTCAAAGATGATCGATTGGTTAAATTCAACCGATGGAGGTTGAGACGATCGGGCAAAAACACAAGTGTTTTGCCCGATCCAGTAGAAAACGATCCGATCGGTTGAATCTATCCGATCGGTCGAAAATGACCGATCGGTTAAATTCAACCGGTGGAGGTTGAGGTGATCGGGCAAAAACACAAGTGTTTTGCCCGATTTAGTAGAAATCGACCCGATCGATTGAATCTATCTGATTGGTTAAAGATGACCGATCGGTTAAATTCAACCGGTGGAGGTTGAGGCGATTGGGCAAAAACACAAGTGTTTTGCCCGATCCCCGGGGGTAAGAGTTCTGATCGGGGGAAGGGCAAGGCCGAAGCGTCTCGAGCCGATGCCACAGGTATGTTTCTGCCAACTTCTCTTATCTTCGTTGCTTTTGATATTTGAGATTCTAACTGTTGAACTTTTATATTGCTGGCAGATGTTTATATCGGCTCTGCTCTGATGCTCAGAGATTTTGGGTGAGGTTGACATCAACCACCCAACAGGTGTGATCCGGAAGCTCTGCAATCTTCCCGACGCTACCATGGATGAGGCCTACAACAGGCTCGAAGTTGTGGTAAGTGCATCAGCATGACTTGACTTTTGAGTTGTAATATTCCGAAATGTTTCTGATTTTTTCTTGGTTGTTGGCAGAACTCAGCGGTCCTGAAGCTCGCTAGTAGGCTCTTCAGGAGGGTCGGTGAGCGGGGGGCTTCGGCAGAAGTCTCTCGCTTGACCGCCGAACTGGAGGCCGTGAACGAGGAGAATGAGAGGCTGAAGAAAGCTTTATCTGCGAAGAAGGAAGCTCTAGCTGCCAAGAAGGAAGCTCTCCATAAGGAGATGATTGAGAGCAAGAGATGGCTCGACAACTATACTGCTCGGGGTCATAAGCTCCACGAATTGAAGAACAAATTCTTCAAGGTGGAGACCTTGGCCGTTGAACGTGCGTTGGAAATAAAGGAGCTGAAGGCCCAACTTACTGCGAAGGATGTAGCTTCTGCTGCCAAGGAGGAGACCCTCATGAAGGAGCTTGAGCAGACACGCGCCGAGTGCGAGAGCTTCAGATCGACGACGGAGAAAGCGGTAGAAGCCCTCAGGGCTCACACTAGCGGCGTCCTGTCGTCCAAAGCGTCTGCAGCGAGCAAGACTCGTGGTGGATCCGAAGGAGATAAGTCGCGCGCTCCAAGTGTGGCCAAGCCCTGATGTAGTCTATCATTTTCTTTTTGCTTTTGTACTTGTAAGCTCCGCACATGTAAAAGATCACTTTTGTATAAGGAATAAAGATATGTTTTTGATATTAAAATTGAATGTCTTTTGTGTTGAACTCTCTAAATGGTTATATTTCGAATGGAATGCTTGAATATGCTTAACACTTGCTTGTAAGGGGTCGAGTCGCAACTCGATCACCCAAACGTGTTAAGTAATTTGGTAATTGAAGGTTGTGTTGTATCATAACTCGAAACCGTTTAACATTTGCCTGTAAGGGGTTGAGTCGCAACTCAAGCACACAAACTTGTTAAACGCTCTGGTAATTGAAGGTTATTTAACATTTTGCATGTAAGGGGTTGCGTCGCAACACGAGCTCCCAATTATTAAATTGACCCGGTGACTTGAAGGTTGTTTTGTTTCACAACCTGAAACCATTTAACATCTACCTGTAAGGGGTTGAGTCGCAACTCAAGCACCCAAACTTGTTAAACGACCTGGTAATTTGAATATAGATGACTTGGAACTGCTTCAGAACTTGAGTCGACAAGATGGACATTTGAAAATGATCTTTATTTAGCATGGAGTTTACATCAAGGATAGAACATTTTGAGATGTCTAGCATTCCAAGATCGTGGTAGTTTATCTCCTTCTGGTGAAATCAGACGATATGATCCTTTGCCTCCTATCGATTCGATGATGTAGGGTCCTTTTCAGTTGGGAACTAGTTTTTCGCTGCTGTACTCTTTAAGTGTTGTAGAAGACCGCCCTGAGGACTAGGCTGCCAATTGGGAACTGTCTTTTGCTGACCTTCTGATTGTAGGCTTGTTTGATCCTCTGTTGATATTTGGTAACGCGAATGGTCGCTCGATCGCGTAACTCTTCAGAGAGATCAATATCATTGACTCGAAGCTCATCGTAAACCCCCTCTTCGATTGCTCTGATCTTCAAAGTGTTTGATATGGTTTCTGTTGGGATAACTCCTTCTGACCCATAGGTTAAGCAAAAGGGTGAGAACCCAGATGATCTTCTCGGGATAGTTTGATAGCCCCACAAGACTTCAGGTAGGACTTGCTCCCACAAACCTTTTTTGTCATCGAGCTTCTTCTTGAGTAGACAAAGAATAGCTCTATTAGAGGCTTCAACTTGGTTATTGCACTGAGAATACCTTGGTGTTGAGTAGAAAAGCTTAATTCCATTGTTTAGGCAGAACCCCCGGAACTTGTCGGAGTCGAATTGAGCTCCATTGTCAGTAATTAAGACTTGTGGCATGCCAAACCTTGAAAAGATGTTATGTCTGATGAACTTGATGACTTCATCGTGAGTCTCTCGAAAGAGTGGCACCGCTTCAACCCACTTGGTGAAGTAATCTGTGGCCAGCAGCAGATACTTCTTCTTGCTTGGTATTGGTGGAAAAGGACCCAAGAAGTCCAACCTCCATTGATGGAAGGGCCATGGACTTGTTAGTTGATGGAGCTCGTCTGCTAGGAGATGGATAGCTCGAGCGTGTCGCTGGCAAGGTTCGTATCTTTGAATCATTTGGTGAGCATCCCTTGCCATTGTCGGCCAGTAGTAACCTTGAAACTTTGTCTTGGCTTCAAGAGATCTTCCTCCTGAATTATTTCCACAGGCTCCGGAATGGATATCGATTAAGATTACCTTTACTTGTAAAGGACCAACGCATTTGACCAACATCCCGTTGTGTGATCTGAAATATAGATCTTCTCCTCGGAGGCTATAGCATGGAAGCTTTCTTTGAAGTCTTCTGGCTTGAATTGGATCTTCTGGCATTCTGCCTTGTTTGAAGAAGTCGAAGATTGGTCGTCTCTAATCTTCGGGTTCAAGTGTTGTGACATGGTCAGAAGTTAGCTGTTCTCCACCCCCAGATCTTTCTGTAGTGGCGATGACCTGCTGCTCGAGGGTAATCTTGAGCGATTCTTGATAGTCGATTTGTATTCTTCTTTCTTCGAGTGAATCTCCAAGAACCAAGGCAGCATTAGCCAGGGCATCTGCCTCTCGATTTTCTGCTCTCGAGACTTGAATAAATTCAGTGCTAGCAAAATATTATTGGTGATGTCGCACCAGGACTAAGTAATACTGTATTCTTTCTTCTCGCGTCGTGTACTCCCCGTTGATCTGCCTTATTATTAGCTGGGAGTCGCTGTAGACGACGAGTCGATCTATCCCCAGGGATTTAGCCATTTTAAGCCCAGAGATGAGTGCCTCGTTCTCGGCTTTATTGTTGGTAGCGTTGAATCCAAGGGAATGCCCTTCTGAAGATGATCAAGTTCAGGGGATACTAAGACTATCCCAATTCTCGAACCGATCGCGCTCGAAGCTCCATTAGTATAGAGTTTCCATTGAGCCGGTGAAGTAGCAGGAGCCTCAAGGCTTAGATTGGTCTTTGGAATCAGATTGAATGGAGGTTCATCTCCTTCTTCGAGGCGCATATCGACGTCTTCCTCCCAAGTTATGGGGTCTTCCACGGAGAAGTCGGCTAGGAAGTCAGCGACTACCTGCCCTTTGAGTGAAGTGCGAGGTTCAAATTGAATCCCGAGGCACTCATTTCGATCACCCATTTGGTTATTTGACCTGCTCGACTTGCCTTGTTGAGGATGTCTTTGAGTGGGTGTTCTGAGATTACTGTGATCGTATAGGAGATAAAATAGGGTTGAATACGTCGTGATGCTGTGAGCAAGGCTAGTATGACCTTCTCAATCTTTGAGTAGCAAGTCTCTGCAGGAAGAAGTGTATGACTGATGTAGTAGACCGGATGTTCGACACCTTCTCTTTTGTTGACCAGGACCGCACTAATTGCTTGATCAGTGACGGCGAGATAGAGCCAGAGATCTTCTTTTGGGAGTAGAGCTGTTAAAATGGGAGCTCGCACGACATAACTCTTGACGTCTTGAAAAACTTGTTCGCAACTTGGACTCCATCCAGAGGTATCCGCCTTTCGCAACTTGTCGAAGAGCGGTTTGCACTTATCGGAAGATTTCAAGATGAATCGATTGAGGGCAACTAATCTTTCAGTGAGGCGTTGCACTTCCTTCCGATTGGTAGGCAATGGCATATCGACGATAGCTCGAATTTGGTCGGGGTTGGCTTTGATACCTCTCCTGGTCACAAGGTGACCCAGGAACTTGCCCGATTGAACACCGAAAGCATATTTAGCTGGATTGCGCTTCATGCGGTACTTTTGGAGGATTTGAAATATTTTCGCCAGATCAGAGAGGTGGCTCTCACGATTGGAGCTTTTAGTGAGGAGATTATCAACATAAACTTCGATGTTACGTCCGATTTGATCTTCGAACATCTTTGTGACCAGCCTTTGATAGGTTGATCCAGTATTCTTGAGGTCGAAGGACATTACGTTGTAGCAGTAAAGACCTCGGTCAGTCACAAAGCATGTCTTCTCCTAATCGTCCGGATGTAGGGGAATTTGATTATACCCCGAGTATCCGTCTATGAAAGATAGGAGCTCGTGGCCAGCAGTGGCATCGACGAGTCTATCTATCCTTGGCATGGGGAATGGGTCTTTGGGACAAGCCTTGTTGAGGTTGGTGAAGTCGATGCATACTCTGACTTTCCCTTTCTTCTTTGGGACAGTGACTATATTGGAGATCCAGGTAGGGTACTCTACTTCACAAATAAAGCCTGCTCCGAGTAGCTTACCGATCTCCTCTTGAACTGCAACTTGTTGTTTTGGCCGGATCGTGTGTGGTTTTTGTTTGATGGGCTTCACTCCTTCTTTGATTGCGAGTCGGTGACACGCATCATCTGGGTTGATCCCAGGCATATCTTTGAAACACCAAGCGAAGACATCGATGTTGGATCGAAGGAAGGATACCATGTCTCGTGCTTCTGCGTCGCTGAGACCGGTACCGATGAAGGTTTCTCGAGGGAGATCTTCACTGCCGATGTTGATTGGAGAGATTTCTTCGATTGAAGGTGAGGCCTCCCACTCGATCGACGGGGGTTCGGACAGTGGGATCTCCTTTGGTTGCTATCTTGAAGAGGGACCAGCTTCATCTCTTGGTCTTTTTGGGGGAGCGAGATTTATCCTGCGATCTGTTTTGGCAGCGGCTGCTTCGCAGGATCGCCCAGTTTGTTGATCTCCTCGAATGCAAATAATACCCTCTCCCATTGCAAATTTGAGGAGTTGATGGTAGGAGGAGGAGATAACATTGATCTGATGGAGGAATGGTCGACCAAGGATGATGTTGTAGTTGGATGTTCCTTCGACGATTGCGAACCTTACCGAGACTCGAGTCTCTCGGCTGAGGTCGAGGGTGAATCTCGATTCCCCCATTGTTATGCTCTGCCCCCCGTTGAAGCCCGTGATCACCATTGGGATGACCTCAAGACTAGAGTATTTATGTCCCAGGCGTTTGAAGCAGTCTAAGAACATGATATCGATAGAGTTTCCTGTGTCAATGAGGATGCGGTTGACAGTGCTCCCGTCAATAATGAGCTTCAGGACCAGGGGGTCCCGATGTGGAGTGTGGACTCCTTGAAGGTCAGAGTCATTGAGGATGATGGAGGGCCAAGTTAAGCCCTTGACAGGTTTCTAGATTCAGGTATCCTCCTTGTTCGCTGTAGAGCGAATGTTGAAGATGCGTCGCACTTGTCGATCAACTTCTTTCCCCGTCAATGTCTAATTGTGCAACGATCCGTGAATGCCAAAGACGTTGGCACGCATAGGGATAGGTGATTGATCGGTAGAGATTTGATGGATCCAGCAAGCTACTTTCCCCTTTGCGGAGGGTCGGCATTGATCTTGTCCGCATTTCACGAACTCTTGGAGATGGCCTTCTTTCAGTAAATCCTCGAGATGATATCTCAGTCGGTAGCATCGATCGGTAGAATGGCTATGGCTGTGGTGAAAATCGTAGTAGACCGTTTTATCAGCTGTGACCTTGGTATCAGGCTGCAGAGGATTCGGCCTTCGGAGGAACTCTTCATGTTGAATTCGATCGAGGATCTGTTCGGTCGGTAGAGTCCAATCCGTGAATGTAGCTTTCTTCGAAGGGGATCTACGCTCATCGTTCCTTGGTCGCTTGGATGCAGGGGGAATCACTGCCTCTGCATTGTGAGCTTTGGCAGCATACTTTGGGGCTTCTCTTTCGGCGGGTCATCGCTTTGTTTCCCATCCCTTCTGGGTGACTTGATCATCTTCGACTTCGATTTCCCTCTGGATTCGATCGAACATCGAACCCAGGGATGGGGGAGGATTGCGGATGAAATCATTATAGATGTGCAGATCAAAACGGAGGGCATTCTGGAAGGTTAATATGATAGCCTCGTCATCCAGATGTCGTCCTGATAGAGCAGCGTGCTCGTTACAGAATCTTCGCGTGAAGCTACGAAGGCTCTCGTCAGGTCCCATCCTCAGCCTGTAGAGGGAGTCTAGCTTCTTCTCCGGCTTCAAGTTGAGCTGATAATATTGCACGAAATGGTTAGCCAAGACTCCGAACTGGGTGATGGATCCAGCCCGAAGGTTATGGTACCAATCGAGGGATGGCTCGTCTAGGCTCCCGGCGAAGGTGCGGCAGAGCACGTTGTTCTCTTCTTCGTGCGACGTCAGAGCTTGCTTGAAGGCCAGTATGTGGAGAGTCGGATCTCCTTTGAGGCAATTAAATTTGAGGAGAGTTGGAGTTCTCCACCCCTTTGGAAATGTCGATTGAAACAAACTCCGGTGAAGAGGTCCAGCAGAAGAATACCCCTCTCTGCGACCATGCCCTCGACCTGGATGCAGATCGAGAGGCAAGATCGAGAGGTCTTATTCGGGCCTTTGAGTAGTGACCGGATGGAGCCGGTGACGGAGATCCATTCCAGCTTCATGCTGGAGTGGGAGGGATGGAGAAGCTCTGCTCTTTGAGGGTGCCACTTTCATCTGGTGCCTTCCTTGAAAGGTGGGCTTCGACTGTGTTCGTCTGGCACAGTTGCGACCCGAAGATAATTGAGAGGACTCATCATCGATACGATCCCATACACTTTGCTTCCATGGAGCAGCATAGGGAGTTGGGTCGCGACGAATCCTCTCAAGGGCAGCGGTGCCCATTGACCTTCGTGGCTCGGAGTGAATCGATTGTCGTGGCGGATCAACTCTTTCGCCGAATGAAGGGATAGGGAGAGCAATTTTGGCCTCGGAGGCTGCCTTCTTGAGGGCGTCCCTTTCATCTGTGAGGGTGACGTTCTGCTTGGCTAATTGTTGCAGTTGAAAGTCGACCGCTGAAATTTGGTAGGTAGATGGCGGGTCTTCAGCAGGAGCAGGGGTAGTCTACCCTATTGACTGTCGAGGGGGTGGGGCGATCGACCGATCTCCCACTTCCTGAACGAACTCCCATTTCGGGGACAGCGAGGGGCTACCCGAAGTTGAGCCGTTGACTTATCGAACGAGTCTCTGGTCGAGGTTGACGTGTGTTACTTCCCTCTGGATGATCCTGATGCTTCGTCTTCACCATTTAGAGAGAGCGAAGGATGCAACAAGATTGCCGGTATCCTAACGGTATGTCTGCTCAACTAAAGGGGCTAGGAAGTTTGACTATCTAGACCGGTTGTCTGCTCAACCAATCTGATGTTTATTGCAGAGTGAACTTGGCTTCTCGTTCTATCCCATAGACGGTGCCAAACTGTGGGGGAAAAATCTTCATGCCGACCCGAAGACTTCACTCCACCAGTCAATTGAAGTTGAATGGTAGATCTGTTGATTGAAAGGTGGCTTCGAAGGTTTGATGCTTCGATGATTTTAAGTTAACACTTCCAATATGCAAGTAGAGAATATTGACACAAGATGTGATCTCGGAGTTCAACCGAAGCCTACGTCTCCGTGCTATAGGGAGCAACCCGAATTCACTAAAATTGTTTGTTCACTGTGACCTCGACAGGCCGAGTGTCACTGAAGTATCTCCGATCTCTTCAGAGACAGGAAGAAGATCAAGGAGAGTTGGGAGATCGAAACCTGGAATTCCAGAGCTCTGGTTTCTGAAATCAGATTTCAGATTTTGATTATGGATCTGGATATGGGATCCCTTTTCATTTGAAGGCTCTACTATTTATAGGATTTCCTGGGAGGAAAGCTGGGGCAAATGGCGGTTTTTGCTGTCATATCTGGGGATCCCACAAATAGGGGTGGGTCCCGCCGTTGTCTCTGGGGATCTTCCAGGCAGGACTGATGGGTCCCACGATAGTCTCGATGGGATCGCCAGGCAGGGTTGGTGGGTCTCGCGGTAGTCTTTGTGGGCCCACCAGGCAGGGCCGGTGGGTCCCGTGATAGTCTCTGTGGGCCCACCAGGCAGGGCCGGTGGGTCCCACGGTAGTCTCTGTGGGCCCACCAGGCAGGGCTGGTCGGTCCCTCGGTAGTCTCTGTGGGTCCACCAGACAGGGCCGGTGGGTCCCGCGGTAGTCTCTGTGGGCCCACCAGATAGGGCCGGTGGGTCCCGCGGTAGTCTCTGTAGGCCCACCAGGCAGGGCCGGTGGGTCCCTCGGTAGTCTTTGTGGGTCCACCAGGCAGGGCCAGTGGGTCCCTCGCTAGTCTATGTGGGTCCCGCGGTAGTCTCCGTGGGCTTTTTACCAAAATTTGCACCCACATGAGTCATTGAAGATGATAGATGGCCATGCTAGGCCTTTGATGGGTTTCTCGACCCATGTATCTTCTTTGTTCGCTGCGGAGCAAACATTGAAGATGCGTCACACTTGCCGATCAACCTACCGGTCAGCATTTGATTGTGAAGCGCTCAATGGATGCCAAAAATATTGGCTCGCACGGATATGGTTGATGGATTGGTAGAGACTTGATGGATCCAGCAAGCTTCCTTCCCCTTGGCTGAAGGAGGTTGGTGTTGATCTCGTCTGCCTTTGACGAATTCTTGGAGGTGGCTTCAAGCAGCAGATCTTCCAGATGATATTTTAGTCGGAAGCATCAATCGGTCGGATGACCGTGGTTGTGATGGAAGTCACAGTAGACGGTCCTATCAGCAGTGACCTTGGTATATGGCTGCAGAGGGTTAGGCCGGCGAAGAAATCCTCGTGTTGAATCTGATCGAGGATCTGTTCGATTGGTAGAGTCCAATCAGTGAATGTTGTCTTCTTCAGGGGCGATCTATGACCATCGTTCCTTGGCCGCTTAGCTAGTGGAGGTATTATTGCTTCCGCATTGTGAGCTTTGGCGGTATGCTTGGGCGCTCCTTTCTCGGCAGGTTGCCGTCTTGTTTCACGTCCCTTCCGGGCGATCTGATCGTCTTCGACTTCGATCTCCCTCTGGATTCGATCAAACATTGAACACAGGGAAGGTGGAGGATTGTGGATGAAGTCGTTGTAGATATGCAGGTCGAATCGGAGGGCGTTTTGGAAGGCTAACATAATTGCCTCGTCGTCCAGATGTCGCCTGAAGAGAGCAGCGTGCTCGTTGCGGAACCTTCGCATGAAGCTGCGAAGACTCTCGTCGGCTCCGATCCTTAGCCAATAGAGGGAATCGAGTTTCTTCTCTAGCTTTAGGTTGAGTTGATAGTGTTGCACGAAATAATTCGCCAAGACTCCAAATTGGGTGATAGACCCAGCCCGAAGGTTATGGTACCAATCAAGAGAGGGCTCGTCAAGGCTTCCGGCGAAGGTTCGGTAGAGCACGTTGTTCTCTTCTTCGTGCGGCGTTAGAGCTTGCCTGAAGGCTAGGATGTGGAGGGTAGGATCCCCCTTGAGGCAGTTGAACTTTGGGAGGGTTGGGGTTCTCCAACCTCTTGGAAAGGATGATTGAAATAAGCTCCGGTGGAGAGGTCCAGCGGAAGAGTATCCTCCTCTGCGACCGTGTCCCCGACCTGGATGCAGATCGAGGGGTAAAAGTGAGAGGTCTCAACCATCGCCCCGAGTCGTTGCAGGATGGATCTAGTAGCGAAGGTCAATGTGAGTTTCTTGATGGAGTGGGAGAGAAGGAGAGACTCTGCCTCTTGAAGGTGCTTCTTTCGCCCGATGCCTCACTCGCAGGTTGGGTTTTGACTGTGTCTGCCTAACATAGTCGCGACCTGAAGATTATTGCGAGGACCAGTCATCGATGCGATCCCAAATGCTTTGCTTCCACGGGGCAGCAGAGGGGGTTGGCTCACGTTGACTCTTCTATGGGGCTGTTGTGCCTGTAGACTTTCGTAACTCGGAGTAAATCGATCGCCGTGGCAGATCGACTCTCTCGTTGAATGAAGGGACTGGAAGGGCGACCCCAGCATCAGAAGCAGCCTTCTTGAGTGCATCTCTTTCGGCTGTGAGTGTGGCATTCTGCTTAGCCAACTGTAGCAGCTGGAAGTCAAACGCCAAGATTTGGTAGGTTGATGGAGGGTCTTCTACAGGAGTGGGGGCAGTTTGACCGATCGATTATCGAAGAGGCTGGGGAATCGATCGATCGATCAATCTTCCACTTCCTAAATGAATAACCATCTCAGGGAGAGTAAGAGGCTGTCCGAAGTTAAGTTATTGACTCATTGAACGAGTCTCTGGACGAGGCTGCTGGTTCTGCCGAGTGTTACTTCCCTCTAGATGATCCTGATACCTCGTCTTCGCCATTTAGGGAAAGCGAAGGAAGCAACCAGATCGCCGGTGTCCTAACGGTTGTCTGCTCAACCGAGGGGGCAGGGAAGTTTGGTGATCTAGATCGGTTGTCTGCTCAACTGATCTGATACTTGTTGTATAGCGAACTTAGCTTTTTGAACAGATCCCACAGACGGTGCCAAACTGAGGGGGATGATCTTCGTGCCGATCCGAAGACTCCGCCCAACTAGTCAATTGAGTTGAGTCGAAGGTCTTTGATCGATCTGTTGACTGGAAGGTAGGTTCGAAGGTCCGTGTCTTGGTGACTTTGAGTTAGGATTTTCGATATGCAATCAGAGAGAAGGTTGAGACAAGGTGTGATCTCGGAGTTCAGCCGAAGCCTATGTCTCCGTGCTATAGGGAGCAACCCGAATTCACTAACACTCCGCTCTAAGTGACCTCGACAGACCGAGTATCACTGATATCTTCGTAAAGAAGATGGAATATCGAAGTCAGAGCTCTGGATTTTGGATCTCTGGAATATGGTTTCAGAAATCGATTTTTCGATCCCTTTACATTTGAAGAGGTTGCTATTTATATAAATAATTAGGAGGAAATCCGGGGCAAATGGCGGTTTTTGCCTTCGCATCCGGGGATTCCCTAGGCAGGGCTGGTGGGTCTCGCAGTCGTCCCCGTGGATCCTCCAGGCAGGGCTGGTGGGTCCTGCGGTTGCCTCTGTGGACCCTCCAGGCAGGGCTGGTGGGTCCTGCAGTTGCCTCCGTGGACCCCCCAGGTAGGGCTGGTGGGTCCCACAGTAGTCTTCATGGGCCCTTCAGGCAGGGCTGGTGGATCCCGCAGTAGTCTCTGTGGGCCCTCCAGGTAGAGCTGGTGGGTCCCGTAGTAGTCTCTGTGGGCCCCCTAGGCAAGACTGGTGGGTCCTGCAGTAGTCTCCGTGGGCCCCCCAGGTAGGGCTGGTGGGTCCTGCTGATTGACATGCACAGAGCAAGAGTACAACAATAGCTAGTGCTGAAAATTTTTCCGAGAGAATGGAAGATCAATGAAAAAGAATTAATGGGTGCATGCAGCATTACAATTTTAAAAAATAAGAGAGAGAACCAATGAATGCATGCAGGATTAAAAACCAATAAGTGCGAAGAGAGAATAAATCCTAACCCTTTTTTATCCAATATTCAAATCAATCATACCTACTCTTTATCATAATAACCCATCTTTATTCTATTTTAAAATCAATTATGTAAAATAACAATGTAACTTTGTTAACAAAAAAAAAAACAAAAAACAAAAACGAAAAACGATTATGACCTAAGGTGCATTACATGCTACACCTCAAACTAAGTGTGCAACATGTTGACACAAGCTGCGTACCATACAACTGTGGGGTCCACTTCCCCCATAGTCTAACAGGCTATCAACAAGCTCTGAGTGCTGGGAGCCACTACTAGGGATAGCAACGGGGGCGGGTCAGCCCTATCCCGAACCCCGCTCCATTATATTTTATCCCGCCCTATACCCGTCCCAAACCTGCATCGGGTTTTGAGGGTAATTTTCGAACCCGTCCCAATTAGCATTGGAAAAAACCCGTGCCCGCCCTGCCCCGTTTATGCATTGCGGGTCAGGTCGGCTTTATAAAAACTACATATTTAACTTCTTGGGCCCACCTAATCGCAGCTTTACATAACAAATGTTCCTCCTATATTACGATCACGCAGCAAGTCAACTTATTATATGAAATTTTTTTTTTTGAGAAACTTATTATATGATCTTGATAATAAGTTATATACCCGGGTCTAGTCGGGGCGGTTGGAGTAAAATCTAAACCCGACCCGAACCCGACCGGGTTTTTAATTCATATTCCAAACATATTTTTGAGCATCCCAAACCCGTCCTAATAGGGTCGGGTAACCCGATAAACCCGAATAATTGGCATCCCTAGCCACTACCCCTATGTGCTGGGCCCCGCTACTCAATGTCTCTTGAATTGCAGTGGGCCTCGCGGTTGTATGGTACGCAGGATGTGCTGAAGCTTTTCCCAACAAATTCAGTCAATGCGCACGGGCTAAGAGCATCTCCAACCGGCTCCGAGCGGAGCTCTGAAGGAGGACGTGGCACGCGAAAGGAATTCCGCCGCTCCAACCGGCTCCGAACCCTCCTCTGAAGTCCTACGTGGCAAGCCACGTAGGCCACGTGCGGTCCAGACCTCCGAAGGCCTCCACATACAACAGAGGTCCTTCGGAGGCTCCGTAGGAATAAAAAATTCTGTATTTTTATAAAAAACCCCCCGGACCTTTCATATATATATATATATATATATATATATATATATATATATATATATATATATATATATATATATATCAAAACTCCTAAAGCTTTTCAACGGTTACTTTTTATCCGTTTGAGGCAGCGTTATATTTTGGACCGTTGCCCCCAATTTGGATGTTTGTAGTTGTTTTAAAATTAAAAAAATAGGTTAAAAAATTCTAAAAATTATAATGTTTTTGTTGAAAATCTATAATTACCCCCTTCTACCCATCATTCTTCATCCTCCCACCATTTTTCATTCTCCCACCCAATTTCAAAATAAATTGTGACTTCTCCCACCCACCTATTAGTATATGGATCATTATCAAAAAATTTCTTACTCACAATTCCTCACCAGTGATGAATCGGCCTTCAACGCATACATGAGTAACGGCGAGTCGATGGGAATCAGATGTTCTCAATTCCAGAGAAGGAGCCAACAACGCAAGGAGAGGCATCGTCCGAACAAGCATCGATCGTGGGGAAGAAGAAGTCTGACAAGCGGGGAGAAAACTGGACCATCCCCGAGGATAGATTGCTTGTGTCCGCGGCTCAACACGAGTCAAGATGCAATTCAAGGTACCGGTCAACCATGACTTCATTTTTGGGCAAGAATTTTTGAATATTACAGCAAGTACAATACCCACTGTACGATCAAACAGATCTAAAGCCAAATGATGCATCGATGGTCGGCCATTCAAATGTCGGTCAATAAATTTTGCGGGTGTGTTAGCCAAATCGAAAGACGATCGAGATCTGATACCGGACTTGTTGATCAGGTAAATACTTATTAGCGAGTGATTTTGTTTAAATAATTATATTATCTATGATTTTAATTTATTTTAAATTATTTATGTAGCTAGTAGATGCAAAACTTCTTTATAATGATCTCTATCACGAGGCATTCAAATTCGAGCATTGTTGGGTGGGGCTACGACATCAGCAGAAATGGATGCAGCAAATACAAACCTTTCATCAAGTACGGACAGAGCCGAGGAGAGGGAGGGAGTCTAATTCCTCACTAAACACCTCCTCTCCAGCAACCCCAGATGTTATGAGCCTCGGGGATGAAGATGACGGGCCTACCGAGATGCAAAGACCAGAGGGGAGGAAAGCAATAAAATTGGCAAGGAAGCATAGATGTCAGGTGGTAATCGACGGAGGAAGCAGCGAATCCGACTCCGACCTGTTCAAGGAGGCATTCGCATGGATGAAGATGGATAAGAAACAATCCAGAAAGAAAAGGAAAGAGAGAAGGGATAAGAATACCGAAAACACAACTATGGTCGAAGTCGCAAAGTTGCAAGCACAAACCGAGTCTCAGAAGGAAGCACGAAAGCAACAAAAATTGGATGATGCAATCATGATGAAGGATCTCACGGGGCTCTCACAGGCAAAACGAGAATACTTCGAACTGCGCAAGTCTGAGATTAGAGCTCGGAAAAGGGTTATGATTTCTTTGAGTTGTAATATGTAGTAGCTTTAATTAGAGATGCAATTTCCTTGAATTACTTCAATTATGTAATTTTCAGTAGATTGTATTAGGTGTTAAACTCTTTTGGCATTCAATAAAAGTGCTTTTATTATTAAAATTGAAAGCGCATACAATAACTCGAATAAGTTCGAGGCAATTATATTAAAATAAAAGAATATAATCTTAAACTTGAGATCCCTTAGGTTGCCACAAATGCTCGATCAAATCATTTTGAAGTTGGTCGTGGTTTTCCCTGGTCCTTATCCAGTGATGGTTCTGGATAAACTTTATCAGATGCACTGTGTGCTCGTGAGAAGTTTCTATAGTTGGCGTTACATCAGAGACGTCAAAGTCGAGATCATGGTGAAGATCTCGTTCATCGTCAACAATCATATTATGCATTATAATACAGGCTATCATGATGTCTATAAGCATATTCGGCTGCCAAAAACGTGACAACCCTCTTACTATCGCAAATCGGGCTTGCAACACTCAAAAGCTCGCTCGACATCTTTCCTTGCCCCCTCTTGCTGTTGAGCAAAATACTTATTCTTATTTCCTCAAGGTGCTGGGATGGTCTTTACTAATGTTGACCATAAGATCGAGATAAATCCCATCGGCGAGATAGTATCCCATATTATAGTCATGGCCGTTGATTGTAAAATTACATGGGGCAGCTCTTCCCTCTGCAAGTTGCCTGAAGACCGGTGAACAATCGAGGACATTGATATCATTGTGCGACCCTGGTAGCCCGAAGAAGGAGTGCCAGATCCATAGATCTTTGCTAGCTACAGCCTCTAAAATAATTGTTGGCTCGTGAATATGGCCAGTGTACATATCTTGCCAAGCTGTTGGGCAATTCTTCCACTTCCAGTGCATGCAATCAATGCTTCGGAGCATGCCTAGAAACCCTCGTTATTCACCTTCTGCAAGGAGTCGTGCAACATCTTCGTTATTGGGTGAACAAAGATACTCCTCCCCAAAGACGTTGATGACCGCTTGAACAAACATCTGCAAGCTCTCGATCGAAGTACTTTCTCCGATCCGAACGTAGTCGTCCACGGAATCGGCGGATGCTCCATACGCGAGCATCCGCATAGCGACAATAATCTTTTGAAGACTGGATAGTCCTAATTTTTCAGCATTGTCCCTCTTTTGGACGAAGTAGTTATCGTGGTCCATGACTGCATCGTAGATCGGCAGGAAGAGAGGACGACTCATCCTGAATCTACGCCGGGATTAGTAAGGATGGTAAGTTGACTGATCGATGAAGTAATCATGGAATAGCCGATTATGGCCTTCCAATCTACTACGATCAAGCACGGCGTGGCCTAGTACAAAGCCGCGTCTTCTATGTCGACGTGAACTTTCAGCTTGCTGCTCTTCCTTGCATACGGTGGCTCCCAGAAGAAATAACATTCTAAGGGTGGAGCTATCGTCACTACTGCTCGACGTGTTGTCGATGGGGCTCAAATTGGATACGGTGTCTGGAGAGTGGATGGTTTGGACAAAGTTTGAATATGTGATGGTGTGATAAGAGAAGCGATATCTTTATATAGAAAAAATTTCAACTGATAGATATCTATCCGTTGGTGGTGGTAATGTGTGACACCTCGCATGTCGTGCCCAATGGATATAAATCTATTAGTTTGGCTCTTGAAATATCAGCCACCTCTCATATCGTGCCCAATAGATATTGTCCCTTCAAATGCATGTCATCTTGCAAATCGTGTCCAACAGATAGAAATCTATCTGTTTGGCTTTTGGAATGTGTACCGATTCGTAGATCGTGCCCGACAGATAGAAATGTAGCTGTTGATGGTGGAAATGTGAGCCGCGTCGCAGATCATACCCAACGGATATAAATATAGCCGTTAAAAATATTATATATTTTTTAATACGTTATTCATAATTTTTTTAATATTTAAATTGACCCGTGGGAAAAAAAATTTAAGATGGGAGTGGTTTGGAGTAAATTTGGAGGTTTGGATAACTTGTAAATAGATAGGGTGTTTGGTGCAAAATGGCTCGGATATCCAGTTCGGAGCCACAGTCTTCGGAGGTGCTCTTGTTCGGAGCCCGTTGGAGATGCTCTAAGCCCCTAGCACCAAATTATCCCTTCCCCCCCTTCGAAGCCTATACATCAGACTGGAGATTTCGAAAACCTAACCAGGACTCTCGGAGAACAGATTGATCGCGGGAGATTTGAGATTCTTACCTCGACACAATAAAGCTTCTCTCTATCTCTATCTCTCTTCCCTCGACACAATAAAGGTTCTCTCTCTCTCTCTCTCTCTCTCTCTCTCTCTCTCTCTCTCTCTCTCTCTCTCCCCCCCCCCCCCCCCTTTCTCCTCTATGTAACCTTATTAGTAGGATTTGAGATTTGAGAACCCCCCCCCCCCGCCCCCCCCCCCCCCCCCCTTTTCTCCTCTATGTAACCTTATTAGTAGGATTTGAGATTTTTTTCACTTTAATTAATTTTTCGCTCCTTTTTATTAAAATCTGCCATCTGGGTTTTATGCAGAAAGTGATGGAGTTGGCAGACAAGGCAGTTGGGTTGTTGCTTTCGGCCACCAGTCTATCGATTTTCACGTATTATACCTTCTGGGTCATCATCTTGGTTAGTTTTCTGGGCTGCCTTTGTTCTTATTACATCCAATGTGGTGTGTTGATCTAATTCTCAAAAAAAAAAAAAAAAGGGGTGTGTTGATCTGGTTGGAATTTTGAAAACCCATTTCAGTGATCTGGGTGTGGTATTTTATTTCCACAGCCATTCGTGGACAGCGATCACTTCATACACGGGTATTTCCTGCCCCAGGAGTTTGCTGTCTTGATTCCAGTGTTTGCCGGCGTCGCGATCCTCAGCTTCTTGTTAGTGTTCATTGGGTATGTGATGCTCAAGTCGAAGAAGAAATCAGCATGATGGGAACTTAAGGATTCTGTCGTTCGTATAGTTGGACGCTGATTTGAAATGGAAAATGGATTAATGTACTAGGATTGCTTGTCAACCTTAATGAAGATCGAATTGTGGGGAGGTTATGTTTTTTTTTTTAATTTTAATCAGTTTGTTTTTCTTGCTGACATATGTTTTCTACTGCCATCTCTTGATTGTTGCCGAAAAAGTCGTTTTTCTTTTGGCCAAAAGGAATTTGGTTAGTTTATGTATGTTTCTTTTATGTATTTGGGACATTGGAGAGAAATGATCAATGAGTTACTCCCGCCTTTTTGAATGTTTGATAAGAAGGGATGGCAATTTATTGAATGGAAAAACTTAAAGAAACTTGGCTATGCATAAAAGCATGTAGTGTGCATGTCATCATCATCAACTGTCATCCCATTTAGATGGGGTAAACTTTGAGAAAAATCTAATTAAGAAGTATCCACTAAGGGTGTGTTTGGTTGAGGTATTTATAGTTTACTAGGGAAATTATAAACGAAGGGTATTTAAATTATGGGATTTTAAATCCCTTCATTTGTTAATTTCCCGTTTGGCTAATGGGTTGGTCAACCTTGACTTTGTGTCTTCCTTGGGCTTCAAATACGGTGGTAGATAATATATCGTTTAGAGAGAAATTGTAGACAAAATATTATAGAGAGAATATTGTATAAAAAAAATATTCTAGAGAAAGAAACTATTATAGAGAATGATATAGATTGAGAAAATGCCAAATAGATAGAATATTGAAGAGAGAAAATACTATAGAGAGATAATATTGTGAAGGAAAATTATTGTAGAGAAAATGTTCTGGAGAGAGAATATTGTAAAGAAAAAATATTGTAGAGAGAATATTACAGAGAGAATATTGTAGAGAGAAAATGTCATAGATAAAATATTGTAGAGACAATATCGAAGATAGACAAAACTTCATAGAGAGATAAAAATTTTATAGAGCGAAGATGTTATAGAGAGAATGCCGTAGAGTGAGAATGTCAGAGTACATGGAGTGAATGTAGAGAGAATGTCATAAAGTGAAGAAAATATCGTAGAGTAGGGGTGTGCATCGGTTTGGTTCCATCGGTTTTGGCCTCAAACATGAACCAGACCAACCTAGTCGGTTTTTTCTAATTTGCAAACCGAACCAAACCGATTAGGTCCTAAAACCGATCAAAACCAAACCAATTTTGGTCGGTTTGGTTCTGTCGGTTCCATCGGTTCTTTATTTGATCGTTCCATAATAGTAATATGCACATCTCCATATACTACTCTACTTTATTAATGAAACACAAAGGAAAATTGGTGTTTAAAAACTATCTTACATTCCAAAAAGTAAAAGCATATATAAGTGACAGTAAGTCCACAATTAATTAACTACATTATAAAATCAAACAAAACCAGCATGATTCAAAGTTTAAAACAAAACCACTAAATAGGTCACTGAGCATCCTACATTGATTGAAGAGGACCCATCCTACATTGGTTGAAGAATCTCAGGCATCCTCAGCTAAATTTCCGCAAGCAGAGAAAATATACATTTATCTCATCGTAAGGGAAAAAACCATTTTTTGAAGGGATCTAAACAAACACATGTAGAAGATCCATAATGCTTCTAATGAGAGAAGGAACAATGGAGGAGGAAGGAGATGAAGGATTCAAGGAAGAGGATGAAAACTGAAAAAGAAAGGGAAAAACCTCACCAGGTTGTGGCACAGGTGTTCCGCGCCGAATCGCCGATCGTCTCCGAATCGCTGATTGCCCGAGTCGAATTGTCAATCGTCTCTGGGAGAGAAAGGAAGGGGATTTCGGAGGGGGCGTACTGTAGCAAAGGAGTAATGCATAGGATTATTTAGGCGTTGTAGCGTCATCCCTCGCCCTCCATCGTGATTCCTTAAACCGAGTTGGTTCAAAGTCTTCAGATGAATCAGATTTTGGACCAAACCAAACCTTATATATATATAGGGGCATGCTATAATGCGGCATGCGGTAAGTGCGGCATTGCACTACAGCCGTCTGATGCACGCGCTGCGTGCATGCGATACACGCAGTGGTGCATCAGACGGCTGCGGTGAGGTGCCGCACTTACCGCATGCCGCATTATAGCATGCCCCTATATATATATATATATATATATATATATATATATATATATATATATATATATATATATATATATATATATATATAAAGAGAGAGAGAGAGAGGCGTGTTAGGATGCGACGTGCGGTGCGTGCGGTGTCGCACCGCAGCCGTCTGATGCACCGCTGCGGTGCGTGTGATGCACGCAGCGGTGCATCAGACGGATGCGGTGCGACACCGCACGCACCGCATGCCGCATTTTAACATTTCTCCCTCTCTCTCTCTCTCTCTCTCTATATATATATATATATATATATATATATATATATATATATATATATATATATATATATAGAGAGAGAGAGAGAGAGAGAGAGAGAGAGATACCTGAACCCTTGATCTCCATATTTCTCGCCCTACTACCTTCTCTCAATTCCATTTGTTTTACGATATTCTCTCCTTATAACTTTTTTCTCTCTACAAAACTTTATTTCTCTACGATGATGTCTCTTTGATATTCTCAGTTGATAATATTCTCTCAATAACATTCTTTATCGATGACATTTCTCTATAAAATATTATATCTCTAGAATATTTTCTCTATCTATAACATTCTCTCTAGAAAATTCTCTCTGTGGCATTTTCTTATATGACATTCTCTCTATGATAAATTCTCTCTAGAATATTTTCTCTCCACATTATTCTCTCTATGGCATTTTCTCTCTACGACATTTTCTTTTAACAATATTTTCTCTCTAGAGTATTTTCTTTATACACTATTATCTCTCTACAAAATTCTCTCTCTAAGATATTTTCTTTCTCTACTTAATATTTTCTCTTTTGAATATTCTCTCTATAAAATTCTCTATGGCATTTTTTCTCTATAAATTCTCTACAATATTTTCTCTAAAACATCCTCTCTCTATGGCATTCTCTCTCTACATATTCTCTCATTACGACATTCTCTGTACGATATTTTCTCTCTAGATATCGCATTTCCTCTGTCTACTACATTCTCTTTCTACAATATTTTCTCTCTACAATGTTTTCTTTCTCTATAATATTTTATCTCTAAAATATTTTTTCTTTACAAATTACAACATTCTCTCTATAATAATTTCTTTCTAGAAATTCTCTCTATAACATTCTCCAATATTTTCTTTCTACAATATTGTCTTTACTGAATTTTATCTCTATAACCTTCTGTCTCTGTAATTTTTCCTTCTACAACATTCTCTCTCTACAATATTTTTCTTTTTAGAATATTTGTCTCTCGACTATTTTCTCTCTACAATATACTCTACAAAATTTTCTCTTCAACATTCTCTCTCTAGAACTTTTTTTCTACGACATTTTCTCTCTCTGAACTTCTCTACGATATGCCCTAGGGATGGCAATTGGTTAGGTTCGGGTTTTAAATTCCTATTGTAAACGGGGAGAGCCTATTCAAAAATCATAAAAATCAATTCCTATACCCGCTCCATTGCCACTCCTTCATATGCTATCTCTATATGTCCTAAGTCGGAGTTTGTATCATGTTTGTTTTACTAGGGTTATTGTTTGCTTATGGAATTTTTTGCCTCTTTGAATTATCTTTCTATATACATGTGATGTATCCTCTCTAGTGCTTCTACGTCTCCAATTTTAGGGCTATGCTAAATTTTTAGGGTTTGTTTATTATGTTTGATTTGTTTTATAATGAATGTTAGGGACCTAGGGTTTTTAATGTTCCAACTTTTAGGTTAAGACTTTTTAATAGTATCATAATTTGATTCATTGATTGTTACATGATGATGCATGATATACATGATTTTATGTATTCTCATTTTAGTGATTTAGCATGACAATGATGACATGAATATTCTTTTTGGAAAAGAATATTTGATTTCAGTTCTTTGATTAATTTTACATTTGATGGTATTATTTTTATTATTTGTTCAAATCCAAATATTATCCAATATATAAAAATTTTAATATTAAAAAAAGGCGCCACCGCGCTGCCTAGGCCACGCCTCAATTAGTTAGGACTGACCGCTTTGACAACTATGTTTATGACATTTTTCTCTCTACAACCTCTCTAGTATCTACAATATTCTCTCTATATTTTCACTTTACATTTTCTTTCTATGATTCTCTCTTAATTGGCTAGCCTCATCGACTCATCCTCCCAAGAAAGAATCTTCGAAAAAACACCTATTTTGGAGAGATTTGGAGCTCCCAAATCCCTTGTTCAAATCTCTCCAAGAATTTTATCTTTGGCTATCCAAACAAGGTAAAATATCTTCAAGGGATTTTAAATACTTTGTGACCCCAATTCCTCAACCAAACATGCCCTAAAAGATCAAGAATTCTCAGACCATTTGTCAACCTGACATCGCCATCCATGATTGGTGCCAAAAACTAACACAACTTTGCAAGAATGGGCCTAAGCCTAGTAAGCTAGGTGGCAGGTAGGGAGACCTATTTAATTTGTGATGCAGTTTAAGCTTTTGCAACTAGGGAGTTAATCTCCAGAGTTTCGCTAAAGTAGGAAAAATTGAATTCATCTCTGTGGCACACGTTAAAAGCCAAAAGGTCAAAGTGAAACAACATTCCAAAATGCGGAATACATAGTTTACATACTAATCTCCCAAAATAATTCGATCTGGAACAAAACAAAATGTACTAGCCAATGGTTTTACCGGTTATTACTTGAATCTATGGACTGGACATGTCCTGATCTTTTTACTTGCTCATAAGACCGGGTTTGATCATCGAAACTGCATCTGATGCCCCATGGCTTCCTTTTTTAGTTGCGCTCCACTTCTATTTTGCAGTTTATTAATATGGTCTTTAATGAGTCGATCAGTAGATGTCTCCTTCAAGGATTTTTTTGGTGCACCCAAAAACTAAGTAACTTGCTATCAATGCTGATTGATGCGACTTTGGGCATCTCTGTTGGAATGTTTGCTTCTTTTTTAAGTTATTAATTTTTCGCCATCTGTACCTCATTTTGCATTCATACAAAACAATGTTTCTTCTCTGTCATTATTATTATAACATGAAGGTAATTTTTTATCAAATTGACTCTTCATTTCTTATATAGAGGCCATATAGAACTCATAAGGGTTATATTTTTTTTGAGAGCACGTATTAGCTTTAGACCTAGATATATTATCTAGTCCAATTATGCATGGAATTTTTTGGCACGGATTCACTGCTATGCATATCTACCATATTCTCTTCTTTTCAACAATTGACCAAGACAAAGATCTCTCATTGCCATTGTTTAAGAGCCATCAGCTTAAGCTCTTTCATTGTTTGGGTCCGTCCCTTCGGTCCATGTAGTTCCTCGTTAATCAATTAGTCCTTGACTCCACCAATATTCCCCTGCGAATCTGAGAATCCTGATTTGGATCAAGCCAACAACCTTTTGTTATGGTTTTTTCTTTTATTCTTTTTTTGTTTGGTTTTGGACTGTGGGTCCCTGCTGCTTTTGTGAATATGGTTGTGCTTTCACCTGGCTCAGATCTTTGTTGTTTTCCTGGCGATTTCAACATTTTAATGTGCTTTTTTGGTCGTTTTTCTTTCTTCTTTTTATCTCCTTCCACAGACCAGTGGTAAGTTTCCACGGTGAGAGCAAATAGGATTTTTTTTCACAAGCCTGCTTTCTCTAGCCTAGACAGTACTAAATCTAGTCTTTTAACTGAGAAGGCTTACCTATACTCCTTACCCTTACACATGACATAACCTGTTGCCTCTGCTTTCTTTGGATATCTTTCTTCATTTATAAGACCTGGAAAAGTGATTTGGCATCTTCATTCAGTACTCCTTGGAGACATCTTCTGCAAGTTATGCAAAGAATTTGGTCACACTAGGCACATATGTGCAAAGCATCGGAAGAATGCTGGGGGTACCTTCAAGCTACATAATCACAGACTTTAAATGGTTCTGGAGTTTTATGGATCAAGTTCTTTGCACACGATTGAAGGTCTTTATGTTTCCTTTAGGAGTTTTCTTATATACTCTCGGTAACAGAGGACTATAGAAGACTACCTTGCACGTAGATCAAGTTCAATGGAATTTCATCACCTTCAATCTGACTCTTGTACAGAATAAAGAAAGCTCCTCAAGACGTCCAATAGTAGCTTGATCCATAGCGTTGTATGCTCTCAAATCCAATTTGCAGATCTTGTGATCTAGACTTACATGTTGATTCACAAGTTCCATTAATGTCTCATCTCTTTGTTTATCCAGTAATTTCAATGAATTGGATCGACCACTATGGTAGAACTAGGTAGCAAACCAAATTCATTCATGAGAGAAATCAAAGAGCCCTACGATGATACCAAATTGGTGTAAGGGAAAGAACTTTTGTGGTTTGTATTTTGGGTGAGATTTGGAAAATTTCAGACTTAAAACAAGTAGGATCAGATCTGAAATTAAACTAGAAAAATGGTCAAAGATAATAAAGAGTCAACTAGAAGAAGCCTATTATCGAGTAGGATGAGAATCAAAAGGTTTTGTGATCCGATGAGGGTTCATGAAGTAATTCATAAAATATATGCTTGCTGAAATTAACGTTCTGTAGCATAACTTCTAGATTTGGGAAGTGTGGGGTAAATTAGCTCAGGTTTTTTGCATGATCTTCCTGAAAACACAACAAGAGAAGAGATACAAGAAAAGGAGAGAACAAGCAAGGGAACACCAGGATTTATGTTGAAGACATTCACGATGTGTGAAGGAAAAACCTCGGGGCATGATCCGAGACAAATTCCACTACTCAGTTCAGAGATTAAACTCTCTGATCTCACTCTCACACTCCTCTATGATAAAGATTTACAACATGAACGCTCCCTCCCTTTCCCACTCTCTCTCATCTTTAGATTTGATTCACTGCCTTTGGATTGGATCCTCTTCTCATAAGCCATGGAAACTCATTTATAGGTGATCCCTCACATTGGTAGAATCTTTTGACCGTATCATCATTGCAAGTTGTTATGTCCAGCTATTGATAGGTTGATGGAGAGGACTCCACGTGTCACTTTCTCATTGGTCTGCACATCATTATGTTGCACGTTTTCTATGATGTACTCGAGTGTCTTTTAACTTTCTTTGATCTTGCTAATTGACTAGTATATTTGTTCCCTCTGAGCGGTATCTAGATTTCTGCTTTCAGCTCTCCTGACATAACCCTCAAGATTTCTGGCATAGACTTCAACTTTCCTAGTGTAGATCTCAGCTCTTCTGGCTTATTTTCTTCCCTCCACGAGGAGGAATTTTTGGATTTCTGCTGCTCGGATCATTCTCTTAATTGAAGACTCATTTTCATCTTATGTGGCAACAATTCTTCCTAAAAGCTACTAAAAACAGGAAAAATAGGCCAGTAAACTATGAAGATGGCTGTTTCTGGGGTTGAAAATTGAGATTAATAGCGAAGCTATTAACCATGGTAGATTGGGGTCCTAATAAGGATTTCAATAACCGAGCGCAAAGTTATGACTGTTTGAAGTTGTCAAAAAGCATATGGACTTCTGGCAATCCCAGGTGACCTGGAATCCAACGATTCTCTCTTCATAGGTCCGGTCTGTGTACTTCGTCAGCTATCTTTCATTTACAGGTCGGTTCATATGTCCATAATCCATTTATCCCTCACAGCTTTCAGATATGTTCAAGATTCCTTAAGAAGATTCTAAATTCCACAACTATATTGACACCGAATAGCTTTCTTTGCATCTCCATCCGGTGCTGCCACATGTCTGGTCAAATTATGTACCCATGGGAAGGATTATGTGAGGCTTTGATATAGATCTAAGCATATTGATGATTTAAGAGTTGAGATCAACAAGTCTACTAATGTGCTTAAATTTAAATATAGATGCAATATTAAGAAAAAATCGAATAATAAGAAAAATAAACAGAAGATAAGTAATATAAGAGTCACTTCTGATGGGTCATTACGGCATTATACCTTGATGTTTCCAATGATGGGAGATGTGCCATGATCTAGACTTCGATGTTAGATCTAACACCCTCATCTAATTCCGATTGTCTGAGGACCAAACTACAATGAGTCTAGGCTATATCTATCATTAATTTGCTAGATCCAATGTCGCATATCAACGGAAGCAATAAAAAACATGAACCCTGGATTTAATCTATATGATTGTCATATAATAATGATGAACATCATAAAAATGAAGCATGCGTGAAGATTAATTTAAGATTTGAATTATACCTATCGTTTGTTTGTTGCTGGATGAAGAAGAGGCTTCTTTGCTTTAAGATCTTCTCCCTGAAGTTGAGTTGGTTGAATCCTAAGAAGCACTGACACTGGTACGGGGACACGGTTACGACACGACACGGGTACGCCGACACGGAAAATCCTAAAAAAGGACACGGGTACGACGGGGACATGGCAAAATAAATTAATATTTTTTATTTATATTTTATGTGTGTTTATAATTCGTATATATTTCAATAACCAAAAAAATCTCATAGAAAATAACTAAAATGAAAATTTAATGCATACTGAATTGCAACCGTTAGTTACACCCTGCCCGATTGATGAATCACATACAACCCTAAATGGCATGAAAAAGAATGTCTATGTTTCAGTTTTGGCTTCAACCTATCTAAAACCTTAAAGGATCAAATAGGTTAAAGCCAAAACTGAATCATAATCGTCCGTTACTACCAGTCTGACAAGTCAATTATACTCAGGCCCAAAAGACATGCAAAAGAACGGTTGCGATTCAGTTTTGGCTTCAACTTGTCTGATCCTTTGAGGTTTTAACCTCAGAGGATCAGAGAGGTTGAAGCCAAAATTGAATCACAACAGCTTGTGACCTGACCCTATATAGAACAAACAGCTCATCAAGCCGCCGTGTCCGATGCGTGTCCTGCAAGTATCCGACGAGTGTCGGGCGAGTGTCCGGCTCCTGGAAGCAAATGGGACATGGCACATGCATGTCCGACGAGTGTCCGGCAAGTGTCGGTGGCCAACAAGTGTTCGACACGGGTACGGGGGGCTTGGGGAAGTGTCCGTGCTTCCTAGACTTGGATCCTTTTCACCAGAAAAATCTCAACAATTATTCCCTCTCTCTCACCAATGGCCGACCACTAAGATCCACACTAGGGAAAACCTTGAGTTCGACATATGTGCTGCCCTCAACCACCAAAAATCAAAATAAGAAGCATACTTTAAAAGGGCACCCTTATGGTTTATATAGGCCAAGGGGCCCCAACTCCCATAGAGTCTTATATGATAAGGACTCCTTATGGTTTACACGCTCCAAGACTATTCAAACTGGAACAGTAGGGATCGATCCACCTTGCACTTCTTAATAGATGAGGGTTGTCACCAAGGGGGACCATATCTGGTGAGGATAGGAGGGACGACCGCCTTGCAACCTTTTTTAAAGCCACTAGGTTCCCAACTGATGTTGGACGAACTAGGGGATCCTACAAAAAACATGGGTTCTCGCTCTAGTTGAAAAAAACCTGGTTTTGGAAGGTGCTGAAATTTTGGACAACAAAGGATATTTCTGTCTTTTCCTATAGTTCACTTTTTCCAATTGGGATGAAAGTTGGCTAAGAGGTAGATTTAGATGTGATGAATTTATGGTTAAAATTCCGGGTCAATCCGTCTGTTGGATGGAAAGTTATCAAGGTTTGATCAAATCTGGATTGTAGGTTTCAGATCTGAATTTGGGATCAATTAGGCTCCAATCCACAGATAAAAATTGGACCTTTTTGTTGTTTTAGGTTTTAGGATGATGGGATAAAGGTTGTGACAAAGTTTCATGAAGATCCGGTCACTAGGGATTGAGATCCAAGAGGTTTTGCTATAGATTTTAGGTTTTTTTTACAAATTTCAGGTTTTTGGTTGGTGAGGTTTTGATGAAGAAGATGATGAAAAGATATTACCGATCGAAATGATAACTACCGGACTACTCCGGATCAATGAAGGACTCCACGAAATTTTGGACTACTCCAAATCAAAAGGTTGCCCTCCGGAGGAACTTCAAATCCACAAAGAAGAGGAAAATCTTGCACAAGATCACCGCAAAACTAATATCTTTATTTCATATCATTCATCAATTTCATCATTACAATGGGAGGCATAAGGCCTTTAAATAAGAAAAAGAAGAAATAAAGATCTCCTAAAAAGAATAGATTAAATATTCAAAAGATTTGAATCAATCAAATCTTACCTATTAACTAAGAAGCACTGACACTGGTACGGGGACACGGTTACGACACGACACAGGTACGCCGACACGGAAAATCCTAAAAAAGGAGGACACGGGTACGACGGGGGCATGGCAAAATAAAATAATATTTTTTATTTATATTTTATGTGTGTTTATAATTCGTTTATATTTCAATAACCGAAAAAACCTCATAGAAAATAACTAAAATGAAAATTTAATGCATACTGAATTGCAACTGTTAGTTACACCCAGCTCGATTGGTGAATTACATACAACCCTAAATGGCATGGAAAAGAATGGCTGTGTTTCAGTTTTGGCTTCAACCTATCTAAAACCTTAAATGATCAAATAGGTTAAAGCCAAAACTGAATCATAATCGTCCGTTACAACCAATCTGACAAGTCAATTATACTCAGGCCCAAAAGACATGCAAAAGAACGGTTGCGATTCAGTTTTGGCTTCAACCTATCTGATCCTTTGAGGTTTTAACCTCAGAGGATCAGAGAGGTTGAAGCCAAAATTGAATCACAACAGCTTGTGATCCGACCCTATATAGAACAGCTCATCAAGCCGCCGTGTTCGATGCGTGTCCTGCAAGTATCCGACGAGTGTCGGGCGAGTGTCCGGCTCCCGGAAGCAAATGGGACACGGCACATGCGTGTCCAACAAGTGTCCGGCAAGTGTCGGTGTCCAACAAGTGTCCGACACGGGTACGGGGGGCTTGGGGAAGTGTCCGTGCTTCCTAGTCTATTAAAGATAAAGTCTTATAATTTTAAACAGATTTGAATCTAATCAAATCTTATCCAAAACTATATTTAAAAATACCCTAATTAATAATTCCGAAAATAAAATATTTTTTTATTAAAATAATATTTTTGGAATAAAAAATATTTTATTTCGAAAATATTACTTTCGGTTTTATTAATTCAAAAAAAATTATTAATTAATTTATTTTTTGCCTCGAAATTTGTGCATGCTAGATCTGATTCCCATAATTCGTTTCCGCTGCGCGGAACTCGACCTTGAGTTCTATGTAGCAGAACTGAAAATTAGCAAAGGATCTGACGAACACCAACTGATGATGATGACCCATGGTGGAGAGACATGAGGTGAAGTCGACTCCTAGATCCCTTAAGTATCCTCTGTGGAAGCAATTGAGAATCCTTTAACTGCCATAGGAACTTTGAAACGGTCTGCAAGAAACATTCATCCATAGGATATGCTGAAGAAAAGGGAGTCGACGGGCTCGAGTAAACTCTGGCTCTCCGAGTGTGAAATCCACTGGCATATAACTAAGTATCTGCTTAACAGGAAGAACTAGCCCAAGGAAGTTATCAACTGGTGGGAGCTCGACTATAGGAGGCAACTCAACTAGAGGCTCTATCAAGGTCAAATGCTTTACCGGAGGCACTGCTGGAAGTCCAGGTTCAACAAACACTCCACTGGAGGTGGAAGATCCACTGAAGGTGAAAGTACTGTTGGAGGTGAATCCGCCCTGAGAGGTGAGTCTCCACTGATGGCTCTACAGGTGGTGGAAGCTCCACTGCTGAAGGCGGCGTCACCACTGGTGGTTGAGGCATTGGTGCCTTGTAGCATCTGGCATACCTCTCGATGTGCTTTTGACCTCGTAGTTTGTTGATCTCACTCAACTGTGTCTCAATGTCATTCATCAATCTCAGAAGTTGATCATATCTATCGGCATTCGATTGACGGACAGATGGACGCAATAGCCACTGAAGGATAGGCCATCACAATATTGCAAGTTGCAACCATGCTATTTGAAATGAATTTAGGAATTCGGGGGTCCTAGAGTGGGCGTGTCCTGGTTTGTCTCCACTTGATTTGTAACAAGATTCAAATATTCTTTCTTCTTCAATTGTGGTTTTCATGCTCATAGATTTTCAGCAATTGAAGGTGAAAAATGTGATAAAATGGCCGGATCTTTGAAAGAAACATGTTCCGACATGTGTTTATTCCATACTTCTTAATTTGCACCAATACTTGTAGGATCTTTTACTTTGGTACCAATTAAATGGGATATTCCAATGGATAGGATTCACATATACTGCAAATAGAGCAACAAATTGAGGCAAACTAGGATTGGATTGGTAGTAACACTGAAATATACGTGTTGGAAGGTTGACATATACTTAAGAGGATGAAAATGGTTTTAAATAAGCAGAGTTAATCTTGTTCAGGCCTAGAAACTTAATAGGTTCAATTTGAGAGTTCTATGACAACTTTAGAGACTGGTTTCAAGTTTAATTAGCAAAAAAAAAATTGGGTTCTAATGTACAACCTTAATGATAATAGTTAATGTGGGGCAGAAGGGACATGGCAATGATGGATTGTCAATAACTTAGTGGAGAATTATCATACGATTGGGATTAGATTGTAACAGATCTAATCTATTCCCCCAGTAGCAGAAAGAAATGGTAGGAGGAAGGGGAATTTGTTTAACCCTTATAAGAATTCTGACAAACCTGAAAGTTCATTTAATCCTTTAAAATTTTATTGATCTTCATCCACACACTAGATCCTTCATCCTTGAATAACTCAACATCACCTTTTTATTTCAGTTTGAAGTCCGTACTTTCATACTTATTTATATTTGTTTTTAGTCCTGCAAAAAATGAACTCAACAAGTTAAATGTTTGAATTTCTATTTGAAGCTCAAATGATGTCCAAGAGGCTGTATCTCATCATGCTTAATTACTTCCTCTTAATGTTTGCGGGTAGACATAGTTTATCATGTTCCTTGCTTATCATTGAACTTGGCTCTATGAGTCGACTTGCTGGACGTTGCTTCCTCCTAGGCTATGAAGCACATATACGTCTAGACCCCCTCTGCATCCGCATCGTATCCATGTCGGACAGCAATATTCGTCGGGAACCCGAGGATACGTATCCGATACATTTCATGTGTGTTACAAATTTAAGTCTTTGCTTTTAATGGATATCGGGGGATACACCATGGATATAACTGGGTAAATAAATATTTTTCTGGTGTTGCTGTAAAGATTTTCTTATAATGATGGACATTGTAGATGGTTGGAAAAACTTTCATTGACAACAATATAGCCCTAAGCATAAATGAATGGTGGAGAAGGATTCATAAAGCCGACCCCAAATAGATGGGCCATGGCTTGATGGTTATGGTTATGGACATTGTAAATGTTTAATTTGCAAGGTTGTAGTTGGAGTTAATTTAAGACAAGTTTTTATGTTATTTTTAGATATATGAGTATTCGTAATGATGGACATAGTCGATGATTATTTTGTAATGTTAATGCTTCTTGGGGTTTTCCATAAAAGTTATTTGTTTTTCATCTTAATTGGTTCTACATATGTTTGGAATTGTTTGATGTTTGTTATTGATGTTTTGGATAAAAATAAGTAATTTATTTATTATTTTAGACACGTATCCCCGATGTATCATATCTCACCTTTTCAAGAATTACTGTATCGATGTATCTGTATCCGTATCGTATCTATATCACGTATATTACTTGGTTGTATATTGTGAAAACAACTTGAATTACCTTTGCTCACATGTTTCTGCAACTGCTGCACATTTCAACTTCGTACCAAGGTTTAAAACACGGGTATCAGTACCCGTATCAACCGGCCTTTGGCCGAGTCATACCAGCCGTATCGACTGATGCCTGTCTGACTCGGCCGATACGGACATGTATCGGTCGATACGGGTCCAGTTTCGGGAGGGGTATTGGTCGATACGGCCGGTACGACTCGGTATTGGCCGCTTTTTAAAACCATGCTTGTACACGAATATCTGGAATAGTGCCCTTGAAGTTTTTATTCTGATTGTAGGAAATATCATCAATGCTCGAAACTGCTTGATCAATGCTTCATTCTACCTCTGTTCCCACCTTGTTATGGACTATAGCCATTCATCCTGTAGATTTTCTCACTAACAAGCTTCCATCTCCTCCCCCTTGTAATATTTCACCCCTTTCAAATTTTTTAGGGGAATAAGTCATGAATCTTCCTCTTGGTGGTTTTTTGGTTCCACATGTTTCTCCTTAATGTATACATTGTTGGAAATGGTATTGTATTTATAATCATATCAGCAAGCTATTGAACTATTCTCATATTAGATGAACAAGTTGCTACCATGCATGTTCTCTCACCTCATCAACTCTCCTAGAACCATAGGTTTTTTTTTTTTTTAAAGTTGGGATTTGCAGTAGTATCAGCCCCATGAAGATGTTCAGGTTGGTTCGGGTTTGACTTAACCCGGTACCGAACCGAACGAGTTCTGTTCTACCATACTGAAACCCCAATTGGCCATTGACCCGAACCGGTCGACTGAGCGAGATAAAAAAGAACTTGGGTGACTATCAAATAGATCCTTCATCCTTGCATGACTCTATTTCTGTCATATTATTTCAGTTTGAAGTCTGCACTTCTATACTTCAGTTGACATCTGATTTTCTTTGTTTTTTTTTTTTTGAGCACCCCATAGCCTCTCATCTGTGAGTGAGAGGGTTAAGGTAGCTCCCTACCAATTATTAATTCGATGCAAGCGGAATCGATCCCAGGCCTCGGGTACCAACCCTATTGAGACTTTACCAACTCAACTATTTGGTGTACTGGCTACGTCAAAAAGGAGAGGGAATGCAGATCGATGGAGTGGTAGCAGTGTTTTAAAAAGTGGCCGCCTAGGCACTAGAAGGTCTCCCATCGCCTAGCCTAGTGATTCACTGTAGTAATTTTTTGCCGAAATGTTTCTCTATAGAGTACCATTTCGATAGTAAAGAGTAACATTTGCAATAGTGATTCACTGTTGTAATTTTTTTTTAAAATGAGATTTTTCAAAAATAAATTGCTATAGTGATTTAACTATAGCAAATGTTACTCTTTATTAGTGAAATGTTACTCTTTGTACATAGTAACATTTCGGTAATAAAGAGTAACATTCGCTACAATAATTTCATTGTAGTATTTTTTTTTAAATGAGGTTTCTCAAAAAAATTACCATAGTAATTTCATTGTAGCAAAAATATAAAATTTTAAAATAAGATCTCAAAAAAAAAAAATGCTACAGCGAATTCACTATAATAAAAAGTAAAATTTCAGTAATAAAGAGTAACATCTGCTACGGTGCATATTGGTAACATTTATGATTTTAGTGTTAAGGACAGTCATTTAAAGGGAAAGAAATGTCAATGGAGGGACTTGCTTTAAAACCATCTTTTTCGAGGCGATCTGATGCAAAACCATCTTGTTGTATGTCCTTTACAATAAACCGATCTCTTATCAGGGATCTAACCTTAAAGTGGTACTAAAGCGTTAAAGCCACCTGGCTTCAGAGAAGCTTAATTCCTTCCAGGGTTATCTGTAACTTACAAAACCAACCGAGTTCGAAATGGATGTTTGATAAAGTTGAAGTGTTCCATTCACTGCGGTAAGTTTCTTTACACCCAAGGATTGAGTTAGTTCTATGGTTTAATGTGCGATTATTTGCGACCAGTAGGGCTGTCAACGGGCCGGGCTTGGGTAAACCCACCCAGGCCCGGCCCTTCTATATACAGGCAGGTCCGGGCCGGGGCCCTGGCTCTTCCGGGCCTAAAAACCACCAGTCCTAGTCCGGCCCTTCGAGGGTCCGGGTCAAGCCTGGGCTGGGTGCGGGCCTAAAAATTATATGAAATTGTCTTTAGAAATAAATATTAATTATTTTTTCTTACGAAAAACTGTGATTAGAGAAAAATTGGGATTGATGATATTTACCCAATTTTTTTTACCCAAAAATAAAAATAAAAACAAAAATACAGATCTAATAAGTCTAATAATCAGATATGAACTGAGAAATTGAGAGAGTGTGAGAATAGATGATATTTAGTCTTTACTCTTTATACAACAAAAAAAAATCAAAATAAAACTGAACAAGAACAAGACTATGAGCAATCACGCCGATTAGAGATGAGAGAACTCAGAGAACCCTTCGGAAGGGTCGAGGACTCGAGGCGATGATCCGATCGGACCGATCTGGGTCGAGAGACAAACAATGAGAGAGAAATCGAGAGAGAAGCAGTCGGCAGCGGGCTAAGATTAGGGTTAGGGTTTGATCGAGAGAGAGAGAGAGAACATAAAAAAAAAAAATGTTATCATATAGCCCCGGATTTGAAACCCTCTTCAAATCAATTGAGCGCACGCAAGAGAGAGAGAGAGAGAGAGAGAGAGAGAGAGAGAGAGAGAGAGAGAGAGAGAGAGAGAGAGAGAGAGAGAGAGAGAGAGAGAGAGAGAGAGAGAGAGAGAGAGAGAGGGTTTCAGTTCCGATCTGGCCATCTGGGTCAACCCAGTCAACCTGAGCCCCCCCCCCCCCCCCCCCCCCCCCCCTCTTCTCACTTCTCAGTTATATAAATTTTTTTAATATATTTAATTAATATATAATTATATATTCTAGTCGGGCCGGGTTGGAAAACATTAAGCCTGGAACCGACCCGTTGATAGAAAACGCCAGTCCGGGCCGTGCTATGGATGGGCTTTGGTCAGGCCTGGTTTTAGACGGGCTTTGACGGGCCGGGCCGGATGCCCTTCTTAGAGGGCCTAATTGACATGCCTAGCCACCAGTCGGTAAGGGCACCCAACTTAACAACAAAGAAAATGCCCAATGTGTCCTTGAGGCCTTCCCTTTAGACCTGTCAATGGATCGGATTCGGATCATATTAGGCTATATCCATATCCGATCCGTTATGTAAACGGGTTATCGGATCATCGGATCAAAAAGCCCAATTCATATCCGTTTAAGTACGGATCAGATCGAATTGGATTTAGATCAGAATCCGGATCATGGACAGGAGTACATCTGACAACTGTGATATCATTAAGAGTAGAATCGACAGAAGACCAGTCGAGTACGAGTTTGGGACTCGAAATGGTCATGATAAAATATGAGTATCAATCGGTGGACCATGAGAATCTTTTTTATATTAGTCCTTAGGGAATTAGATGTAAAGCAATCTAATCTAAAAATGGATAAAATATAATATATTATGTTACAGTTTGTCGGATTGGGTTCTTAACGGATTGGCTTGGCCTAAATCCATATCCGATTTGTTAAGTAAATGGTTATCGGATTCAGACCATTATCGGATAAAAAACCCCAATCCATATCCAACTTAACAGATCAGTTTTGGATCAAAATCCGGTCCATTGATAGGTCTACTCCAAACATTTAAGATCAAAATCCAGTCCATTGTTTGGTGGATAACCACCAAACTTTTCCACATCACGTTGGTCGGTTGCCACCGACACGTAGTCTCAATGGGGGCTGTTTCAACGAGGAAGGAGGCCAAGAACCATGCGGCGCCATAGATCAGAGTTGGCGGTGGGAAAGAATAAGAAATAGAGTGGAAGGCAGTGGTGGACCAGAGCCTGAGACGAGAAAGATGAGGTGCCCGATCAATTACGGGGCCCCTATCAATTTTTTCAAATTGTATTGAAGGTGCCCCGGTCAATTAGGAGTCTTATCAATTTGTAGGGCGCAAATCAATTTCTAATAGTCTCTTTCTACAATATATTCTTTCTTTATAACATTCTATCTACAACATGGTTTCTTTACAATATATTCCCCCTCTACAAGATTCTCTACAACATATATACTGCCTACGTATCATTCTCTCTAAAACTCTCTATAGTATATATTATTTCTCTATACCATTTTCTATACGATAATTTTTTGTACATTATTTTCTTTCTCTACGACATAAGTTTGTTTTACTATGTTTTTCTATACAATATTTTCTCTCACTATAACATATATTCTCTCTACATTATATATACTATCTCTATCACATTCTTTCTACAATAATTTTTGTATAAATCTCTCTCAATATTGTTCTCTATAACATATATATTCTTTATACAACAATATTTTCTCTCAATAACATTCTCTTTAAAATATTTTCTATCTACATTCTTCTCTCTCTAATTCTCTTCTATTTTTTCAAATCAATAACTTCTTTTTTTATGGCCCTTTCAGAAGTTTGAACCCCTGATACTCCTCTTCTTTTTTGTCTTTAAAGAGCAAGTTACCATTGACCTGACTCATGGTATGCCGACCGTCACGAGTAGAGTCACCAACTGCAAAGCAGAGATACAGGGAGAAAGAAAAATACAATTTACCCCGAATGCTTTTACCGATTTCTTTAAAAAAACTGACGTGCCACGATCACAGCCATCCGTTCCCGGCTGATGAATCACACTCAGTCCCAACCGACAGGCAAATACTTGCATTCTGATCCTATGTACAATCTATCCAACTTCCCCTCCAACTGTAGTTTTCAAGAGAATTGACTGGTAGAACCCTACATGGAGTGGATATCTAACTCACGAAATGGAAGACCGATGCATCTCGATTTTTAGTTCATCAATGACCCTGGTTGCAACCATAAAGCTTCCCTTTTATATCCAGTCTCGCAATCTCAGATGGTGCAGGCCCGAGAGAGACGTTTCCCGGTCTAGAGAGTGACGATCTTCAGCTGTTGCACGGAAAAAAAAAATCTGTTTCCTTGATAGAACTGGTGATTCACCCAATCGTTCCGCTCTTCGTACCCTAACACGTTCTCCGTTGAAGTGGAGGTACTTCCACTTCCCTAGGTACTTCTTCAGCACCAGCTTCTGCTTGTCCACCTGGTCTAACTTCTCGAATGCTCTCCCAACCCTTCTGACGGTATCTTCGTCGGGCTTCACTCCCAGCTCCTCCATGTCTGCAAATACCTGAGGTGTTTCCACAATAAACAAGAAGGAAAAGGTCACAATCTATGTAGAGAACTCGTCCCTCAATAAATATAAAAAAGGATTTGGTGGATATCACACAATGGTAAACCCTACATCGACATCGGGCGCTTTTTTTTTAAACGCGTTTAAAACACGACTTATTATTGTGGCGTCTACTATACACACACACACACACACACACACATATATATGTATAGAGGCTCCCTCTAGTGCACACCTTTGGTGCGATCCGAGCACCATGGACCGCCCAATTTAATTTGTATGGCTGTGATGCATTGTTTGTTCGGTGCATGCATCACACCTATATATATGTTTGCTCTCTAACACAATACGTTGCAGCGCTCTATTGCATATGTTGCACTGCTTCTAGTGCATATATTATCTTACACGGAGCACAGCAAACATCATATGTTGTTGTGTTCCGTGAAGGGGGTTGCAGCATTTCCAGTGCATATGTTTCTAGTCTAGGTTGCAGGGACTGAGTCGCACCAAAGGTGAGCACTTGAGGGTTTCTCTCTCTCTCTCTCTCTCTCTCTCTCTCTCTATATATATATATATATATATATATATATATATATATATATATATATATATATATATATATATATATATATATGGGTCAGGTTCAATGGACACTGTTTTTGCACTTAAATTTTTACACCGATTTTCAAATCAACTAGATAGAGGTTTCAGAATCTCTTGAATTTTTGTGAGCATAATCACCTTGACTTAGATAGCACGTCCACAAAAAATCAGCACATTCTAAAGCCTCCAAGTACATCAAAACTAAAAGGCTTTATCAACCGTCCATTTTAATCATTAATTTGAAGAGCATATTTAATAAGTCTAGAGGCTTTAGAATGTGCTGATGTGTTATCTAAGACAAGATGATTATGCTCACAAAAAATCAAGAAATTCTGAAACCTCTATCTAATGGTTCGAAAATCGGTGTAAAAAATTGAGTGCAAAAACAGTGTCCATTGAACCTGACCATATATATATATATATATATATATATATATATATATATATATATATGATTTTTTTGAAAAAAACACGGTTTACATGATTTAATCCCGATTTATGCGTTTTATACCCCCTTTTCCCGATTTTTATGGCTTCTCCCCTAGCAATTTTTTCCGACTTCCTACTCGATAATTTTGATATAGACCAAGATATATAGCAGCAACCTTGTAAAACTGTTATTGTAACAGTCTAACCAAGATGGAATAAACAAAACAAAGCAAAGTTTTAGGGATAATATAGTGAGACAAACAAAGAGTAAAAGAACGGATGGAGAAAGAGAAGAAAGGTGATAAGAGGGGAGAAAAGGGAAGGGGACATAGTCTGCCTATATAATCAGTATCTATGACTATCTTAACCAAACAGTAACTAGGTATACCCCTCTGCTGTCGAATGGACAAATTTGCCCCTCGGGTTGAGAAGTGAACGTTAAAGCCGGGCAATGCAAGATCCACCATAATGACAGAGCCACAATACATGATTCTCAACAGTTAAGAATGTCGACTTACCTCCAAAATCTTGTCTGGAAGATGATGGTGATCGTACAAGGAGATCATCCGAGAGAACAACCGCTTGGAGACCGATCGTGTGTGCGTTTGTAGAACCATATTCCAAACGGAATTGGCCTCATCTATCCTTCCATCCATATCAAACGCCAGAAGTAATGTGTCGTATGTTCCCATTGTAAGCACTTGGCCTTTGTTCATCAGCCACTTAGAAACCTGGAAAGGACTCAGGATTTAGCAATCTGGAGAAAGTCAGTGATGCGATACTGTATGTTAAACAACGAATTAGAATACATTGAGAGAAGAAAGTTTCACTATTTTACCACAAGCTTAAAACAGAGAATCACTTTAAACAAGTAATATTGATTACTGGATTTAACAATGACTTGCAAACAACATAGACAGCCAATCTAATCCTGATTAACCAAACAACAGGTACCCAGTCATATTAGTAGGGTTCCACATGTAATATCAGGATTAAGTGATTAACATTTAACAACAAACCGGGCAAAACAGAATCGCACAGTTCATAGGTTTGGTGGACAACAGATATCACAGATAAAATGTAGGAGACTCGACTATTGGCTTCACCCTCGAATATCTACTGGAAAAAGAAAATTCACATACCGAGGATCACACGGGACCTCGGGGATCTCTGGTGGTGATGGAGTCGGTGTGGGGGCCTCTGGCTAAGGCAGGGTCAGGGCGAGGGCCTGCAAAACCACAATGTTCGGATGCATAGATAATTCGGGATGCCACCTCTGGTGATCTTCGTCGATGCCAAATTGGGCTTTTGCGTCCTTGGCAACAAGGTAGGTGATGCGCCCCACGTATCTTTCACACTTTCGCTTGCGTCAAACTAGAAATTGAGGAATTGGGAACGAATATCGAGAAAACCGTATTCGTCGTGGATCATTCCGTGGTTGGCATCTGGATCAGTCATGCCGACATGTCGAGGCATGTCGAGAGGCAAGGGCTCGGGGAAAAGGCATGGATGGCCGTCAAGGCGGGGTCGGGTTGGAGGGATTGTGGGCTTAATAGAGGGAGGAGAGGCCAAGGTCGGGTGGTTAAGGGTTTGAGAGAATAGAGGAGGGCGTGGCCGGATTGGCTGTGGCTCGGGGTAGGGGTAGAGGGAAGAGGGAGAGAATCGGGGTGGATCGGTGGATGGTTACAAGGTGGAGAGAGAGGAGAGGGAGTCGGGGTGGTCGGGTGCAGATCGAGATAGGAAGGGGAGAGGAATGAGGGGGCGGGGTTGCAGATCGAGATAGTGTGGGGCTGCAGGGGGGGTCGGGGTAGCGCGGGGCTGCGGGGTGGTCGGGTGGCACGGGGATGGCAGATGGCTAGGGACAGAGTGAGATAGGGAGAGAGAGAGAGAAGCCGAGAGAGGAGAAAGAGAGAGATCGCATGAGGAAAGGGAGATAGCGAGAGGAGAGAAAGGGGGACTAGGTGGCGGCTACGCGGACTAGAGGGGGCACGAGCAGGGTCTCAATAGGTTTAGGGTTTTACACTAAACTGGGCCTAGGGTTTCACATGTCTAGGTTTAGGGTTTCACACATCTCTCCCTGATGTCTCTCAATACATGATGAGGAACAAAAAATATCTTATTCATTGCATCATCCCAAATGATAACATAAGCAGCCTATATAAATGATTGCAACGACAACCCAAAGTCACCACTAAGCTAGGTGGGATTAAACGATAACATGCAGAAAATAAAATAAATAAAACAGAACAAGGTGCGGGTCAGCTCTGAGTGGCTGATCATAGTCATAGGCTCAAGTAGTGCCTCCTGCACTGGTACACGCGCCAGGGGCGTGGCTCGATGCCCTCATCATTCTCCCCGGGTGAGAGAGAACTCGACCCTGTCGAGTAAGGATCTGCAAAGCTCTCGTACTGCTCTAACATATCAGGGTCCAACTATTGGAGGTCGCTCCGGTCAAGCCAAGTATCCATCTGAGGTGGGTCTTCCTTTACAGCGGATCAGATACCGTTGGGTTCCACCGTCCCTACTAGAGACAATCTCATCATCCATGGTTTTATCTATTTTCTCTGCCATATAATTTGGTGGGATTTCTGAAAGTGGAGGTAAGAAGGGTCTCTCAGAAATATGGTCATGGAAAGGCTCACCTATTAATTAGAGTATTACTACGGTTAAAATCAGGGCCCTTGTAAGCTACTAGGTCCTCAATATTGAAGGTGGAACTGATGCCAAAAACTTCAGAAAGATCTATAACGTAAGCATTGTCGTTCAACTTTTTCAAGATTTGGAAAGGGCCCGCACTGCGTGCATGCAACTTTTTAACAGTTCCCGAGGGAAACCGCCCCTGACGAATCCGAACCATTATATAGTCACCAACATTAAATGTTTTAAATCATTTCCTGAGATTAGCTCGTAGCTTGTAGTTAACATTGCTTTGCTCAATTTTTTTACTGATTTTCCTGTGTAATTCATGCACATGCGATGCAAATGCAGATGCCGACTCGAAGTTCGATGATAATCAACCATAGGAATGCGATCTATAGGTTTTCTAGGCTTAAAATCATTTGCAATTTCATGGGGACTCAAACCAGCACTCCTATTGATAGATGTATTATATGCAAACTCAGAAATAGACAATTTTAGATCCCAATTCCCGACATGTTCACCTACTAAGTTGCGCAAAAGATTACCCATACTTCTGTTGACTACCTCGATTTGGCCATCAGTTTGGGGGTGGAAAGCAGTTGAGAACTGGAGCTTGGTGCCTAGCTTGTGCCACAGTGTTTTCCAAAAGAAACTGGTGAACTTGACATCTCTGTCAATGGTCTTAGGCAGTCCATGTAGTTTACAGACACAATCGAAAAAGATTTTTACAACCCTGGAAGCATCAGGGGTCTTGGAGCAAGGCAGGAAATGAGCCATTTTGAACCCACGACAACTAGAACCAAATCGTGCTTCCTGAGAGTTCTCGGAAAGCCCAACACGAAGTCCATGCTAATATCCTGCCATGGACAGTTTGGAACTGGAAGAGGGGTATACAGACCGGTATTCTGTTTTTGCTGCTTGGCTAGCTGACAGGTATGACACCTACCAACATGCCTAGCGACATCGCGCTTCACGTTTGGCCAAAAGAACCGGTACTCTACGGCCTCGATGGTCTTTTTACTCCCAAAGTGTCTAGCAAGACCTCCGGCGTGCAACTCCCATACGAGGAATTCATGTAAGGATGTTCAGGGAATGCATAGCCGTCGACCTCGGAATAGGTACCCTTATCCGTCAACCTCTCGAATGGTCCCATCTTTCAACAAAGCATAGACCTCACCAAAATCAGGACAAGATTCGTATTCTGATTTCAACCTCTCAAAGCCTTCAACCACAGTGGTCAACTTGGACAGGACAAACACTCGACAGCTGAGGGCGTTGACAGCTTTGTTTTTAACTCCCACCTTGTGGCGTAGGGTAAAGGTGTAGTCTTGGAGGAACTCAACCCAACGGCCAGGTCGTGCATTCAACTTCTTCTGGGAGTATATATAACGAAGGGCCTTATGGTATGAAAAAATGATAAATTCTTGTGGTAGTAGATATTACCGCCAGTGGGCAGTGGCAAAAGGATTGAGTTACTGCATATAATTCCTTGTCATAAGTAGAGTACCGCTGTCACGTGTCATTCAGCTTCTTGTTGAAGTAGGTGCGACGGGATGACCCTCTTGGGTGAGGACTCCACTGATACCAAGGCCTGAAGTATCACAAGCCACCTCAAAAACCTTGGAGAAGTCAGGGAGGTGCATGATAGGGGCCTCAACCATTATCTTCTTTATTTCAACGAATGCCCTTGTGACAGCAGTCGATCAAATGAATTCATATACATATATAAACTTTAATATTAAAAAAATATATATTGCCTAGGCAGGCCTGACCGCCTTGATAACACTGGTAGAGGGAAAAGGGAGAGGATCGAGGTGGATCGGTGGATGTTTGCCAGGTTGAGAGAGAGGAGAAGGAGTCGGGCTGGTCGGTTGCAGATCGGAACAGGAAAGGGAGAGGAATAAGGGGGATGGGGTTGCAGATCGGGACAGGAAGGGGAGGCCAGGGTGTTGCAGGCTGCAAGGGGGGTAGGGGTAGTATGGGGCTGCGGGTAGGACACGGGGTGGTCAGGACTGCAGGAGGGGTTGGGGAAGCGCGGGGCTGCGGGGATGGCAAGCGACTGAGGACGGGGTGAGATAGGAAGAGAGAGAGGTCGCGAGAGGAGAGAGAGATCGAGTGAGGGAAGGAAAAGAGACATCGCAAGAGGAGAGAAGGGGGACTAGGTGGAAGCTACGCGGACTGGAGGAGGCACGGGCAGAGTCTCGATAGGGTTTAGGGTTTCACACATTAAATTGGGCCTCGGGTTTCACACGCCTAGATTTAGGGTTAGGGTTTCACACATCTCGCCCTGATGTCTCTCAATACATGATGAGGAATAAACAATATCTTATTCATTGCATCATCCCAAATGACAACATAGGCAGCCTTTATAAAACGATAACCCAAAGTCACCACTAAGCGAAGTGGGACTAAACGGCAACATGCAGGAAATAAAATAAATAAAAAAGAACAACAAAGCACTGTTTTAAAACTCGGAAAAAACTCGGAAAAAACTCGATCGAGTCGGACCGAGTCGACTCGACTCGGACAGATTTCAAGTCGAGTTATTTGGCCGAGTCAGAACGAGTTTGAAGAAAACTCGGCCGAGTCGGACCGAGTTTACTCGACTCGGCTGACTTTCGAGTCGAGTCCGAGTTTCGAGTTTTTGAACAATGCAACAAAGTGCGAGTCGGCTCTGAGTGGCCGATCATAGCCATAGGCTCAAGTCCTGCGCTGGTACACGCGCTAGGGGCGCGACTAGATGCCCTCATCAGTCAGCCAAAATTAAAATATTCATGTTTTCCATTCCACCCCAGGTTCACACTCTGGACCAAGTACAGCTCTCTAAGATACTATAAAGAAATGACTGGTTTAGGACAAAGAAACAGGCGGATAAGGAATCATCAACTATAAGTTACAAAAATGGCTTTCTAACTGTTTAAAGAACAGTTGCATTGAATATGATATCATCATGAACAAATAGGCCTCACTACAGAAGTGAATTGTGAAGTTCTCACGAGGATTACCAAAAATGTTCCTTTTATGTCAATTTAAAATTCCCCCAAAAAATAATCATCTATATCGCTTTTCGCACGTGAGTCCAACGGAAAAAGGTTTATAAGCCTCATTTATTGCTTGACATCATTAAGCTCATATCTTTATACTCTTGTCATTGAAGAACTCACTGCTAATATTCAAGAAGAAGTACCATGGTGTTTGCTATTTGCAGATTATATAGTGTCCGTCGATGAGAAGAATGGGTTTGTCTTGTGATACTTTGCTGGTTACTAATAACATTTCACTTTTCTATAGCTTCATTAAAACAGAAAACATAACTAATATGTGAAATAAATATGGATATCCTATCTACAAAATGTCATACTTGAATGATTCGTAACCACTGATTTCTCCGTCGCAAAATTTCCAAAGCTCTTGCTGCGGCAATAACAGGAAATTCTGTCTCCCAAGCAGTCCACTTGTCCAATGCTCCATAGATGGCTTCTTTTTCATTAGGAAGTTTTGAAACCTGCCAAAGCATGTTTTTTAAAAAATAAGTGCAAAAAGTCATTCTTAACTCCAAATGAGAACAACTTTTAACAATCAACAACATATCCAATTGAAGTGATAAAAGAAGAATAATAAAAAATTTGCTTTACATCAAGGAGATATGAGGTGCCAAGGAAAATAACAACGCGTACAAGAACCCATCCGAATGAACCACCCTAACAAACAGTCAACACACCAACAAGTTTGCCTCCTTGCATAGAGGTCCATAATTCCATTGACTCAAACTTTCTCCAATGAATGTCATTAGACTTATCAGCATTCATAACATTTGCAAGATCCTTATTTCTGACTTCAAAGGAAAACAAAGCGACTTCTTTTTCTTTAAAATCTTATCCCTACCACGTATATCAACAAAGACAATAGGTCCAGAAAGTTGTCATCTTCACTCTTATGTGTAACAATAGTCTCTTTTGCCAAGTTGTAAACACATCAAGAGGGACCATTTTAGCTTGTGTACACCTTAGCCTATTCCCCAAGCCTAATCCTAAATCTAACCCCTTAGCTTATAGACCATTACCCATTCACCAGAATCCCTAAACCTAAGAACCCCAATTAAACCTAAGAATCCCAATTAAACCTAAACCCTGTAATGTATAACCTATTTAGCCCAAGCCTACTTAAAATCAAACTTGATCAAACCAACCACCCACTTAACCCAAACCCAAGTTAACCCAAAGGCAATGAAATTGGCAAACTTAAATCTGATAATCCATTACCCAAAAACACGACGTATTTAATTCAATTAAAGTTTTAAACACGAATTCAATTAACTACATTGAGTTGTTACTTATATTAACCTTCTTTGCTCATTTTATTGCAGATCACCGTCGACTTGCACTCAGTGTTAGAATCCCATCAGTCCACCACATCATCAAGATAGAGAACATTTCATTATTTTGTACTGTCCTATTGGCTACTTCATGTTCATGAAAAATTCTATATAAACATGCACTCCAATCTTGATATGCTAAATTTTTATAGAACATCAATTGATTACTTCAATTGTTTTACTGTGCACCGCCGACTAATTTTGTTGTCCAAGTAGAAGCATGCTTTGTCACCGCAGTCCCGACACGCATGGGTTGACGGATGCAATAGCAAGAATTAAAAGCCTTCAGTTTCTCTAAAATAGATTTAATCCTATGAGCAATTGGCAAGCAATCAACCCTCTTTAAATTGCTTATTTTTATCGGGTTGTATCATATGGCCTAATGGATACTTAATTAAGATCACCCCATTTAAGAGTCGACGACTCTAATGGCATGAATTAAAAGTCTTCATTATCTCTAAAATAATATTAATCTTATGGAGCAATTGGAAAGCATTCAAACCGGTTTAAATGTTGATTTTTAACTGGATTGTGTCATGTGGCCTAATGGGGAAATTGTTATTCTACCAATCTGTTTGCCAACTTTCGATAGCTAACTTGACGTGGCATGATCAAGCAACCCCAATTGGCAGGCAAACAAACTGTTGTGATCGGGTACCACATTAGGTTGGCAATAGATAGTTGGCAAAGCGGTGGGCAAAATAGCATTACTTGGCCAAATGGATACATAATCAAGATCACCACATTTAAGAGTCGATGGCTGTAATGGCAAGAATTAAAAGCCTTCATTATCTATAAAAGAAACCTTATGGAGCAATTGAAAGGCATCAAACTGGTTTACATGCTGATTTTTTAGTGGGTTGTATAACCCCACGTCTCTCCTTTCAAAACCCCTACTAGGTCTCCCCCCACCTCATCTCCATCTGGCATCCCAAAGTTCTCTCTCTCTCTCTCTCTCTCTCTCTCTCTCTCTCTCTCTCTTCCCACACCGCCTACAACCAAATCTTTGTGTCCCGGCCGACAGTGGCACAACCTTAACGGGCAAACAACGCCCGCAGCCAACCACCGCATCAGTTTGTGTTGTTGACGCAGCACTGCAACCGCTACGTGATGTCGTGCCTGAAGCCCAACCTCACAACCTACACCTTTTTCGGCATCATCAACATTGAATCAATGTTTTCTTGTCCGAATCAGTGGCGACATGCTTGATCCAAGTTGAGATGGGGGTATTGACTCACCATTTTTTAAAAATCTGTTTTGTTCAATCACAGCAAGTAGGACCAATTTTAGCGCTCTGGTAATTTCTTAAATCACTTGCAGAACCCATCATTCATTAATAAAGTTATTCTTAATTACTGCAATCCATTGGATTTATGTAAAAACACACATGGAATACAATCTTAGTTAATTCTTATTGTACTCCAACCAGTGTTTTAAAAAGCGGTCCAGGCGGCCACCTAATCTTAGTTAATTGTTATAGTCTCCAACTTATTTAATTGTTATTGTACTTCTCACAGTTCCAAGGAAATTTTCTCTCTCATGTTCGTCGACAGATGAGTTTCAGATACGTTTAAGTGATTTGTCTTGATATTAGGATTTAGAATTATGAACCCATTCAAGTAGAGAGGCAAGCGAGCTTGCACGACCATCAATGAGAAGTTTCTGTTGAAGCAAAGCTGATAGTGGCTAACAACTAACCAAAAAAAGGGTTAATAGTCAAGGGTGCTTTACTTCGAGGGGCTAAAAGGATTCTAGGGATTGTTCAATATAGTTGGCACCCGATTTTATGATGTGAACTGTTCATTGGCATGTGAGTTGAGGTGACCAATTAAAAGATGCATTGTGGAAGTGATCGACTGAATGAGGCCGCTCGACGCTGCCGTTGAATGTGGGCGCCCACACCGAATGAGGGTGCTGCCTATTGTCCAAGCGGAATGTGTTTTACCAAGCGAAGGTGACTGAGTATGTTTTGCCGCCGAAGGCTGTTGTTGCAGTGCCGACAAGAACGAGCATCACTAGTGTGTGTGTGTGTGCGTGTCCCTTATATATCTTATAATAAGGGACTAGACGTGCAGCCCAAAAATGTAACATAAGATAAAAGGTATTTTTGGACCGTTGGATCAAATGCCCAATGATGAGTGTGATTTACTGTAGATAAAGGGATGGAAACTCATTCTCTAAAATGGAAGCCTCTAAATAGGTTTCCATAAATGAATAAAATACCCACCCATAATCAATGTTGTTACGTGGTGATGAATCTCTACCGTTGAAGCATGGTCACAGCTCAGCCGAAGCCTAACTTCAAATAATTTATTTGAATTCCAATTTATGATGTGTGCTGGGTGTGCCGGATGGGTGGGGCAATTGAATCAAAACATACGAGCGGTCCAGATGCTCCAACATCATTATTCACCAAAAGCACTAGGATATCGAGAAGATAGAACTAATCCCGTGACCTAGTGTTCACCAAAGCCACCCCCTTCTACGATTGAGAACCTCTTAAGGCACCCCCCCATCTCAGGCTGTTGGCACCCCTTTGCTGTGGAATTTCTTAGGTTTAAGGTAGGCTTAGTCTGTATAACGAGAAGATGGAACAATGTAAAATTAATTTATGGAATAAATTATATCGGTCTTCCTATTTTCTTTTGTAGCAGTTGTATTTTATGCATGTGGATTTGAATCTATCCTAGTACTTAGCCAATCATTCCCTCTTCTTTGATCTTCTTCTAATCATATGTAGAAGTTCCTCCTCTATTTTTTTCTACACCACCATGCCACATGAGGAATTATACAATCACCTCGTCTTTGAATATTATGCAAATGTTTAATAATATTTCAAACACTTTCTATTCCATGGTGCAACTCCATTATTGAGATGAAAACTCCCTCTGAATCTAGTAGATGACACCTAGGTCTAATTGTTTTATCATCACTGCCGAATGCATCCTTCTCTCTTTTTAACTTTGTTGATTTTTACGATTGTTCACTCTTTTCTGAAATTTTGACTTTTTTGCATAATAATCAACTCTCCATTGGGCTTCTTAAGATTTCAATCTGTCACCATGGTCCATGACTAACATATTTCGCTATTCTGCCCGACATTTAAAGACAATGTCACTTTTTCACAAATTTTTATATGCCCGACAGATTAAAACCATTTTTTTCTGCCACAGACACTAAATCCAATTCATTTTTGATGTCAAACTGATACCCATCAATCGTCGGTCAATGTTTATAGGCCATAATCCCCTACCATATATGTGGAGCCTAGGATCAACATTGTCAAAATTTCAAAAAGTCAAGACAAATAAAAAGGAACAGAAGCACAAAACCCAGCAAATATTTCTTGGCATACTAGAGATGGCATTGCTAAAAAAATACAAATGGTTCTGGGAATGAATCAAGTGCCAAAAAAGGAGTCAAAGAAAGTGGAAATAGAATAAAAGACCTATTATGGATTTCTTATAATAAGCTAAAAAAATGCCCTGAACCTGAATGTTGCATAATCATTGGTCAGGAAATAGAAATGCTCATATATTCCACAAAAATAACTTACAATATGAACAAGATGGAGGGCCTTTTGCTCAGATCCGGCTGAATCTCTTTTCATCCACAAATGGTGCTGTTTTTTGCCAACCTTTTTTAATTTTCTGCAAACCCGTGTCAAGTATTGACTTTGATTTTAATGCAGACAATGTACAAACCCACTGATTGAAAAATACTAGTACCAGCTTGTAAGATAGGATTTCAAAATAACACATGATGCAGTAACTAAATTATTGGATTTCTGATTTTCCCCAACTATATCTGAATTCCAGAACAAAATAACTGTCATATAGAAGATTTATGTATGTGACCAGGAAATAATGAGTGACACCTCAACCTTTGAATCATTAAAATAGAGTCTTGGCAGTTTCCGACCTAAGAAGCACTGACACTGGTACGAGGACACAGTTACGACACAACACGGGTACGCTGACACGGCAAATCCTAAAAAAAGAGGAGACGGGTACGGCGGGAACACGACAAAATAAATTAATATTTTTTATTTATATTTTATGTGTGTTCATAATTCATATATATTTCAATAACCGAAAAAATCTCATAGAAAACAACTAAAATAAATATTTAAATCATATTGAATCGCAATCATTAGTTACACCCAGCCCGATAGGTGAATCACATACAGCCCTAAATGGCATGGAAAAGAACGGATGTGTTTCAGTTTTGGATTCAACCTATCAGAAAACTCAGAGGATCATATAGGTTAAAGCCAAAACTGAATCGTAACCGTCCATTACAACTAGCCAAATAAGTGAATTATACTCAGGCCCAAATGACATGCAAAAGAACAGCTGCGATTCAGTTTTGGCTTAAACCTATCTAATCCTCTAAGGCAGCTTGTGACCCGACCCTATATCGAACAACCAGTCAACCCGCCGTGTCCGGTGCGTGTCCAACGAGTGTCTGGCAAGTGTCCGACCGTGTCCGGCTCCTAGAAGCACGTGGGACACGGCACATGCGTGTCCGACGAGTGTCGGTGTTCGACAAGTGTTCGACACGGGTACGGGAGGCTTGGGGAAGTGTCCGTGCTTCCTAGTTTCCAACAAATCTTTGATGAAGTCTCATGAGACGATATAATTAGGCACCTCCAAAAAGGAGGAACAAAGTATTGTAGTTAAAACTTTGTTAGATATGTCCATAATAAACAGAGAGATACCTCTAATAATGAATGGTAGTTGACCAGAAACCCTATCTCAACATCATCCTTCTTCAACACAAATCAGCTCACTACGACAACCTGATTGAGGAGAGAAGAAAAAACAAAAATCAAACCCTATAACTATAGCTGCCAGATCCTCCAAACCTCAGCAGTTAGAAGAATTACCTAATCGGCGTGGCCGGATATTAGGGTGTAAATTATGTATTCATTTTTTTTCAAGGAAAAGGACAAATTGAATGATGAAACTTGATTCAAATAGAAATAATTGCCGCACATACCAAACTTCCCAAGGGATTGGCATGCTACTATGTGAGGTCTAAAACGGTTTTTTTTAACTTAAACTTGTAGCTACTCCTACCATACATAGTTGTGTATCCCACTTAAAGCCGCTTTAATCGAATAGGCATGTTGAAGCTTTGTGCATATCTTACAATACTCTAGGGTACAAGTTGACCTAGATGCTCCCGGTTATGATCCATATGCCCCCTTTAATAGGCGATATAATAGTACTATTAGGAGCTACTTTGGCTCTTGCTCAAGGACAAGGTTTTAAATGTTGTTTTTGGTGTTCATGTCGGTCGCAAAAAAAAAAAAAAAATGTTTTCGGTAATTTGTCGGTAGAAAAATTGTAAATGGAAAAACAAATTTCGGTGAAAATATTTCATTTTTCGGTCAAATTTTGGTGTTTTTCGATGAAAATTTATCGTTTTTCGGTCAGATTTCGATTTTGTTTGTTTGATACGAAAAAAATGGAATATTTCAACAATACTTCAGGATAAAGATGACAGTAAAATATTGTCTATTATGAAGAAAAAAAATAAAATTGAGGAAAAATGTAATTTCTTATGAGCCTTGTTTTGTTAAAAAAAATAATTTTTTTAGTGAAATTGTCTGGAAAAAAGACATAATGTCGGATTTCGGTCAAATGTTGGTCATTTCGGCTGACATTTCATTATGTCGGAAGGAAATTTGGTACTATTAAAAATTCGGTCAATTTCCATGTCGGACCCTTGAAAAAAAGACATTTTGGTGATTTCGAAGGAAATTTGTCGACATTTAATTCCATGCTCAAGGATACATTTCTTGATCTTGGAGAATACTTCTAGTTCTTTCCTTTTAAAAGTTAGGCCTTCATATCCTACTCCACAGTGTGGCAATTATCCTTGTGCTGTGACGTTATAAATATGCATTTCAATGTGTCTGAACACTGAAGTTGTTGGGTCAATACAGTTTAGGTTTAGAGGTGTATCAATTAGTGCAATTCCTTGATAATACCTTAGTTGTAGCCTTGTAGGAACCTTTTAATCATCTGCCACACTGACTACTGAAACAATTACACAGTCACGGTTTCAAGCTTTCCAATTGCTTCTAACACTAGTTGTTACTACCATAGATCTATCTAAATCATGTTTAGCTTATCAAACTTTACACTCCTTTTAATTTTTCCCCTATTTGTCTCTCAATAATAAATTGATTATCAAGAGACTTGAATTAATAGTCTATATTATATATGTCATGTTCTTAACTCATGCTCCCTGGTGCATGAGCTTAAACAACCTAACCAACAAGGTAGGTCTCCCTAACCACCAACTAGTGTTTTAAGTTTCTTGGCATGCCCTATCCTGTCAAGTTGTCTTGGTCGGGTTATCAGCACCAATCTTCAAGGGATGACGCTAGGTTGATCCCCAGTTGGAAAATTCTTGTCTACCCAATCTTGATGGGATAAGACTTGAATGATGATGATGATGTTCTAAACTCAAATATTACATGCATGCCCATAAAACTGACATTTTCTAATTGGGGGTGCCTGCCAGAGGAAGGAGTGCAATTCATCAGTCAGGGGTGCCTATTGATCAGGGCTGAGTGTGAATCACGGGTCTAGGGTGCCTGATGTTCTGCGAGCCGCCATCCTTGTTCTCCGTGGCCGCCAATCACACATGTAGTCTACTTGCCACTGCTATCACCGAGGACTGCTGCTCAGAGCAGAGTAGAGCTAGGCTTAGCCAACTTCCCATTTTGTATTCATATATATATAAAATCGGGAACTGCAGCCAACTATTTTGGTGCCAATATCGGTGCCAACACATCTATAGAGGTTCGTAGAGGTTTCTAAATTTACTGAAATTTGGTGAGGATGATTACCTTCCTATAGATAGCATACCCACAAAAAATTAGAACATTCTAAAACTTCTAAGTGCGTCAAATGATCATCTTCAAATTAACGGTTAACATGGACAGGTCGATAAAACTCTTCATATTTGACGCACCTAGAAATTTTAGAATATTCTAATTTTTTGTGGACTTGCTATCTATTGGAAGGTGATCATCCTCGCTAAATTTCAGCAAATTTCAAAACCTATAAAAAAACCCTATTGATGTGTTGGCATCAAAAGTGTTGGCTGCTGATCCTTATCCATATATATATATATATATATATATATAGAGAGAGAGAGAGAGAGAGGATACGGGTTATAGGCTGGCGGCCTATTTCGACGAAATGGGCAGCCGCCCATTTGATGCCCCTAGGAGTCTTAGAATGTGCTAATTTTTTGTGAGCATAAGCACCTTACCTTAGATAAAACACCCACAAAAAATCAGCACATTCTAAACTTTTAGAGGCATCAAATGTTATATTTCAGATTAACGGTTACAACGGACGTTCGATAAAACTTCTAACATTTGGTGCCCTTAGGAGTTTTAGAATGTGCTGATTTTTTGTGGGTGTTCTATCTAAGATAAGGTGCTTATGCTAAAAAAAAATCAGCACATTCTAAAACTCCTAAGGGCTTCAAATGGGTGGCTACCCATTTCGTCGAAATAGGCTGGCAGCTCATTTCTCGTTTCCTCTCTCTCTCTCTCTCTCTCTCTCTCTCTATATATATATATATATATATATATATATATATATATATATATATATATATATATATATATATATATATATATATATATAGAGAGAGAGAGAGAGCCTTCATATGTATGGAGGAAACTTACATCCATACGTCGGTGATTTGATGCACCTTGAAGTTTTAGAATGTGCTGATTTTTTGTGATGATAAAGCACCTTACCTTAGATAGAACACCAAAAAAAAATCAGCACATTCTAAAACTCCAAGATGCATCAAATGTTAGAAGTTTTATCAACCGTCTGTTGTAGCCGTTAATTTGAATTCTAACATTTGATGCCCCTAGAAGTTTTCAAATGTGCTGATTTTTTTTGGGTTTTTTATCTAAGGAAAGGTACTTATCATCATAAAAAATAATCACATTCTAAAACTCCTAGGTGTATCAAATCATCTCGTATGGAGGTAAGTTTCCTCCATACGTTGGAGACTCCCTTTCCTTATATATATATATATATATATATATATATATATATATATATATATATATATATATATATATATATATATATATATATATATATATATATATATATATATGAGAATGCTTAGATGCGGTCTGCGGTCCGTGGTCCACAGCCGTCCGATGCACCACTCCGTGCATCGGATGCACGCGGCCGGTGCATCGGACGGCTACGGACCGAGGACCGCATGGACCGCAGACCGCACCTAAGCATCCCCCAATATATATATATATATAGGAGCATGATTTTGTATGTCCATGCAACGAAGTCATCTTTGTATGGATCCTCTATATACCATATATAGAGGTATCCAAATTTGTAGATTTTTAGTGGATGTGCTATCAATGTTAAGTTGATCATCCTCACAAAAAATTGGCAAGTTTCAAAAACTCGAAGCGTTTCAAATTAATAGTTAAAATGGACGGTCGATAAAGCTTCTAACATTTTGATGTGCTCAGAGGTTTTAGAATTTGTTGATTTTTAGTGAGGATGATCACATTGCTCTAGATAGCATATCCGCCAAAAATTCGCAAATTCTGAAACCTCTAGGGACATCAAAATATTAGAGCTTTATCGGTCATCAATCTCAACCATTAATTTGAAGAGGATATTTGATACACCTAGAGATTTTGAAACTTACTGATTTTTATGAGGATGATCACCTTACCATAGATAGCACATCCACCAAAATTAGCAAATTTGGATACCTCTATATATGGTATACAGAGGAGCATACAAAGAGGGCTTCATTGCATGGGCATACAAATTCATGCTCCTCTACACACACACTTTTAGATATTTCTTACCTATTTATACCTTCAATAATTTCATAAATTTTAAGATAATCAAGAACTCTTAAATTTTATTGTAGAATTCTCTTTTTTAGTACTCTCATATTTACATCATTTCCTTTCTCTTTATTTTATTTCTTTCTTATACTTGTTTCTGGTAGAATATAGAATTTAATTATCTGTGCTGGAAACATCTTTCATACACACACACACACACACACACATATTCCTACTCTTTTAGATCTTTCTCACCTATGTATACTTTCAATAATTTCATGAACTTTAAGATATTCAAGAAGCCTTGAATTTCATTGAAGAATTCTCTCTTTTAGTACTCTCATCTTTGCATCATTTCCTTTCTCTTTATTTTATTTCTTTCTGATACTTGTTTCTGGTTTGTAAAATATAGAATTTAATTATTGTGCTAAAAACATTTCTCATGTTGTTTCCTTCATATTGCAATTTGGAAACTGTCTCTCTTGAGTCTCTTTTGATAAAACTGATACAAGGATATCAGGCTTTCATTTTTTAAATTCAATCTAGTATTGATCTTGAAACTCAATTATTTAGATCTATGCATAGTATTATATCTCTCACTCTATTTAAACCTTAAAGAATTTTGGGAACCTGTGAATTCTGTTAAATATGTATCTTTTAGTACACACCAATACTGAAATCATCTTCTTTCTTCTAGTTTTATTTGTTTCTAGTATATCTGTTGAGAATTTATATTCAGAATGGAGAATTTAACAGTTGCATGCTCATAAATCAATTTCTGCATAGTTCTATGTTGTTGTTTTCTTCACTTTGCTGCTGTAAATTGTCATAGTGCAGAGAAAGCCTACAAAGTGCCCAATGCACCCTATAATGCCCAATGTGCCCATTGGTCCGCAGCTCGTGTGAGCGCATCGTCAAAGGCTTTAAAATTTATTTTGGAACATTCTATATGTGAGTATTCGAACCCATTACCTCTACCATGCAACGCAAGCCCACTAGCCGGATGGGAAGTTTGTTTTGTTAAAACATATGCCCAGCCTTATATTGAAAACATCATTTTTGAGAATTCACATGAAAATCAACATTCTTTAAGCTTCAAGATGAAAATAAGCAAGCCAAACCAGCTTATAAATTATATAAGACTGACCTTACATGTGGCTTCAAGATGAAAATAAACTGGACAACAAGCAAACCTATGAATGATACAAGGCAACCATTCATATAGCTTCATAAATATGATATCCTGTCTCCATACCAAATCCATGCACGTTATACCATTAAAATATCCATAACTTAAAATCCATAAAAATAATAATGGAAAATTACAAAAACCTCCCCTGAACTATACACCACATTTCATATTGGTCCCTCAACTTTTTTTTGAACAATTTGATAACTGAATTATGCTCTTTCTGCATTTAGCCCCTTCCATCAACTTTTTATCCCGAAAATACCCTTATCAATTTTCAACAAGACTCAAAATTGTAATAGAACATTTACCTTATGCTTACTAGGACAAGGGTATTTTCGGAATAAAAGTTGACAGAGAGGGCTAAATGCAGACGGAGCATAGTTCAGGGATCAAATTGTTCAAAAAATAGTTGAGGAACCAAAATGAAATGTAATTTACCCAAATAAAAAACTGAATTCTACCTTCATTCAAAATTTCCATGGTTTGAGGTTTGTCTGAACCTGAACCGTTTCGCCTGAAACAGTCCGGGTTTTGGCAGATCCGCCCACATTATGCCCCCAAATAGGGTCTAATTCAGATTGGCATTGTTTTATTAATTTGAATGGAATATTACTCCATGATTCATATATCACAAGACTTTGATTTGAAAAGACCGGCTCGAGTCCATATCGAGTAAATCATACCACGATTTCTAATTTCTTTTTATGATTTTCTAATATTTTGGATGAAACATCCGAACCCGAATCGGTTTATCTTTTCCCGGTCCCGATTCAAACCCAAATTCTAAAACCATGAAATTTTTCCCTCCAAATTCTAGCATTCATTCGATGCAACGATTTTCTATAAAACGTGCACTATTTAATCCCTTAATCGTCTAGAGATTAAGGGATTAGTTGGCTTATATTTGTAAATTAGTGCCTAGTCTATCTTCTCTTATCCCTTAATCCTCTCAAGGGATTAGATGACTATGGAGTTGACTAAGTCTCATCTCTCCTGTAAATCATGCTGAACACAAACTCTGACTCATCCTTCTTTTACATATTCAATGTAGGGTAATGGAATAAAAAATCAGCCATAATCAATGCAGAATGAATAGTGTCGTACATGTACCAACCTAGCCAGTGCTATTCACCTAGTGTTATGTGTATGATCAATTAATAGGAAAAACTTATTCTATCAGCCGAAGTTGACAGGCTTAAGTTATTCCAGGCCCGTACAAATCGGTCGAGTTGGTTGATACCAATTATGTGTTGGCTCATGTTGGTACAAGCTAAAAGAAATTCCACTATATGTACACTTGCAATTTTGACAATGATTTGGGGAAAAAAACAAAGGAAGCAACTAGGGAACATCATTTGTGTTCAAACAATGTGACTTCTAATATGATGCTTATTAAGGGCTATTGCTCAAATCACATTTTTTAATATGAGCAATGCAATTCAGTCAACCCATTTTTCAATTTTTTGATATGGCACCCGCCACAACTATTCCTTTGCTTGTTGGTCAGGATTGAGTGTGATTCACCGATCGGCCTTGGGTGCAACGAACGGCTGTGATTGTACCACATCAAGATGTAAGAAAAAAAATGGGACAACTGGTTGGCTGAGTAGCATTTTTCATTGGTTATACATGCAATATTTTATTATTGGTGTATGCACGTATGCAACATATTATTTAGAAATTTATATTAGAAGATGCAGTTTTAATTTTAAGTGTTTTTTAATAAAGGACAAATTTTAGAAGGCTTGAATGTAATTAACAATTTAATATGTCTGAGAAGCATGCACTTGATTACTTTATGTATTGTTTTTTAAATAGAGAAATATCTGAAGGTTTTAATGCAATTCACATGTCTGAGAAGCATGCACTTGATTAATTTATGTACCTGGTCTCTACTTCTATTAATTTATGTTTGTTTTATTGCGACAACATTTTTAATCAAGTATCCACATGAAAAGGATTTTATGTTATTTTACTTTTTTACAGCTTTTCCATTAATTTTCCTAATATTTTTCTTCATTCATTTGATGCCATTATATATCAGTCATGGTATGCCGTCCTGTCTTCCCCCCAGTAGTTCTGATCGCATAGACTCAAACGGAGCTTCACACTCCATCTGCTCTATTTGTTATCAACGATATGCTTCAATTGACAAAAGCAAACAACATAGCACTAGTGCTCGCTGAAAACGTTGACATGCTCGCCTTCTAAAAGTCATACTGACCTTCTAGTGAACAACTGATTAGTAAATGAAATCAATAAAAAAGGCGTAGTGAAAAAGTACCAAAACAACTGAAGCCTGCAACCCACTAAGTAAGGGTTTACCTAGAGTCAATAGGTGGTATCAATCACACCAAAGTAGAAGGGGCATTATCTAAGCTATTAGCGTGCTTGATTGTGCTGTTGAAATACAGAATCGAGTGAAGCCGTCTTGCATAACAAGACTATAGGTAGCGAATGCCTAAAAGTCAAAAAGGTCACCCTACTGGGTACTCTCAAAATCACTACTTCGGTGACCGAACTCCCTAAGCTTTCTTTAGTAGGGCTTGCCAAAGAACCCCTCTGGAGGCCCTCGAAAGAGGAAGAAGCAGAAAGAGTTGTTGTCTCCTCTTTGTGTTTGCTCTTCCCAAAGGAATTGCATGTAGAGATTACTAGGGACTTATTGCTTAATTGGTTGAAACGTACTGCTCATAACAGTGATATTGTAGGTTCGAGCCCTACTAAGCCCATTTGGCCTGCTTCATCAGTCACTTTGGTAATCACCTGAACCATTCTCTCGGATAGTCCACTGCCTCTTTTCTAGATGCGAAAGAAGATTCGATCAAAGTACTGAGATTAGCCTGATCGACCCCTACCAACGAATTAATATATACAAATATGATTGCCATTCATATATACAATTCCCCATACCTATCCTCTTCGACTATCTTTACAAGATGGAAGGGATAATGCGGAGACCGAGTATGTCTACTACCATCCATATAGTCAAAGCTTTGCCATAAAATCGGCCGGTTGGTTTGCTTCTCTCCAAGTATGGTAGACTGTTTCAAATCTTTGAAACAATCGAGTTCAAACCTTGATTGTGATCGATTGATCCCAACTCGATGATTAAGTTTCAAATCTTTGAAACAATCGAGTTCATTTGAAACAACCCATCATATTGAGAGAATGAAGAGCATAAATGCCATTTTGCAATGAAGGATCGAAGTTTAGTACACAAAATGTTAGAAGAGTAAAATAGTACGCAATCGGCATCGAATTGGGAGTTGAGAAAGAATTCCTTACAGCGGCCGATCATTCGAACACCGAATATATTGGATTTTCCGTATCTGCGTCCGCGAGAGATCAGAAGTGAAGCAATCGGCGCAACTCAGAGATCCCAAATGCAGCAATGTACAAATCTGAAGCGAATTAAAGCAAAAATAAAATAAAATAAATGGAAGGAAAACTCAATACCTCGGATGATAGCGTCGGGAAACGTGACGTTGACTGCAAGGGGAGGCCCCTGAAGCTCGAAGAATACGAGAAACCGCTGCGAAAGACTGAACCTAACCCTAATTCCGCCATTCTTCCCAAGCTCCTAACAGTGAAGAGAGGGAAAATTCTCTGCTAGGTCCCCCCTGGTTTCTCTCTTTGGAGGAGATGGGATTCCCACGTGATCACCGGGCCGATGAGATCACCTCTCTCTCTCTCTCTCTCTCGCTCTCGGACCAGGATCCGAACCGGCTGCGCCTGCTTCACTGTAGCAAGAGTATCAATTCGATTAATTGATACTCACTGCAAACCGAATTGATATTGTTACTACAGTGATATCACTGTAGCAGCTACAGTGAAATCATATTAGAAATAGTATCAATTCGGCTAATTGATACTCATACCAAATTGAGTTGATATACTCTTGCTGGAGATGGAATTGAGGGTGTGTTTGGCATTGGTTTTGGAGGCCTAGTTTTGCGTCAAAACTAGTTCCGCTTGCCAAACTGGTTTTGGTATAAGATTTTAGTGTGTTTGGGATTCGATTAGAAAATTGGTTTTCCAAAACCAAAACCAGAAAATCATCAAAACCCAAAAGCAGAAATTTTCTGCTTTTGGGTTTTTCTTTTAGGTTCTTGAAGCAAGAAGGCAAAACAATAATTAAAATAAATTAATGTGAATAACATATATGTTGTAGAGAGAAACTATTGTAAAGAGAAAAAAATAAAACTAGGAGAATATATACATATCATATTGTAGAGAGAGAAAATTATTATAGAGAGAATATTTTAGAGAAAATATATGATATATAGAAATATTATAGAGAGAGAAAATTCTAAAGAGAAGAATATAGATAGAGAGTATTAAATAAATAAATATGTAGTGAGAGAAAATATTGAAGATAAAAAATATTATAGAGAGAGAAAATATAGTAGAGAGACAATGTTATAGAGAGAAAATGTTGTAGAAAAAGAAAATATTGTAAAGAGAGAAAATGTTATAGACAGAGAACATTTTAGAGAGAGAAAATATTATAGAAAGATAATATTTTACAGAGAGAATATATTATAGAGAGTAGTTTAGATAGAAAATATTGTAGAGACAGAAAAAAACGTAGAGGAGAAAAATATAAATAATAGAGAGAGAAGATATCATAGAGAGAGAAAATATAATAGAAATAGAATATTTTAGAGAGAGAAAATATTATAAAAAGAAAATATTTTAGAGAGAGAAATATTGTAGAGCGAAAATATTATAGAAATAGGATATTTTAGAGAGAGAAAATATTATGGAAAGATAATATTTTAGAGAGAGAAAATATTATAGAGAGAGAATATTTTAGAAAGAAAAAATATTGTAAAGAGAGAAAATATTATAGAAAGAGAATATTTTATAGAGATAAAATTTTGTAGAAAGAGAATATTTTAGAGAGAGAATATATTATAGAGTAAAATTTAGAAAAAAATTATTGTAGAGAGAAAATAACATAGATAGGAGAAAAATAATAATTATAGAAAGAGAAGATATCATAGAGAGAGAAAATATTATAGAAAGAATATTTTAGAGAGAGAAAATAGTATAAAAAGAGAATATTTTAGAGAGAGAAATGTTGTAGAGAGGAAACATTGTAGAATATGATATTTTAGAGAGAAAATTATATAGAAAGAGAATATTTTAGAGAGAGAAAATATTATAGAGAGGGAATATTTTAGAAAGAGAAAATATTATAGTGAGAGAAAATGACATAAAGAGGAAAAAATATTATACAGAAGAAATATCATAGAAAAAAAATGGTATAGAGAAAAAATATTGTTGAAAGAGATCGAAGATGTCGTAGATAGAAAAAATATTATAGAAATATAATATTTTATAAAGAGAAAATATTGTAAAGAAAAAATATTGTAGAAAGAGAATATTTTAGAGAGAAAAAATATTGTAGAAAGAGAATATTTTAGAGAGAAAATATTTTAAAGAGCAAATATTTAAAAGAGAAACTGAAATAGAGAAAATATTATAGAGAGAAAATATCATAAAGAGAAAAATAAGGTAGAGAGAGGAGAAATAATATTATAGAGAGAAAATATTAGAAAAAGTGTTATAGAGAGAATATTTTTAGAGAGAGAAAATCTTGTAGCAAGAGAATATTTTAGAGAGAGAAAATATTATAGAATGAGTTTATTTTAGAGAGAAAATATTGTAGAAGGAGAGTATTTTAGATAAAAAATGACGTAGAGAGAAGAGAAAATATTATAGAGAGAATATCATAGAGATAATGTTGGAGAAAAAATATTGTAGAAAGAGAAAATATCGTAGAGAGAACATTTTAGAAAAATAAAATATTTTAGAGAGAAATTGACATAAGAAAGAGAAGAAGAAAATATCATAGAGAGAAAATATTATAAAGAAAAAATATTATAAATAAAAAATATTATAGAGAGAGAAAGTAGTCTAAAGAGAAATATTATATAGAGAGAATATAAGCAGAGAGTATTACACAAACAATTTTTAGAATAAAAAATTATTGGAGAGAAAATGATATAGAGAAAATATTATAGAGAGAATATACGATAGAAAAAGAATGTGATGGATAGAGTATGTTATATAGATAATGTTTTATAAATAGAATATTTAAAAATAGAGGAAATAACTGCAAAACTAGTTTTAGGCTCAAAACTGGTTTTATTACCAAATGCTCAAATGTTGATAATTCTAGAACTGGTTTTCGATAAGGTAAAACTGGTTTTGCACAAAACTAGTTCTTGGTATTCCAAAATCAAAACCTAAAATTTCAAAACCAATGCCAAACACACCCTGATACTCTTGTTGGGGGGGTAATGGAGGGTCATTTTTATTATTTAGGGAGGGGCTTTAGCTAATATCCTAACAAAGTGTATCATTTAGCTTAAATAAAGACAAAACAAGGGATTTAAGACTAATTAAATCTTATTTTTACTTACCCCTAGAAATTAAAGCCCAACAAAAATGATCCCCCCACTTTGATGGAAATGAAGATTGCACCCCCACCCCACCCCCATCCCCCATTAATGATTTGGTCGATTAGCCGTTTACGATACTGACTTCAGCATCCCCAAAGGCATTTCATTCTGATATTATCATTATGGACGTTGAGTCAACCTGAAACTTTGTTCGATACACTAAGAGCATCTCCAACGGATGACTCATATGCATCTGCACTTTGCATAGCCAAAAGGATTGCCAACTCAGCTTATGCATAAGATGAAAAAAGAAGAGCTCCAGCGAATGACCCGGATGATATTTTTATAAAAACACCCTCGGACTTTTATAAAATCTTCGATGATTTATAACCTCTTAATTAAAATTTCAAGCTGAACGTGATAGGTAAGTAGGTCTGGTCCATCGGATCACCATCACCCTTTTTTACATCGCCATGAGTATCATTTGAGTCGTGAGAAACCATCTTCAAAGATGCAAATGGGTTTGCATAAAAACTGTGGGGACCACATATATGGGTCATCCGCTGGAGCTTGAAATGGGGCAATATTACCCATATTCAGGTGGGGTCCATTGGATGGGTTGTCCACTGGAGATGCTCTAAGCTCATTCCTTACATGCTCACAAGGAGAAATTCACAAAGGTTTGTAAGGAGAAACCCTAACCCTAGCTCGTCCTCCAGCGCTTGGAGAAACCCTAGCTAAATTTTGGAGGAACTCTAGTTCGACATCCTAATCATCAAAGTCCGACACCCTAAATCCCTGCATGGTTCAGCAACTACAATCCAGATAAGTTTCCAACATAATTTTTTTTTCATTTCTTTCAAACCCCCGCACAATCTCATGAAGAAACCTCAAAGAGATTGATTTCTTGATTTTATTTGATCGGTTGATTTTGTTTCTTGTAGAAACCCTTAAAGTGAATATTGTGCATGAAACCCTAAAAAATCCTAAAAATTTTAGTTTCATTGAGACTATGACGACCAATAGCCTGCGTGTTATCTGATGGGAAGGCTACCCTGCCTTATCCTATCCTATCCAACCTTTCAATCCGACTTGGTAAGGCCCTGTTTGGATATGATTCTGATTCTAGGATCTAGGAGCCTGGAATCCCAAAATCCCAAAAAAGGGCTTGTGGGTGCAAATTTTGGCAAGAAGTCTGCGAACAGCGGGACCCACCGGCCCTGCCCGGTGGTCCCACAGAGACTTCCGCGGGACCCATCGGCCCTGCCCGGTGGGCCCACAGAGACTTCCACGGGACCCACCGGCCCTGCCCGGTGGGCCCACAGAGACTTCCACGGGACCCACCGGCCCTGCCTGGTGGGCCCACAGAGACTTCCGCAGGACCCACCGGCCCTGCCTGGGGAATCCCCGGAGACAACAGTGGGACCCACCAGCCCTGTCTGGAGGATCCCTAGATACGACAGCAAAAACCACCATTTACCCCCAGATTCCTTTTCAGGAAATCCTATAAATAGCAGTGTCTTCGAGTGTAGAAAGGATCCAGATCCAGTTCTAAATCCAGAGAGAAGATCAGTGCCATCATCTGATATCTGATTTCAGGAACCAGAGCTTTGGAATTCCAGCTTTCCATCCTCTAACTCTCATCGATCTTCTTCTTGTCTCTGAAGAGATCGGAGATACTTCAGTAACGCTTGGCCTGTCGAGGTTACTTCAAGCCAAGTGATAGTGAATTCGGGTTGCTCCCTATAGCACGGAGACGTAGGCTTCGGCTGAACTCCGAGATCACATCTTGTATCAACACTCTTTCTGTTTGCATATCTAAAGAGCTAACTCAAAATCACTAAGGCACCATCCTTCAAACATACCTTCTAACCAATAGATCGACCAACGATCTCCTACTTGACTTCAATTGACTGGTGAGGTGAAGTCTTCGGATCGGCACAAAGATTTTTCTGCCATAGGGCTCTGGAGTTTGGAGCCTCGATTTTGGGCTATAGAAAAATGGCACTCAAAAGTAGGCTCTCTGCAGAAACACTTTTTGGGATCGGATTTATCCAAATAGGCTCTTTATCTCTTTAAGGGGTTCCGGGATTCTAGAATCCTGGAGAATCCTGGAATCAGAGTGTATCCAAACAGGCCCTAAAAGACCATTGAATAAGAGTATCGTGAACTTATTTCTACAAAATAAGTTCACTTTTAGGCTTGACCTTAACCTGACTTGGATCAAGCCCGATCATTCTTCCATTGGATCCAACTACCCTTACTAGAATTGATTGTGTCTAAAGATGAACTTATTTTGTTTTTGGAAGGGATCAACCACCGTAGTGGCCAGTATGTGCGTTACTTGTTAGTGCACTGGTACGAGATAGACCAATGATCAAAACCCACCACAAGAGTAATAGAAATATCGTAATATATATTTTTAATAATCCCACTGGGAGAAAAGGTTGCCAGTAAGATCAGAAGGAGACCGGCTACTAGAGAACGAGAGAAAATATGTCATAGCAGTTATTCGAACCCTTGACCAAGACTATGGGTTGCATATGTGTTACAATGTGAGCGATTTGATACTAAAACTGAACTATTACATCAAAATTAATAGGTAGGGGCACGTTCGTTATTAATCCGAAATCCTGGTGCACTTGTTAAAAGTACGCGTCACCTTACCAGGCTAAGTACAGGCCGGACGTAAGCGACAAAAAATAACAAAAATCATACGCACCGCCGCTTGCATTTGCGAAATACCCCTTCATTTAAATTTTAAATTACTAGAGCACCATGCTTTTCATATTCCAAGGTACCGTGCTCTCTTTCCAGCAAAACCTCTGAGGGTATTCCCGTTATTTACGTGTCTGTCGAGGCCTATTTCTGTACAAGCAATTGTTATTGTCGGCTTCCTCAGGGGCGTCGCTCTCGGCACTGGCACGTGCTATACGCACGGCCGACAACGGTGTCAGCCTGATCCCCTAGTCTCTGCCGTCGGATCAAACCGTAAGGAATTATCCCGTCCCACGAGGCCAACTGTACAGATTATGGACGGCTGAGATTGTTTTTAATCACGTAGGTCCCGACAGAAAACAGAATCGCAACGGCAAAGTTGCGAGGAAGATCGACCGCCAGCTGTCGGTCACCAGACATCTGCGATCGTGTAGCCGCCACCATGCGTTACTGCACGAAAAGGCCTACGAATGGTATGCCGCCACGTGTCTCGAATCCACCACCCAGCTATAAATCCGGTGCTCTATCCTCCCATTTCCCCTCGGTTCGTCTTCAAGCTAGGGGTTTAGGGTTTTACGATGCTGTGGGAGCGAGAGATGGAGAGAATCATCCCAACGAGTTTCCGCGTTTCCCCTTCTCTTGCCGCCGAGGAGGGGTGGAGGTCCACCCATGGGCTCTCGGCGGCGGTCTTACCCGGCGGCAACCTACACATCCACGGCGTCGACTGCGGCGGGGTCTCAGCGGCGCAGATCGGGTGTTCGACTGTGTTTCCAGTCCTCAATCAGGCCGGTTTCGGCTACTTAGAAGAGGATCCCTCCTTCAAGCACAACCACCTTCTGGACTGCCGCTCCACCGTCGATCCGAGACTGAGGCTGAAAGCTCCCAAGCTCGAGCCAGGCAGGCGAGAGATCCAGTCCGGTTCCTCGTGGAAGCACGATCGGACCGATATGTACCACCTCCCCGACCTACGATCGCTGGATCCGGTGCTGAATCCGGCCGATAAATCCCTAAATCCTCCGCTGCGCCTGCGCGATGATGTCATGTCCCTCATCGAGTCGTCTCAGAAGCGTTTCCGACCGTCTTCCATGTCCTCACCGCTTCATCAGCCGCCGGAGCCATTGCCGGCTCCACCACCTTCTGAAGGAGGAACCCGGAGCTCCAGGCTGGCGATGCCGGCGAGCGAGCTGGCTCGGCGGAGGCGGAAGAGCATAAGTGACCGGACGAGGATCCTAGAGTCGCTGGTGCCGGGGGAGAAGCGGATGGGCACGGGGAGCATGCTGGAGGAGGCGCACAAGTACGTAAAATTCCTGGAGGCGCAGGTAACGGCGCTCCAGTCGATGCCGTGCGCCTCCGCCTGGAGGCCCCTCCCCCTCCCCATCGCCGCCGGACAATCGGCGGCGAGGGGCGGGCTGGAGAAGCTGAGCCGGCAGCAGCTGCTGCAGGTGATGATGAACTCGCCGGTGGTCCAGGACCTGCTCTACAAACGCGGGTGGTGCGTGTTCTCAGCGGAGCAGGTGGCGGCTCTCGGGCAGGCGTTGGAGCAGTTGCCGCAGCTGAGCAGGGCTCCGCCGCCCCCCGGGTGAGTTGCCGCGTTCGTACCACGTTGTCGATAGATGTCAGCTTTAGCGACACAGACGCAGAGTTGGGTTTAGGGCTACGGTAGGTTTAGGGTCTGAACTCTGGGTTACTTTTTGGGTTTCTTTTAGGTGTTCGTGTTCTTATGATGCTTTCTTCTGCGTTACGGGTGCTGGACTGGTGCATTGGCAAGATAGAAAGAGTTTTTTTTTCTATAGAAAATGGGAGGGGTGCAGTGTTTTGAGTCTAACGGATAAATATTCAAAGCGGTTCTAATTGAAGTCGGCCGGAATGAAAAAGAAAACAAAACACACTATGCCCACACGCCATGTGAGCAAGTAATGTGAGATCATTTGATACACCATGTCTGGTTCGTGATGCACCCACACCCCATCGTGCACCAGGTGCAAAAAAACACGTATATGTTTCCGATGATGAGAGAGAAATTGCAGAAGCGTGCGGTTTCTCTCTCCTACGCTTTCACTCTGAGTTGCATCTCATGCAATGTTTGGCTGTTGAAAGTAGGGGTGCAAGTTGTAACGGAAATTTCGTTTCCGTCCGGAATCGATCCAAAAATTTTTAATTTTGACACCATATAATTAAATCCTAATTCTGAAATTCTGATTTTTGAAAATTCTGAAAAAAATAAGATGGGAATTGGAAGGGTACTGAGTATTCTAAAAATTTTGATTTTCGATCTGAAAATTTCTAAAACATCCGAAAAAATCCGAAAAATTTTGATATTTTATTCTGACCTGACCCGGACCCATCTGAAGCAGTAGGTGTTGTGCATTGTTGGTCCTTGGGCAAAGCCAACAAAGTCATTACTTTGGGCCTCACCCAAGGGCAGGGCACCATATCTATATATTTACTTAAAATGGGTCCAACCCAATACCAGCATGCAATAGCCTGCGATGCATCGCATATAAAAATTCTAAATCACAAACAAATCATATTCTATCGTTTCCACCATTTGCCCGACCCGACTCAACCAAGACTCATCCGAAACAACATGTGATGTGCAATTCCAAAATTGTACCAAAATTTGAAATTCCAAAAAAATCCAAAAGTCTGCAAGATTTGGACAATTCCGAAAATTTCGGAATCGGAATTGGAATGCCATTTGGGATTCTGAAAATTTTTTGAATTTTTCTGAATACCTCTATTCCGATCCGATCCATCCGAAAATCAGCCCCAGTTGGAAGTAAGAGAATTGCTGAGAGTGGGAGAATTTGGCTATTAGGAAGTAAGAGAAGTGCTTAGAGTGGGAGAAGTACTAAAAGTGTTGACTGAGGCTTCTCTCCGGAAGTCATAGATCCGCAATTTGTTTTGATGGAAGTGGTAATGCTAGGAGATGCAATTCTGGCATTTTCAATGTTTTTTTGGCGAAATTATTATATAGGAAAGACAGATATGTAGAAAGTGTTTTGCAGGGATGACGTGGCATATAAAATCCCACTTCTGAATGGAGGAAGTCCCAATTCGGATAAAAAAGCTCCGAAGTCAAGCAAGTGATGCTTTGGTGAAGAGGTTGTGGGTTCAACTCCTCCTCCCCTCGATTTACCTAGGAGTGAAGTGGGAATTGCCGAGTGAGTCGAGCTTCACTCCTAGAGGGATTAGGCCGAGCCTTATCTGAGCCATTGACAGAAAGGTTTTGGGACACTCGCGGATCTAAAAAAACAAGGATTTTAGGTGGTTTAGCAATCATGTTTACGTCTACTAACGGCAACACGCTCAAAGATCTTCTTATTCAATGAAGAGTACAATGGGTTCGAGAACCCTCAATGTCAGAACCTCCAATCTCTCCCCAAATCAAAATCAATGATCTCACTCTAATCAAACCCTAGACCTCCATTTATATATTAGGGAGAGACTAATACAATCACACCCTTGATCCCCCTTCCATTCGACGACCCAAAAGAATCTCAAAAATCCCAAACAAAACAGAAAAACCCTACCCTACCTAAAATTGTGCATCCTGTCTCTAGGTCGCCCGGGCAAAATCAGAGCTCTCCCGGGTGAGTTCGGGGTCTGTCTTGCGAGGGTTTACGACAGGAGGTCACCCGGGCGATCTAGTAGTCGCGCGTGCGAAATCGGACTGGGTGCTAGGGTTTGGTCTTCAGCAAGCCAAATTCCACACTATCAGGATCCTGTCTTGATGAGATAAGGCTTCCAGGTATTAAATGCTTATTTTATATTTGTTAGGTTGGAAACAATTCTACAAACCGAAACTTGAGAGTGGATTAGGTTTTCGAGATCTTGTAGTAACCAATCAAGCATTACTTATGAAGCTGGCCTGGTTCTTTTCGAATAATCAAGATCTCTGGTGGGTTCAAGTACTTGCTAAGAAGTATGGTTCTCATTCCTGATTTTTGCAGCTCTCCCCGAAGTACGGTGCATCCCCAATTTTGCAAAGTCTTTTGAAGGGTCAGGATCTTATTCGCCTCTTTGTTTGTTCGAGAGTGGGAGATGGCACGTATATTCAAGTTTTGGGCAACCAATGGATAACAAAGCGTTCCGGCTATGCAATCGGAAGTTTTATCCCGGAAGGGATTAATATGACAATGGCTATGCTTATTGATCCCCATACTAGAACATGAAGAGTGGACCGGCTGGCAGGACTTGGATTGAACCAAGCAGAGACAAATGGTATTATGAAGATCCATATTATCTCAACTCTAGCTCTGGATGCTCAGGTTTAGACCCCATCTACTAATGGTCATTTTACTGTCAAATCAGCCTATTGGGCACTATTCGCAGAGATCTATGAAGCCTCCTCCACATCGAGCAATATAGAATTTAATTGGAAGGAATTGTGGATCAAAGATGTTGTTCCGAAGGCTCAGAAATTTGTTTGGCGAGAGTTATGTGGATGCATTCCCACCTCGCAAAGGATAACTTCTCGGCTCCCGTATGTGGATAAGACATGTTCCATCGTATGTAACGAGGATGAAACGATTGAACATGTGCTATTCTACTGCTCATTTCCCCGCGCAGTCTGGTTTGGGTCTCAACTACAAGTTCGTGTGGATGGAGATTTCAAATCCTTGAGTCGATGGATCTATCAGTTTCTGAGCCTCAAAATAGAAGATTGATCTTCTTTTAGTTATGAATTCATTATTCTGTGGAATATTTGGAAGGCCGGGAATCAGTGAATGTTTGATAGGATGAGAGCCCGCCCAGAATCGATCATTTTGGCTTCTAACACCCTATTAAGAGATCTTTCGTTCGCCAATATATAAGAAAGGTCCTAAAGCCCATCCATCCCATTGGTTGCCACTAGACTTTGGTATACGTTCAAAGTTGATGTTGATGGGGCATTGAGCAACTTACTATCGGCTACTGGAGTAATTATTCGAGATAGCTTTGGCTCCAATATCCTTTCGAAAGGGGTTATTTTTGGGGTGTGTGAAGTCTTAAAAATTGAAGCTCAAGCAATCCTTTAAGGGCTAAGAGCGCTTAAAAAAATTGCCGCCTCTACAGTCATCGTGGAAGGGGACAATCAAGTCCTTATTCATCTCCTGTAGGATGGATGTAACATCCCCCCCAAACACACAAGATATTGTCCGCTTTGCCCGTGCCCGCACGAGAACTTCCTAGGGAGGTCACCCATCCTAGAACTGCTCTCGCCCGAGCACGCTTAACTACGGAGTTCTTACGAATTCCGTAGCGGCGCACGATTTTAAAATGCGTCTTGGCAGGAAAGATGATGAGCCCCCAAACACAAGATATTATCCTCTATTGGTCTATTGGGTATCGAACCCTCAACCTCAAGGTTTTGCACTAGCGTGGTTACCATCGAACCACCTAGAACGCGTCTTCTATGTTTGGAAGGAAAAATTATATAAGTAGCTCAGAATCTCCTCCTCTCCAGGCGATGTGGGGCTAACTCATGGCCTTGTACACCTCACCTCACCTCACCTCATCCATCTTGGCATCCTAGCCTCAGGAGTCTTGGCTCTTGGCCTATTGGATCTTGGTCGTCACAATCCACCCCCCTCAGGGCTACACGTCCTCGTATAGGGTTAGAACCCCCCATCCCGAGGAAAACCGGCTCTGATACCATTTTGTAACATCCCCCCCAAACACACAAGATAATATCCGCTTTGCCCGTGCCCGCATGAGAGCTTCCCAGGGAGGTCACCCATCCTAGAACTGCTCTCGCCTGAGCACGCTTAACTACGAAGTTCTTACGAATTCCGTAGCGGCGCAGGGTTTATAACGCGTCTTGGCAGGAAAGGTGGTGAGCTCCCAAACACAAGATATTGTCCTCTATTGGTCTATTGGGTATCGAAGCCTCAACCTCAAGGTTTTGCACTAGCGTGGTTACCATCGAACCACCTAGAACGCGTCTTCTATGTTTGAGAGGGGAAATTATATAAGTAGCTCAGGATCTCCTTCTCTCCAGACGATGTGGGGCTAACTCATGGCCTTGTACACCTCACCTCATCAATCTTGGCATCCCAACCTCAGGAGTCTTGGCTCTTGGCCTATTGGATCTTGGTCATCACAATGGAGATCTCTCTCCACCATGGTAGATACAAAACCTTGTATCTGACTGCAGGCATATTACTCGGGGCTTTACCTCGTGTACTTTCTCTCACATGAAAAGAGATCTTAATGTTGGGTTTTGGCCCGACTTCACCCATCCGGACTTGGGCTTGGTCAGACTAGTGGGTAATTTGTGGGCCCAGAGGTATGTGGTTAATGGTTCTTAAGCCAACCCTAATTCTATATGTGTCGGGATTAGATCTAGGGTTTGAGAGAGTGTGGGTCCCAACTCTGGTGCATTAGGGTTGTGACACACCTTGTGCAACCCGTTACGTAACCCGAACACGTGGGAGGCCTAAAGTGGATAGGACCTAAAGGGCAAATGGGGATGCAGTATATGAGATTTAAAGGTGAGGGGATTGGGATCTCTCTATCCATCCGATCAGGTTGACTCATGTAAAACTGCAGGAAAGAGGGGGGGATCGCATAAGGGGATCGCAACCCCCTCTCTCCTCCCAGCCGTCCGTGCAAAATCCCGAGAGGAGAGAGAGAGATAGATAGAGAGAGAGAGAGATCACAACAACTTGCGATCCCCTCCTCTCCCTACCTTCGGTTTGTCCGTAGCAAACCGAAAAGGGGATCGTACAAGCTGCGACCCACCTCCCCCTTCCGTTCTCCTCTTGCCCAAGAGCAAGACTAAGAGAGAGAAAGAGAGAGAGAGAGAAGGGGGGGCTGCAGCAGGTCTAATCACAACCCTTCCTCCCCTTCGATCATCTTGGTCCGCTAGAAAAGTGAAGAGAGGTAGAGAAGATCCGGCTACCCCTTCTTCCTCCCCTTGAGGTCTTGTTCTCCGTTAGATCGAATAGAGAGAGAGATTGAACCCTTCGGCTTCGTAATTCATCTCTCTCGTCTTATCAATCTCTAAGGGGGTCTCCACGTGCGTTTGGTCATCAAGAAGAATCAGAGTTGAAGGCTTCCACCCGAGATCGTCGGATCTCATGGCTCGCTATCTCTTCCTCTATTGAGATTAGGATCTTGCAAGAGTAAGAATTTGTCTACATCAATTCTATTACGGATCATCATCACTCGATGAATTATGGCCGGATGTACGTTTTGATCCACTGCTTCTGCATATGGTCTCTATTTTCATCGTTTTCAGAGTCAATGGTTCTCAATAATAGAGACATCCACATGTTTTATGTAGAAAAGTTCTTACACTTGGTATCAAAGCGTAGGTTTTCTCTGATTGGTTATTTTTGTAGTTAAAGTTTGGATCGCTAATAGGTCAATTCAAGTTCTTTGAACCCGTTAACGATCGACAAGGGGATCGTTTGTTTTTTCGATTTAATCTGCAAATATTTTTGTCTTTGATTTATCAAAAATTTATAGATTCGAAAACGATCCTACGACATACGTACTACGTTCCCAATTTTTTGGAATGGAAATTTTATCCCATAGGATCCGTTGTTTGGCCATAAATAGCAATTGTGGGTTATTTTGAATTCTTTCCGTCGAATAAGGTTTTTGCTCGGTGGTACTATATGGATAATTATTTTGATACAGTTTTCAGGATCAGGGTATGCCTCTGACTCTCTTTTATTTATATAGCAATATGTTAAGATCCCTTCTTGCAATCGTTAATGGGTCTTTTCCGGTTACGTGAACCCATTATCGATTGACAACGGACCGCACATATTTTTTCTGCTCCGATTGACTATCTAGGTTTTAAAGGGCGTTTTACGATCGACAACCGACCCTTCGGTTTGGCTTATACTGAGGGATGGGTTGAGTAGGCCACGCTGCAAATCGTAAACTTGAGATGGTTGATCGGAATCTGGTAGATCCAAAATTCAAGTCATGTGGCAACTTTCGCCCCATTTTGGGAATCGAATCAGAGCGAAGGGTTGTATGCCACAAGATAAGTTTATTTCAATCATAAGTTTTGGTGTACGGGTTTTAATCGATTTTTTGGCCAAATTCAGTTCCCTCGGTCTTGCTATATGAATAATTGTATAGGTTTTGCAAATGGTCAAGATCTAAAAGCCCTCCCGTGGGGAGTGATTCAAGACTAGCCAAAGCATTCTGGTTCATTCTCCTTGAGTGATCATGCAGCATGTGCCATGGGGTGCATTAAATCATATAAATCTGACTGATCATGACATTCCTCTTCTGGTTGTATCGATATTAGAGGTTGCCTTTACCCAAAGGGAGGCGATCCCCAATACCATGCAATTAGAATAATGAGATAAATTATATATGGAGAAAATGATTATTCTGCTACTCACAGGAAAAGAATCATTGCTTAGGCTTCTTATACAATTCACCGATCTTATCGAAAAATGTGAAGTTTTTTTTTGGACTTTAGTAAAACTCCAGTGGGGCGCCTTTGCCCATAGAGAGGTCTGAGTTTTACTAACTGATAATTAGCATAGGCTAATCATCAGATAAAAAATAATTTATTTCTGCCTTGTATTAATATAAGTTTTCATTATCTAATCATCCCACCCTATGTCTCAGACCTTATCCTGAACCTTACCTCCATGTCTAGAGAGATTTTCTCGGACATAAGGGACAAACTATCAACTAAGCGTTTGACCGATAATAAAGTAGTGCAAGAGTATATCATACATATGTATGACACTACTTTGGTGTGTTATGAATCATATTCATTCTCATAATCTGACAATGACTGGTGGATTGATTATGTATCAACAATCCATATATCTACCATCATGCATGTGTTTCTCGACTTATGAGACCCAACCGATGTAGAGAATGTCATATTCTCGGGGAATAAGCTAAGTTCCAAGGTAGAAGGCATGGGGACCTCCAGAGTAATCCTCCAGACTGGATACTTTTTGGACTTAGATAGAGTTTTCTGTGTTTCAGATTTTCTCTGAAAATTTACTATCTTTTTCAAGATCGAGGCCTATGGGTTTTGTTTTTAGTTTAATGGTTTTATCATTCTGATCAACAAAGATTCAGTTCTCATAGACTTTGGTAGGTTAATTGATGGCTTATACAAACTGGACATAAACTCTAAAAGTAATTACTCCATGATGACTGTAAAAGAAAACATTATCAGTAAGGATTCTTTCTCTCTATGGTTAAAGAGGTTAGTAAATAAAGGAGTTCTAAAGATCCTTGACTTTATCGATTTCGAAATTTATAGTGACTATATAAAGGAAAAGCAGACCTCTGATAAGGTTTATTGTCCATCGCACTCACCGAAATAGTAGAAGCTAAAAATACTCATTTTCTTGAAAGTGACAATTTCAGTGGGAGTGTTCATACATAAGAAATTATGTTTGAGGAGATACGAGTTCAGTTTAAGTACCCATAATATAGGAGGTATAAGTTGATCATACGGTAGTTCCTGATCAGCTAGTTCCTAACATTTCAACTGATATAGAATAAGTTGCTACTGAGCTTGTATAGAGAAACTGATAGATTTTCAGAAGATCCAAGAGAAGATGTAGAATGACAATTTCTACCAACTACAAAGTATACCTCCTAGAGTAAAAGAAATCCAACACTATTGTCGAACTGCCTCCAGATCTCAAAACATTTTCTGAAGCTATGAGCAGAAGAGATTTTACAAAATGGTTAGATACCATAAAAGATAGGATGAAATCCTTGGTGGATAATTAAGTTTAGGATTTAGTAGTGTTACTTAAATGGGTTAAGGCCATCGGCTGTGAGCAGGTCTATAATACCAAACTGATGTCACAAGTAACATCGAACGATATAAGCGAAGACTTGTAGCCAAGGGTTTTATTCAAAGAGACGCCATTGATTATCATAAAACATTCTCTCCAGTTTCGAAGAAGGATTTATTAAGGATAATCTTGGCTTTAGTAGCTCACTATGATCTTAAGCTACAACATATGGATGTCAACTAGTCTACAAGTTGAAGAAGTTATTATACGAACTGAAACAGACATCCCAACAGTGGCACTTGAAGTTCCATAATGTTATTACCTCATTCGGTTTCATAGAGAACATTATGGGTCATTGCATTTACCTTAAATTTCATGGGAGCCATTATGCATTTCTAGTCTCATATGTGGATGATGTTCTTCTGGCTAGCAATGGATTGGAGGATGATACACACGACGAAATAGTTTCTCTCTCATAACTATGACATGAAAGACTTAGGCAAGACATCCTGAGTGATTGTCATCGAGATGATCAGGGAACGTTCTCAAAGATCATTGTGATTGTCTCAAAGGGCCTATGTTGATAAAGTTTTGAAAATATTTAATTGGAAAAATATTCACCGGGTATTGCTCCCATCGTTAAAGATACAGATTCAGCTTGTCCCAAAATCCGATAAACTCTCTTGGAAGAGAGGCTATGAAAAACATTTCATATGCATATGCAGTTGGTAGTGTGATGTATTTGTAGGTTTGTACTAGACCAGACATCAGTTTTGCAATAGGAATATTGAGTTGGTACCAGAGTGATCTAGACATGGATCCCTAAAATGATGTCATGAGGGTCATGAGATATCTTTAGGAGATGAATGATTATATGCTTACATACAGACACTCTGAAGTAGAGTTTGTTACACTCTATGAGGCAATATTACAGGCTTCTTAGCTAAGGAATTTTGTCACTATGATTGTGGATTCCATATCTAGACCTATAAAGTTCTATTGTGACAATAAGGCTGTTGTGTTCTTATCAAAGAACAACAAGATCGGGAGTCGTAGCATGTACATTGACATAAAGTATCTTGTTATGGAGGATGATCAATAGTTGATAAGATCATCGTTGAGCATATTGGTACAGAGTTTATGTTTGTAGATCCAATGACCATGGGATTATTATCGGTTCAGTATAAGGGTCATGTGGATAGCATAGGGCTTCAAAGCTTATTGTACGTATGATTATGTTTTTACTTTTTCCTTTAGTAGCTAATAAAGTTTATATTTTTATCTCACTTTGGATATGTATACTTAAGTTCATGAGACATACAGTAGGACCTTAGAGTAAGCCTTGGTCTTTTACTCATAAAGTTTGATAACCACATAAAGTGCTTATTCAGAGAGAATTGGTCATAGCGTAATGCGTGAAAGAATATCTGCATGTAAGAATATAACCGCCACGATTCATGTGACGATGAATCTTTGTCTAAGTAAAGGAATATCTCTTAAAGTTATGGGACTAGTTTGGTTTTGCAAAATAAAGTGTGTGCACACTAAGGTCTTTTCAAACCGAGTCATTACCCACTAGTGTGTGTGTGTGTGTTTTTCAATTTTTTTTTTTTTTTGTTATTGGGTTTCGTTTACCAAGTGGGAGAGTGTTGGGTTTTGGCTCGACTTCACCCATCTAGACTTGGGCTCGGTCGAACTAGTGGGTAATTCGTGGACCCAGAGGTATATGGTTAATAATTATTAGGCCAACCCTAATCCTATAGGTGTCGGGATTAGATCTAGGGTTTGAGAGGGTGCGGGTCCCGATTCTGGTGCATTATGGTTGTAACATACCTTACGCAACCTGTTACGTAACCCAAACGCATAGGAGACGAAAAGTGGATAGGACCTAAAGGACAAAAGAGGCTTGATTTAAAGAGGAGAGGATCAGGATCTCTCTATCCATCTGATCGGGTCAGCTCGCGTGAAACCGCAGGAGAGAGAGAGAGGGATTGCATAAGGGGATTCCAACCCCCTCTCTCCTCCCAGCCATCCGTGCAAAATTCCGATAGGAAAGAGAAAGAGATATCACAACAACTTGCGATCCTCCCCCTCTCCCTGCCTTCGATTCGTCCGTAGCAAACCGAGAAGGGGATCGCACAAGTCGCAAACCCCCTTCCCCTTCCGTTCCCTTCTTGCCACACACACATACACACACACACAAACACACACACACACACATAGAGAGAGAGAGAGAGAGAGAGAGATGAGAGAGAGAGAGAGAGAGAGGGGGCTAGGGCTACAACAGGTATAATTTGCAGCCCTCCCTCACCTCTAATCGACCTCTAAGGGGGTCTCCACGTGCGTTTGGTCGTTAAGAAGAATCGGAGTTGAAGGCTTCCACCCGAGATCGTCGGATCTCGTCACTCGTTATCAGTTCCTCCATTATGATTAGGATCTCGCAAGAGTAAAAATTTAACAGAATCAATTCTATTGCGGATCGTTATCACCCGACGAATTATGGCCGGAGGTACTTTCGATACCCCTCTTTCGCATATGGTCTCTATTTTCATCGTTTTCAAAGCCAATGTTTCTCAATAATAGAGACATCTGCATGTTCTATGTAAGAAAGTTCTTACACTTAATTCCTATGCTGATGCTATGGTCAAGTTCACCCTTCAGTAGCGATCCGTGCTTTCATCGGCTTCAATACCTAATTATATTTCTTTGCTTGTTTCTTCAGAAAAGTTGTATCCCAATAATGACTATACTGGATTTTTCCGGACTGGGGCACTATGAATAGAACCCCCATAGTTCCTAAAAAAAAACAAAACAAACTATACTCAACTTTGATAATTCACTTCTTACCGTCTCATTTTGAGAGCATTTTTGCAATCCGATTGATATTTTGCACTAGCTTATGGCCCAATCATGGTGTGCCATGTCATCTATTAAAAAGGACATAATTGGGATATTGAATTGTGGCATACGTCCAGTAGCGAGTGTAGTGCTCATTATACCCTTTTAATGAACAACGTGGCATACCTCGATTGGATCGTAAGCAAGTACAACAAATCAACGGTCGCAAAAATACTCTCAATTGTTTTCACTCGTCTTTACTGTATAAAGGACAAGGGCCTTATGAATTAATTTCCAATTCTACCCCTAAAGAAACAACAAAGGAGATAATTTTCACTCATCTCAATAAGCAGAGGGCAGGTTCACTCTTTTTTTTTTTTTTTGTGACTTGGTGGTTTTAAATTGAGGGACTCGTATTGTCCTAGTCACAATATACCATTTCTCAGGAGCAAATAGGTCACGCATCTTTATAAGAGAGTGACCGGGTCTGCACTTAGAAATGGTATATTGGGATGGCAACGGATGAGCTAAATTGGTAACCTGACCCGACCCAACCCTACTGAGTTGGGTTTTGGATGAAAGTAGTTGGGTTTGGACGGGTTTGGGATTTATGAAATAAAATCAGATCGTATTTGGGACGGTGTTGGGATGGAAGTAGTTAGGTTTGGGCGGTTCAGATCGGAGAGGAGGGGTTTGCTGCCTCGTATCCAAGGGGTGAGGAAGGCCATGCCTCTCCTCCCTCTCGTTGTAGATAGAGTTTAGAAAATACGGAAATGGATGGCCTCACCATTGGTGGTTGGGACTCCCCGAAAAGGAAGAGGGTGAGACCCTCATTCCCATTGCATCCATGGGTATTCCTTCCCATTGTATCTCATTGGGTACGGAAATGATTGGGTTTGACAAGGGTATATTGGTCATGAATATGGAAAATGGAGGCTATTTAAGTATTGATGGGGCACGAATAACATTTCCTAAAGAATAATCAATCAATCTAAGATAGGAGGCCTATGTGTAATTTACCCCCTCCAAGGGGAGAGAAAATTTGACCACCGGCTTTTGACAATCGGAATCACAACCGCCCAGTGGCATTCTGTCACATATGCTACAACCCCGATGAAAATTATCTCCTTACCCCTTACCCGTTAAAAGATCATTTTCATCGAGGTTGTTGTGTGTACCTTTCTCTCTCAGAGCCGGCCGCGCAACAGTCGGAGAGAGAGAGGGGGGGGGGGGGGGGGGGGGGGGGGGGTCGGCCACGCAACAAACACCCCCCTGGCTTCGGTCGGCATGTCATCAGACAAAGGAGGGGGCAGCACCTCCCCCCCCCCCCCCTCCTTGCATCGGTCGACCGGTCATCAGAGGGGGGCAGCAGCCCCCCCTCCTTGCCATCGATCGGCCGGTCATCAGAGGGGGGCAACAGCCCCCCCCTCCTTGCATCGGTCGGCCGGTCACCAGACAAAAGGGGAGGCAGCACCCCCCCTTGTCTCGGTCGGCCGGTCACCAGACGAAAGGGGAGGCAGCCCCCCTTGTCTCGGTCGGCCGGTCACCAGACGAAAGGGGGGCAGCACCCCCCCCCCCCCACCCCCCTTTTGGCTCGGTCGGCCGGTCACCAGACGAAAGGGGGGCAGCCCCCCCCCCCCCCCCCCCCCCCCCCCCCCTCTTTGGTTCGGTCGGCATGTCACCAAAGGAGGAGGGACAACACCCCCTCTCCTTTTGGGCTCTTGTCGGCATGTCATCAAAGGGGGAGGTAGCACCCCCCCCCCCCCCCCTCTCTACTTCGGTCGGCATGTCACCAAAGGAGGAGGGACAGCACCCTCTTTTCTTTTGGGCTCTTGTCGGCATGTCATCAAAGGGGGAGGTAGCACCCCCCCTCTCTACTTCGGTCGGCATGTCACCAGACCAAGGGGGGTCGGCCATGCAACAACCCCCCTCTCTCTTTCGATGGGACGTGCAACGAGCCGAGGTGTGAAGCAGCAGTCGAACCCGGAGATCTCTCGGTGCTGACAACGCTCCGCGATTTCCGGCCCAAACTCACCAGGTGTCAACCGCGCGCCACGTCACCGCGGCGGTTGAGCTCATTGCGGGGACACGTCACCCACCCGATTTTCGCGGAGCGTCGTAACCGTCACCCCCGCCACTATAAAAGGGGACATACCCCTTCAGCGAGAGGAGGAAGAATTCTGGAGGAAACGCTGCCCGTTTCGTCCCGGAATTTGCGGAGCTGCGGAGGTCGGTCGGTAGGTAGCCAGAGACTGTCTGCGGAGGCCAGTCGGTAGCCAGATACTGTCTGCAGCGACCGGTAGCCAGATACTGTCTGCAGCAACCGGTAGCCAGATACTGTTTGCAGCAACCGGTAGTCAGACGCTGCCTGCAGCGGTTGGTAGTCTGAGTGAAATTGCAGAGGTCGGTAGTTTAGGAGACCGGTTCTCGGGGTTTGTAATTGGGGTTAAGGTGAGAGATTGTAACCGAAAGAATAATCTTAGTGCATTCTCGCCCCGCCCGTGGTTTTTTTCCCTTCGACGTTGCGAAGGGGTTTTTCCACGTAACCACCGTCTCTTCTTTGCATTTGGCTTGTTGGATTGTGCTCGCCACCCGAACCGCCCGGTTCGACTAAAAACCCCCCACAGTTGTGACTTATGTAGCACAATACCACTAAGTCCGGTCATCAATTAATGGGGAAGAGACAGGTTTTTCGCCCAAGTTACAGGCTGCGACAAAGGGACCCCTTATCCCCTTATCTTTTTTCATTGTTGACCCAAGTTCTTCATTGGTAAATGAACCAGAGCCTACTTTCTGGGGATGTTGATGGTTTCATCTTCATGAGGGGCCAGGCACCAGTCATGACATTGGCCTACGCAGATGATTTCTTATTCTTCTCGAGAGCCACATTATTGGATGCTTGGGGGTTATGAGCACTATTTGATCGGGTTCCTAGGAGTATTAGTCTCTGCATCAATCCACACAAGTCGAGTATTAAATTATCTAAGTGTTTCAGCTCATCTACAATGTCGACTGGCCCGGGTTTTTGTGATACTAGTAGTTGAGGGCACTTGGTTGCATCTGAGGGTCCCCATAAATGGAACTCGAGTGCCGGCGGTTCAATTCCAATCTGTCGTACACATTTTGCTCTCGAAGGTATCTGGTGGAAAACGAAATTGTTGTCTCAATTAGGGAGGTTAGTACTAGTACAATTTGTGTTCTCAGCCATTCCAATCCATCTAATGATGGCGAGAGGACTTCCGGTGGGTTTATTACATAAGATGGATTGAATCTACTTCAACTTAATTTTTTTGGGGGTCATTCATCCGAGGAGCGCAGATTACATCTCGTTTCATGGGAGGCCATCACTAACGAGTATGGGCGGGGGAGGCTTGCAAGTTCAGAGTTTTGTTACTAGGCAAGCCCAGTTTGGTGTGGCTTCGTTAATCCCTCTCCTATCCTGAAACCGTTTCGGGGATGGTGTGGATATGAGAGAAGTATAACATAACTGAGACTAATTGGCATGAGTGGAACCGTCAGGGTGCTTCAGCATGGCTAACTGGGACTACTAGGGCAGTGAGGAAAACAGTTCTCTCCGTTGGGGTTTCGACCAAAGTACATTCGCTTATTGCACACATTGTCGCGTGTGCCAGCTGCTATTGCGTCTGTGGGTGGTGAGTGGTCAAGGGCACAGTTGTTGCCCCTGCATATTCCACCTCGTTTGAAGCTCTTTTTATGAAAATTCTTTCACCAGGCTCTACCAACAGCCTCTGTACTTCGACATTGCCTGCAATGGGGATTTGCGACTTGTCCATGGTGCCAAGATCCGAAGGCGGATGCTTATCATGTCTTCTAGGGATGTCGTAACACGATCGAGATGTGGTATCATGTTTAGCGACTCACTAGTATCGAGTTCGGGTCTGGAGTGATGGGGGCATTAGAGTCCAATGCAGAGATACAGCAACACGATACCCTACCATGTGAGATCCGAACAGTGACAATGTGACTAATACTAAGTTTGTGCGAGCAATGGTGGTCCAAAGGAGGTGGGTGAATGGTGCCCCGCAAGCTTAGTATTAGTCCATTGCTACTAAATTAAAAGTTTTGGATCCATTCTTTCTAAATAAATTAAATTTTAATCTTTTTTAAAATTGCTGAAATAAAAAAAGATGAGCATCTTTCCAAACACCAACTGGCCAGATTTCCAACTTCCATATTTCCCTAATATAATATGACTAATATATTAGAACAATATGATAAAGAAATCTAGAGATGTATTATTCCCACTTCTAATTAAATTGGTGCGTTAAACTGAAAATTAAAAAAAAAATTGTGACAAAGAGGAGAAAGATCATCTAAAACTTCCATTCACAAACTCCAGCATCCATCCAAACTACAGATTCATTAGAAGAAAGAGAACAAGACCAAACACCTACAGACATCACCACCCACCATCAATCTACAGACCTAATTAAATCAAAAGAAAGCAAGAAGAGGGGAGGGGGGGTTCTAGGACTCGTCATCAGCAGGGGCAGACTTGGAGGCCCCGGCTTTCTTGGGGAGGAGGAGGTTGTGGATGTTGGGCATCACACCGCCGTTGGCAATCGTGACGGTGCCGAGCAGCTTCGACAGCTCCTCATCGTTCCTCACCGCCAGCTGAATGTGCCGGGGCACGATCCTTGTCTTCTTGTTGTCCCTTGCCGCATTCCCTGCCAGCTCCAACACCTGGTGGAAGAACATTATGTTTTGAATAAATCCGGTGAATTAATACAAAAAAGGAGCAAACTTTATGAATTCCCATATGTGTGATGGACCGAATTTGAAGAGATATCAGTAAGAAAAATCCACAACAATTAAAAAGATAGCAAATTCTACGTATAATCCTCACAAAATCAAATTTTCTACGACGTGGGCAAAAGGATGATATTTTTAAAAGTACCAAATCTATTCCCAAAATACACGAGAGTGGAAGCAACTTAATTGATGAGAAACAGCGAATTTCGAAGGAGTAATCACAACCCACTAGGAAATTTCGAAGTTACCCCAAATAAATTCCCACTTTCAAAACAGAGGTTGCTTCCAATTACAATGCGCCTAACAAACTTTCTACGAAAAAAATCCCCAAATAGATTCCCAAAATACCCAGAAGCAGAAGAACCAAATCTATAAAAGGAATTGGTGATTTTTTGAATAAAAGAGAGAATTTCAAACGCAACAATCGATAACCATTGAAATTTCTGAAGGATCGGGGCAAAAAGTAGGAATCTTGAGATGAACAAATCAATTCCTAGAAGGGCCGGAAGGCCAAGAACAGTAGAAACGTGGGAGAGACGGATCCATTACCTCGGCGGCAAGGTATTCGAGAACGGCGGCGAGATAGACCGGTGCGCCGGCGCCGACGCGCTCGGCGTACTTGCCGGCCTTGAGAAAGCGAGCGATGCGGCCAACAGGGAACTGCAGCCCTGCCTTGCTGCTTCTCGACGTCGCCTTCTTCGACGCCCCGGATCCGATCGCCTTCCCCCTTCCGGCCATGTCAACGAGAATTAGGGCGTGGATCTGTTGTAGAGAGAGAGAGAGAGAGAGAAGAGAGATGAGGATCACCAATGGGTTCTGCAATATTTATAGAGTTCCGATCAGGTTCGTTGGATTTTTGGCCAATGAGGAGAGAGTACACGGATCGTGATCACAGCCATCTCTTTGCATTAGATTTGGACGGTTCGATATACCGTAAAGGATGCCATAGAATCTATGGCGGGCACGTGTGGGCCATGTGTGATGCAGGGGTGGTGGTAATCGGGTCGGTTTGAAATCCAAACTAAGCCCAATTAGTCACAGACCCAAACCGACCCGACCCACACTAAGATCATGTTGGGTCGGGTTGATTTTCGGGTCAACAATTGGTCCAGAAAATAATAGCTATAGGCTATTTATTAGTGTTGCTTAGAGAAAGGGATTAGGATTTGGAAGAAAAGATGATTCTTTTTTTTTTGGTACCAAATTTAGCTATTCCATAACACAAAATATTACAACGACAAAGCACGGAACAAACATCAAGGTTACACCTCACGGCGGATTGCCCGCCCTCGATCATACACAAAGGACTGGGCATCCCATCTTGCGATCTCTAGCAGGTCCGGCGCAAAGGACGAAGTGCGCACCTCCGTTTTCCTTTCGGTCTTCCCCACTCCAGCGAGCCAATCAGCCGCCCGATTGCCTTCACGGAATATGTGTGAAACTCGCAAACATGAAAAGCTTTTGAGGATAGTGGCTATATCTTGCATCATGGGATGGTCATCTCCTAATCGGTTGAGTTTGTTGATGATAGTTTGGGCATCGCCCTCAATCCAGAGTGGCTTGTTGGGGATGATGGCAACCGCTAGGTTGAGCCCCTCCCACAACCCCCGAAGTTCCGCATGAGGCACCGCCCTGGTTTCCATGCCGTAGCTCCCCGTAACCAGAATCCTCCCATGCCAATCCCGAATGATTGCTCTAGCTCCAGCTTTTGAGGTGTCGGCATCCACTGCTCCATCGAAGTTTAGCTTGTATTTGTTTTCCCCTGGAGGAGTCCACGCCACACCAATGGTTTCTCGATTCCGACCTTGGCACTGCACCCCAAACAACCTAAAGTTAGATTCCATGAATTCTTTTGTATTGGTTCTCACCAACCAAACAGCCCTCTCTACTTTTAGTGTAACACCATCAAAAATTTCCCTGTTTCGTTGTTTCCATAGATCCCACAATGCGTTGATGGCCAAAGCTGCCTTCTTTTTTCCTTCCTGACTCTTGGATTCCTGCAAAATAATGGATATATTAAAATCATTAATGCAGTGGAAATTAAAAGTAGTTCCTTCTTGTCTACCAAGTTCTGCCCAATAATCTTTTGCAAAGGGGCACATAAACAAGGCATGGTTAGCATCCTCATAGTCACCCGCACACCGGCTACAAAGGGGATCCAAAACCATCCCACGCCTTATAAGGAGAACTTTTGAAGCAATTCTATTGTGTAGCACTTTCCACCCAAAGCATTTGGCTCTTGGTGTAGCCCAGGACTTCCAAAGACCTGCCCAATTAATGATATTGATGCTATTGGTATTATCGGCCTCAGGATTAGCATCATCGCCACCAAGGATGGCCTCAGAGTCACCATCCATGGCCTGACAAAGTAACTTGTAAGCAGTGCTGGTAGAGAAGACAACTTGTTCCATCGGACCCCAAACATAATTGGGTTTTCCTTCATTAGTCAAGATGGGAGTGTTCAATATCTTGGTTGCAATGGAAGGAGTAAAAAATGTAGTAATTAGACCACTATGCCATTTTCCATTGCCATCCATAAGATCTTTGATCGATCTCAAAATATTTCCCATACTATAATCCATAGCGAGCGGGGCATACCGAAGAGGGTAGACATCTAGCCATGGAGTATCCCACAAGCTAAAGTTAGCATTTTTGAAAGGACAAGTTTTCAGGTGGTTCCTCACAATAGGCACGCCCTTTTCAAGAGCCCGCCAAGCCCAAGAGCAATTCTTAGGGTGTTTCCAATCCCAAATATTATCATTTAGCTGATATTTGGATTTGCAGAAAGATGTCCATAATTTGTTAGGGTTTGCAACAATCTCGAAAACTTTCTTCCCCATAAGAGCTTGCCATATAAGCTCGATCCGTCTTATGCCTAAACCTCCTTGGTCCAATGGGGAGCAAACCTTACCCCAATTGATGAGGTGCAATCCTTTAGATCCATTGGTGCTCCATAAGAATTGGCATAAGATTTGCTCTAACCCATAGACAACACTCTTGGGTATTCAGGAACAACTCATAGTGAATATAGGCATCGAGCAAAGGACAGCTTTAATGAGAGTTAGGCGACCAGAAAAAGATAGGGCTCTGGCTTTCCAACCCGAGACACGCCTAAGAATTTTATCAATAAGAACAGTGGCAATATCATTGGCCAGAATCCTCCTGCCACTGATCTGGAGTCCCAGGTAATTGATCATGCCGCTCGCCTCATTCATGCCCATGGCATTCCTAATATTAAGTCTCTGGTCATTACTCACTCCTTTTCCGAAGAGAATAGAAGACTTAGCCTTGTTCACTTTTTGGCCCGAGGCTTTGCAATAATTATTGACGGTCCTGTCTAAAGTGTCGCATTCACTAGCCGTGGCTTGTGCAAAGAGAATGCAGTCGTCAGCGAAGGCAAGAGAATGCAATTTTCTTTCTCCCTCCCGCGAGCTAATGCCACTGATTTTACCTTGAGATTGAAGTATGTCAAGATTTCTACTAAGAACCTCTGCCCCGAGAATGAAGAGGTAAGGGGAAAGAGGATCGCCTTGTCTAAGCCCTCTGGTCGATCTAAACCAGGTCGAGGGAGAACCATTGATGAGAATAGCAAAAGAGGGCCTCTCAATGCAAACCCTAATCCAATTAATCCACTTCTCACAAAACCCAAATTTTTTAAGAACACTGGTAACGAACTCCCAAGTCATCCTATCATAGGCTTTTTCCATGTCTAACTTAAGGGCCAAGGTGGCCTCATTTAACCCGTCGTACTCCATAGAGTGGAGAGCCTCCTGGGCTAACAAAATATTATCTGTGATATTCCTCCCTTTGACAAAAGCAGCTTGTTCCTCGGAGACTAAGATAGGCATTAGCCATTGCATTCTCTTGACCAAAATTTTAGACACCGTTTTATAGACCACATTACACAAACTAATGGGTCTATAATGCTCTGGGACTTGGGGATCAGTATTCTTAGGAATAAGGGCCAGGTAAGTATCTTTCCAATTATCCGGCATCCTATTACTCCTAAAAACTTGTTGAATGGCAGCACAAACATCCAAGCCCACAACCGACCAGTTGTGGGTATAGAATTCAACCGAATACCCATTTGGGCCAGGGGCTTTGTTAGTGGGAAGGCTAAAAAGGACCTCCCTGATTTCCTGGTAGGAAATCGGCCTAGTCAGCATCTCATTATCCCTATCCGACATGAGGGTGGGAATAGCATCCAAAATATTCATATCCTCCCGAGCACTCGGGAGGTTCCATTGACGCTTGAAATGAGAGACCAACGCCCTACTGATATCACCAAAGGTTTCAGCTATACCTCCATTCTCATCCAAGATGGAACGAATCCTATTTTTGTTTCTCCTGATAATAGTCGACCTATGAAAGTAAGCCGTGTTCCTGTCTCCCCCTTTTAACCATTGGACTCTGGATTTCTGCCTCCAAAGGGTTTCCTCCATGGCTAGAAGATTATGATAATCCGCGGTATTGGTCTTAAGGTTATCCTTCTCCACCTGGGTCAAGGCCCTAAGACTCTCTATAACTAGGGCTTTCTCAATGTAGCTTTTCAGCTTCCCAATCTTAAGGGTCAGGTTACCTATGATGTGTTTGTTCCACCATAGCAGGGCGCTTCTAGTAGCCACCAGTTTGCAATCAAAAGCACGATGACTACCAACCCTACCCTGCATATTCCAAGCACTAGCCACCACCGCAATGCAGTCCGGGTGTTGAATCCAAAAATGTTCAAATCTAAAAGGGCGCATCCCCTTCTCAACCGTAGGTTCAAGGGCTACCAGAAGCGGACAATGATCCGAGGCGATACGGGCAAGATGTTCCACATACGCCTCAGGAAATAAATCCATCCACCCTTGAGAACACAACACTCGGTCCAATCGGACCCAAATTTGATCACCCCCTACCTGGTTGTTGGTCCAAGTAAACTGGGCACCTCTAAAACCTAGATCAATCAAACTATTATCTTCCACACAGGCACGAAACTCCTCCACATCCCTATCAAATCTAAACCCCTCTCCCCCTCTCTTGTCCTCAGGGTTAAGAATAGAATTAAAATCACCCATCACCACCACTGGTATGCCCAGACTACAAACTGCAGTAAGACAATCCCACAGAATACGACGCTCACACCCATTATTACGAGCATAAACAACAACAAGGAGCCACCTCCTCCCCGCACTATCGGTTATAAGAGTAACTAGCGATTGACTATTATGGGAAGAGAAGGATAGCGTACCTGCATGAATCTTCCAAAGCAAAATAATACCTCCCGATCTCCCCAACGCTGGAACGCATTCACAGTTCCAATCCGGCCCCAAGTTCTGAGCCACCCAGTTTGCATCCGTACTGGAGGCATGAGTTTCCACCAAAGCGATAATGTCTGGATGCTGATCCTCTACCAGCTTCTTGCAATGAAGGAAGCTAGCCTTGCGCCGAATTCCTCTACAATTCCAATTTATTATCTTCATTAAATAACTAAAATGGAGAAGGAAATAGGACACACCCAGAAAACCAGATGAGTTAGTTAAACTCCCTGTTGGGTGGAGATGTACTCCAACCCATTACCCCCTTGCTGCTCAAGGGAATCCTCCTTCCTTCTTTTCGCGCCGTGATCCTGCCCCATGCCCTCATGCCCCACCTGGAGACGGAGAGAAGCAATCGAAGAGATGCACCCCAAGGTGTCGGAACCTCCCACCCTCTTTGCTCCAGCCACCGTTCCTTCCAGAACGGCTTTCTCAACATCCATTGCCAGCTCATCATGGGTGTCCCCCAGCTCCCTTCTCGTTGGATTACTACCTGATGCAACCAACGCCCTTCTCCGTTGGAATTCCTCTTCTCCTATCCCCCCGGTCAGACCTGAGCCAACTCGTTCTCCCCCTCGGTGCCCCAACAACCGAAGCCGCCCAACACCACCCCTTCCAGCAAGTGGTGAAGTTGGCAGGTTATTCTTTGCCGAGAAAGAAAGAAAAATGGGAGAAGAAGTGGGCTTCAAAACCAAATTTGAAGGTGGGTCTGGTGGCTCCTCACACCCCCCGGGTGAGGATACCCCATCCCTCCTACCAACTTCATGTGCCTGTATGTCGGACACCTCACCCCCTTCAAACTGACCCCTGGAATCCTGCTCCTTAGAATTATCCTCCAGCCCCCCATTGCCAATATTTGGGTTGCCCCCACCTTGACGACTCACGTCAGCTACACCTTTTAACTTCTCACCACTCAGCAAGCTAGGTCCCAAGTTACTTTTTTGTGAACCCTGCACCACGAGTCGCTTGATCGGCCCATATGTTCCTCTCCCCTGATCCAGATCTTGTTGTGGTGTCTTGTGTCTAGCCGTATGCCTAGCAAAAGACGCACCTTCAGCCATTTGTTTACCACCTTCCCGTTCCACGGTTCCGGATTTAGCCCTAGATTGGCTCTTGCCTTCTGCCCCTGGTCCGATCCCATCATTCTGTGCCTCCTCCACTTGGCATCCAGCCATAGCTTCTCTCATCGGCGCCGCAGGCGGGAAGTCCGGTTCGGCCCGATCTCGATTCAGCCGGACTTCGTAATCTTTTCGGTACGGATCGCTCCTCATCTTGTTCCCCAGGCCGCCGCCCCTAGCTCCACCACGTCCGGCGGTCCAGGCTCTTCTACGACCTCTGTCCACAATGGTCCACTCCCCCTCTTCATTGTTTGTGTTCACCTTTGTATTTGCTGCGGCCTCCTCCATCGGTACACAATCATCCATTTCATGTTGCTCTGCATCTTTGGCCTCAGCTGAAGCTTTGCTCCCACTACAAGTGTTCCTCATATGTCCTACTCTTCCACAAGAATGGCAAAAAATAGGTAGGTCTTCGTATTCAAACCTCAACCATTTGGTATTGTTACCCAACCTCATTTTCACTCCCTGGACCAAAGGGAGATCCAGATCAACCTCAACACACACCCTAGCAAATTTGCCACGACCTTTCTCATTTGTGAAAATATCTGTGTCTATCGGTTTACCCGCCGCCGCTGCCGCCGCTCCGATCAGATCCCTTGCCCAACTTTCATAAGGGAAGTTGGGAATTCTGATCCAAATTGTTGCCTTCGAGATAGAGTCAGTCTCTGGATTGAACTCCGGATGCCATGCTTCCAAAGCTAGGATTTGGCCATTGAAAACCCAGGGCCCCCCCAACCTAGCTGCCATCAGATCCTCTATCATCCCAAATTGGAACAACAGAAATCCTCCATTGAGGGGAACAATATCCAGAGATCCAGCACTTTTTCATCTTTTTTCTATTATCTTCCCTAAGATCTCAGGTGGGATCCCTCTCCCCAAGCACTTCCCAACAAGGCACAACTTCATAGCGTCCCTGTCTCGCTGCACTCTCTCCGGGGGAATGGTGATAACGCCATTGATGACTTTTGGCCATTCCTTCATCTCTTCTTCTGTGAACGCTCCTCCCATTCTAGCACTTCCTCCATTCTTGAACAAACCTACCCATGGGTTGCTTGTAGTGGCTCTGCTACTCGCATCTCCCTGTACACCGGGCTTGCTCGCCTCCGCACGGCTGGTGGGAGCCTCGTGCCCGCCATCGCAACTCGATGGGGGAAAAGCCCCATCCGGATTCGGAGACTCCATTGCCATCACTTCTCTACAAAGAGACTTCGGTACGGATCTGCAACCTCGCTCGCCTGACCCCTAACCTCGCTGGATCTGCAACCTCCCTCGTTGACGAACCTCCAGATCCCGATCTCGCCTACCTCAGGCAGTCGCTGACGAATCTCCAGATCCCGATCTCGCCTTCCAGAACGGGCCGAACCTCCAGATCCCGTCGCTGACGAACCACCAGATCCGGTGCCGGGAGCTCCAGATCCAGAACGGGCCGAACCACCAGATCCGGTGCTGGAAGATCCAGAAGGGGGCCTCCGCGCCTCTCCTCAGAAGGGGCCTCCGCGCCTCTTGACAGAAGGGGGCCTCCGGTGCCGGGAGCTCCAGATCCAGAACGGGCCGAACCACCAGATCCGGTGCCGGGAGATCCAGAAGGGGGCCTCTGCGCCTCTCCTCTGAAAGGGGCCTCCGTGCCGGGAGATGCGCTGGAGAGGATCAACGGCAGGCTGGCGATGGTCGGGTTCGTGTCGGCGCTGGCGGTGGAGGCGGCGAGGGGAGACGGTCTGTTGGCGCAGGTGGCCAACGGCGGGCTGCCATGGCTGTCAACGGGCCGGGCCTACTTAAGCTCGGGCCAGGCTCTTATATATAGGTGGATCCAAGCTGAGCCCGGGCCTTGGGCCTTATGGGCCTAAAGCATGGGCCGAGTCCGGGCCTGTCTCGTGAAGAAGGATCAAAATGAAGAGGGTTTCAGAGAAGAGCTTCAATTGGAAAACTAATACAATATGCAGTGTTTTTGAAAATTTCTTTTCCAACAGGCACAAAACTTTTACCCGCATCCAAAAGCACACTAATAGTGGATCATGGATATTCTAGCACCCAGGAAACTAGTCCAATCCCATGGTCTCAAAGCTGGCACTACTGATCGGTATGTAAATACACCACATTTACACCTCTAAATCTATGCCCCTCATCATATTCTATAATTATATCAATGCTCTTATGTATGTTTCTTCAACTTACAAGAAATTGAACCATTATGAAGGAAAAATCATAAAAAAAAGGTAAGATAAAAGCAAAGGCAAATAAGGAACATAGAAATCCAAGAGAAACCCACAAGGGGCAACCCCAATGTGAACCTCGACCGATCAGTCGAGGCACTTGATGTTAGCCTGACAGAAGAGTTGCAAAGCCCGATTAGCCGACCATACCGACTGATAATACCACAGAGTCAGCCAAGCAGAGGAAATGCAAACCTCGATCGATCATGTCGATCGGTCACGATGCTCACCAGATCTGTCAGACAATAAAGATGCAAGTGAGATTTATCGAGCCGACTGATCGACTACTACATTTGCCGACAATCGGTACATTTACTAGGCTCGATCGATCACGATCCCACTCGACAAGTCGGGCGTGCATCATATAAATCCGGGAAGCCTTCTCTATCCTCCAACCAGACCCTAAAGCTGTTCAAGGGGACTCATCGTCAAGCCATTTTGGAGTCTGAAGTCGTTGTGGAGATGAGGAAGCAGAGATCACATACATGGTAACATCGTGCAAATCTCTTCATCATTACCAACATGCTCAACTAAAGGCCTTATCTAGGGTTTCGATAAAACACTAGTTCATGTAGTAGCAACTTTGTGTTTAATTACGATTTTATCATTTGATTAGAACTATTGTATATTGAATGCCAATGATATTATTATATGATGAATGCTTTCATAAATTATACGTCTAATCGTCGAGAAGGACATGTGTTTCTTGAGAAATGATTCGTGTCATACCTTTTATAGGCCCCAGCATGCCCATGACTTGGCAATCCAAGTTAGCCCACCTGAAGACCCTTCTACCCTTGTTGATGGGCCCCTTTGAAGTGGCAGTCCCCCTTGATCATTTTTTTGGAGAAGTGGGTTATCCACTTCAAAAAAAATCCAAAATCTTTTTTTATTTATCAAAAATTTAAAAAATTTGTATTTTTGGAATTTACTCATCGAGCTCTACAAAACTAGACTCATGGTGACAATAAAATTTTGAGAAAAAAAAATCGAATACAAGATTAACATATAATTAAACGACATTTATCAAATTACGTGGTATTTAATAATATTTATAAATAACCCAAATCTGTCACTTTCAAAACCAAACTGCCATGTAAACTAACTAAATATCATTTTTTAAAACCAAATGTCATGTAAATTGAGAGTTGTAAAATCAAAAGACACTTTTATCAGTAGTTTGCGTCCGATAAAGTATCTCTTGATTTTTATTATTGTCAGTTTTATATGATATTTGATTTTGAAAGTAATATTTAGTCAGTTTACGTGGAATCTCAGTTTTGAAATTGACATATTTGGGCTTTATATATAACTATCAGTAAATATCACTTAATTATATGTCAGTCTAGTTTGTAGAGTTCGATGAACACATTCCAAAAAATACAAATTTTTTAAAATTTTGATATATATAAAAATAGTTAATAATATTTTAAAGTGAAAAACCAAACTCTCCAAAAAATATGATTTAAAAAATCTGACAAATGTGGGAGCTGGCCCTCCGGATGTTTGCCACATATGAAAGGCTACTGCTGAGGGCATTTTAGGCATTTGACATTTGCCGCATTTTTTATATGTGGGAGTTGGCTCGTTGGATGCTTACCACGTACCGAGGCCTGCTGATGGGGCTTATACACTGGGGTTTGCTTATCATTACTCATGTTTCTTATGTTTTCTTTTGTTTCCGATGAAATGCGGGTGGGGTTGGGATGAGTGCGATTCACCCTTATGGTGCTCAATACTCGGAGAGGTATGCATTTATTTTTTGGGTAATGGGGCTAAAGTCTATGAAGCAGATGCTCTTTTAGCTAAAGGACATACCGTAATTGTCTTTAGTGTAAAGTTCCTTACCAAATTCATGTTTAACAACAAGTACCCTAACCACAGTTTTTGACTTTTCAACTCATACAAATGATCAAAATGTTGTTCCATTACCTATGTAAGCAAACCAATCCAGCAAGAATGACAATTCATTTGTAGCAGATGCTACAATTATTTCACTGTAGCAGGTAAAGTGTATGTAACCACTGTAGCAAGGGTAACAATTCGGTTTGGTAAGACTAACAATTGATCGAATTGATACCCATGCTATAATGATTTCACTATAACAACTACAATGAAATCACTTAAGCAAGAGTATTAATATATTCGGTTTGGTAAGAGTAACAATTGATCAACCTAATACTCTTGCTTTAATGATTGAGCAGTTGTTATATTGTACTATGTCAATCAACCGAATTGTTACCCTTTTATCAACGACTTGTTACTATTTTTCTGGATGAATTATTACTATTGTTGGATGGGTCATGGAGTAGCATTTTGGTCATTTGAAGGGGTTGTAAAGTCAAAAACAAAGGTTAGGGGACTTGTCGTAAAATATGTATTTTGGTAGGGACCTGGCGCAAAACTGAAAACTTGACTGATTTTAGCTCAAAAGGATTTTTTAAAAAGGACATGTGGCTAAATCCCTCTTTAATTTTTTCTGTGTATGCATGTTTTAAAAATCTGGCCCAGATCGGATAAGTGCTACTAATAACTATCTTTTTGACCTGGAACCGACCTAGACCTCAATTTTGGCCAGCCTTCTTGTCCGAAACCAACCCGATTTCAAATCGGACAATCCAGGTCGAACAATCACAATCCGACCCAGATTGTCCGAACATAAAATAAATCGTATTAATTTTAAAATATTTATATGTTTATTCATGCTAATATATATATATAGATATTTATTTATTTAATAAATTAGTTTTACTATATTCGTTATATATATTCATTCGGACAAACGGGGTCGACTTGTCTGAATTGGTTAATCTAAACCCTAAATATAGTATAATTAGATTTAAGGGATGCTTTGTTTGAAGGGAATTCTTTAGGTGAGGTATATTGGTGGCACATGCATGCTAACCATTTTCAACTTTCCATCTCTCTGAACCCCATTTTATGTCTCATTATGTATTCGTAAATGTTTTTTTTTTTCGCAGGACTAGCCAGGTGGTCAGATGATAGGGTGCTAGAGCAAGGGCTCAAAGAGGTCTGGAGATTGAAACGGGAGAGGCAATGGTTTTTATTTATTAATTTCAGAATCCCAAGAACAAGCACACATCAACTGCCAGACTGGCACGCAAAAACAATGCACAATGGTCTCGAGGGAAAGTTCGCTCCACGGTGCCCATACCGGAGTTGAACAGAGAACCCCTCCAACATTGAAGATCATTTACAGACCTAATTGCATGCTCAAAGAATAGAAAACACAATGGGAGTTCATTGGAAAGGAATAGGTTGAACAAACAATGAGATGATTATGTTCTCCATGGAGCCAGTGGAAGTGGCAATCTCATCTCCAAGCTGGTACATGCATTGCGCCGTGCGCGCCATGTTTAGGACCATGCTCACAAAGTTCCATGGCAGGTGAGTCTTCAAGCTCGCCATGTTCAGCTCCTTCCATGACTGACCCACCAAATCCTTTATGTATCCGATTGAAGCCTCCTCCGACTCGCCCGTTTCACTCATGCGGCACTGGACCGACTTGGCCGTGTCAATCTCAACCTTCAAAGCAATCAACTTAAAAGTTAGCACCCCATGTTTGAAAACTTACAGCAGAAGTCCTAAGTAATGTAACTGAGATCGCGAATCTTATGGGGATTTTATATTGGGAGGGGCCGAAGCATAATAATTTTATCTGAGGGGGTACCAAAGCATAAACCAAAAAAAAAATATACTAAGATTCAAAACTTTTACTATATAAAATTTTTAAAAAAATATTTGATAGTTCCGTCCCTGCGCGTCACCCTCCTCCCGGATCGGTGCGTTGCAAGAGTTCATCCGAGGCTTTTCATCCAGGATCAATGCAACCTCAACAAATCTATGATCCCTACGTTGTTGATCCGATCATCTTGTTATTTATTTAGGATCTATACAAATTCATGATGATTTCTAACGCATCCTCCCTTACTTCTTATAGGCAGGCATCAAAGTTTCCCACTCTCTAGCCTAGCTTACTCGACAAGTGGGCATGTTCTACTATAGATCATAATAACAATACTACCATCTCACTTAGGGGTGGCACTCCTTAACCCGACCCGCCAACCCGACCCGAAGTTAGCGGGTTTGGGTTTGGCCTAAACGGGTTCGGGTCATAAACGGGTCGACCCGATTGACCCGTTTATTTAATGGGCCAGGTTCAAGTTTGTACTTATAACCCGATTGACCCGGCTTGACCCGTTTAACAAATGGGTCGTGTCAACCCGACCCGACCCAATCTAAACCAACTCGAGCCAACCCGAACCAACCGGATCAAACCTGGCCCAATCCGACTTGTCTTGACCCAACCCAACAGGTTTACATGGGTTCTGTTGACCCAACCCGAGCCGACACGACCCGACCCGTTTAGTAAACGGGTTAAACGGGTCGGGTCGGGTCAAACCGTTTATTAGGCAGGTCGGGTTTGGGTTTAAGTTTTTGACCCGTTTATTAAACGGGTCGGGTTCGGGTTAGGTGTTTTACCCATATACCTATGTATCAACCCAACCCGAACCATTGCCACCCCTAATCTCACTAGATTCAGTTAATTGTCTCGATCGTGGGATATCATTTGAGAAATAAGAATTCACGTGATTATGACGTAAAGTTCTTCATAAAATTCCATATTTAGATAATATTTGCAAACCTAAAATCAAATTGCCGAAGAAGTAGCGTACCTTGGTGGTTCCCAAGTCATTATTAAGCCGAGTAATGAGCGAAGACCAATATATCAGCTCGGGACATTGTTTTAAGTAATCGATAGAATTATGTGGCAATGTGGCCCCTAGGAGAAAATAAGCATGACTCATCGCTATCGGGCCACCCACGGAAATCCATCCATTTTCAAGATACTTGTTAAGAGCAGGTGTGTAACCTTTGTTGAACCAATCTGCTTCCACCAAGTAGGCTCCACATAAGCTCTCCCACTGACAAAAATTCAACTTAAACGTTGGTCAACCACGGCACACACGGAATCCGTGACATTGGGGGGCACAGTTTAATTGTGAAAATTTGGAGATCAAAGTTTAATTAAGGGTATAAGTTGGGGGGGCAAGATCTAAATAACCCTATCCTAACAGAAAACGATAAAGCATTCGGGTTAAATAATATTTTTCATGTTTTACTCACTACCTCTTTCTTATGGAAGGGCATGACATCTCCTTCATGATCTTTTTGAATATCACCAGCAATTTCCTCAACAAAACTATACAATGCCAAATAGCACAACTTGAATTCATATGACAGGCTCTCCATGGCCTTAAAATCCCATCTGTGAAGAATAAAGGTCAAAAATATCAAATTTAATATTAACTTGTTAATGGACTCTAAGAAGCTTAATAGGAATGAAGAACAAAAATGAATGTTATTAAAAAATTTCACCTTGCAATTGCCATTGTGAAGATCTTGAGTTCTTCGATCGAACCATAAAGGTCATAGATATCATCGATCATGTTTATAAAGCAAGCTAGTTTTGTGAGCCCCTTCCTATGCTTTGAGAATTTGGGTTCGGAGGCAATCCCTGTAGCCAATAAGTAATTCTCCACTAACCAGTCTCTCGAAAATGGAAGCTTCTCATACAATCCCAATCCTTTCCACCACCTAATAAATAAACACATAACAAGATTTAGCATACAACATCATCATCATCATTAACAATAACAACAACAACATCAAACATGGTTCAAGAAACAAACCACAAAGGATTGGTGAAAATTTATGGCATCCGATTCCATTTATTGCACGCCAATCATCACTGGTTTACTGATATTAGGGACGTGGAAACTATGTATTTGTGCGTGGAACGGTAGAGCATACCGATGAGCCACCAGGAACAACCAGCGAATCACTCATGGAGACAATAAACACCAAAATTTTATGTTATGTGCTGCGCTATGTAACTAAGGCACGTATACATCCATAGGACTTAGTGCAGCAGCAACCTTTCATTATAAACAATAATGAGATATTACAAAACTCGCCTCAGGATCAAAGATGAGGATCCAAACTTCTTCTAAAGTTAACCATCTCTTTCGATCGTGCACCGCACTTCCACGCTTCGGTAAAATCAATCAGCTCTGGTTTATCAGCTGTCGGCGATACTCTACCATACAATATGGTTAGTGTTTCGCGTCCGATGCCCTTGCACCCATCGCTCTTGAACTATCACCATTTGGTAACACTATGCATTTGCGCATACCGGTAGTCTAAACTTTGCTACACTAGAGGTGTGTTTGAGGCTTTACCGCCACTATTAATATGCTCGTCGGTGCCTTTGTTCGCCACCCGTAGACAACTTTGTACCGGTGCCTATTGCCAACTACCTTAGCCACTCGTCAACGACTCCATCTGCCCGCTCGTAAGTGACTGGATGTACTAAACCGGAGAAGGGCTATCTTTGAATTTTCTCTTTTTGCGTGTCTTGTAAGCGTTTTGTCACAAAAAGTAGCCAACACTACAAAAGAGACGTATTTTACCGACAGACTATTTTTTTACCGTCGATATTGTGTGTACTTTAACAAATAAAGAAAGCAGAGCAGACCGGGAGAAGTCGACCGACTGGGAGGCTCACGGGAGCTGACTGGCCAGAGGCCCACGGGAGTCGAATGACCCCACAACTCAGCATGAGTCTACCGACTGTGCAACTCAGGCGCGGTCCGAGACATTCGGCCGACCAACGACGAGATGCGCGGCCGACGTGCCCAACTGTGAGACGCGCGACCGACGAGCCGCATGACCAACCGAGGAAGAGATGCGCGACCGACCAACCATGGGGTGCCGCTCGACTACAAGACGCACGGTGGGCCGATAGCCAGACATGTAGCCGATGAGACACATGATTGACTGAGGATGAGATGGGCAATCGACCAAACATGGGGAGCCGACCGACGGCGAGATGCACGGCCGATCGACAGCGAGACGCGCGACTGACCAATGACGAGATATGCGGCTAGTTGCTATGTAGCACCGCCAAACTGCGAGACGCACGGCCGGCCAAGGACGAGATGTACGGCTGACCGACCGTGGGACACTACATGAGACACACGGCCGACTGGAGACGAGATGTGCGGTCGACTGATAGCATCTGAGTCTACCGGCCGCCTAACTCGGCACGAGCCTACCAGCCGCACATCTCATAACCCCACAATTCAGCATGAGTCTACCGGCCTCGCAACTCAGCACGAGCCTACCGGCCGCGCAACACAGTAGCAGGCGGCCGGCTAGTCGACCTATGAGGCTTGGCTTGTCAGGGTGCAAATGAGTTAGAAGGGAACTCCGATTTCTTTGTCCCTAGGCAGCTCCGATATTCATGCAAGAGTATGCACGAAGATCATGCACTAGGATCGTGCGGTGGTTACGCCCGAGAATCTCAGCCGAGCGATAGTTATGGGAGATAGCCCATGCCCGAGATTCCTGGTCGACTAGTAATGGAAGAAGCTCTTACTCTGTGCTCCTGACTAGAGAGAATGAAGGTTTCTAGCTGATCCATTTATATCTTCTCATCTAGGTTTTCATTCAGAAAGATTGTCTTCACATCCATTTGGTGGATGATCAACCCATGAATGGAAGCAAGTGCAACAAGCACTCTAATGGTAGTGATCCTAGCTACAGAAACACATACATCAAAGAACTTTACTCCAGGCTTCTGATAAAGACCCTTAGCACTAATCTGAACTTGTATTTTTTTAAAATATCCATCTAGACTCCGTTTCTTCTTGAAGATCCATTTGCATCCAATGGTCTTCACACCTGGAGCGTATACATCAAAGAAGTTTACTCCAGGCTTTTGAGAAAAACCCTTAGCACTAATTTGGATTTGTATTTTTTTTTTACAGATCCATCTTGCCTAAGTTTCTTCTTGAAGATCCATTTGCATCCAATGGTCTTCACACCTGGAGGTAATTCGATCAATTCTTAATTTTGGCTTTGGATAATGGACTGCATCTCATTATTCATCGCTTCTCTCCAAAGGGGTGAATCCCAAGATTCCATTGCCTTAGGAAAGGATGTCGAAGTATCCTCTACTAGAAACACGTAGAAGTCTCCTTCAAAGTCCTTCTCCTTCCTAGATCTACTCCTCCTCCTAGGTACTATCTCAGAATCATCCTCTATAGAATGACACCACTAGAGGTTGTGACTCTATCAATGTGGACTTAATTGATCTACTATTGGATCTATGTGAGTACTAAATGGAAACACGTTCTCAATGTACATTTCATCCCTACCTTCTATAATCGTGTTAGTTGATATCCCATTGATATCCAACCAAACAACGAGAAACCTATTTTCATTTCTATCTTAGGTGTTGCCTAAGAAAATGGTATCTACAGTCTTAAGTCCTTTTTTCTTTCTCCTATGATTGGGTACCTAGACCTTGGCCAGGCACACACATATTTTAAAGTGATCAGGTTGGGTTTTCTATCTTCTATAACTCATTGGGGGTAGTATCCTTTGACTTCAAAGGAATCCTATTGAGTATATAACTGGCAGTCAAGATTGCTTCCCCCATATATGTACTCGCTAACTCCTGAACTAATAAGTATAGAATTTATAATGTCCATAAGTGTTCCATTCTTCCATTTAGCTACTCTATTTGATTGGGGAATGTAGGAAGCAATCACTTGGTGAATAATTACATGCTCTTGACATAATTCAGTCACCACATGCGATGTGTACTCTCCACCTCTATCAAACCTAAGGATTCTAATGTTCATTTGATGTTGGCTTGTTAACTCAGCTATGTAAATCCTTTATTTATTGATCACCTCATCTTTGATTTTTATTAGGTGGATATGGTATAATATTAATGGTCATCTATAAAGGTGACAAACTATATATTGCCACCTCTAGTAACCCTCTCTGAATCGTAAATATTGCTATAAATGAGTCCAATGATCTCTGAATCTCTATCATGGTTTCTTAGTAGCCTTAGCTTCTATACAAATCTCATATTTTTAGGTTTGTATAATGTATTTAGGAATCATGTTAAGTTTCATCATTTCTTTTAATGAATTATGGTTCATATGACCTAATCTCTGATGCCAAGTAGTAGACGACTCGATGTGCATCCAAATGAGTTTTCATTAATCAAAGGAGAAGATACATTGAGTTTAAACAACCTAGTACACATAAATACTTTTTCCACAAAATTCTACTCCTTTTGTGATTACAACCCTATTGACTTCAAAAGGAGCCTATAACCATGTTGGACAAGTAGTATAGTGAACTGCTAACAAGATTGTGCGTATGTTTAGCACCAAGTAAATGTCGTGCATCGGAGAGGATCTTTCCATAGGTTAGATATGGATCCATATGAGCAGTTCCTTGCATATACATTGAGGAATTGTTCCCCGTGATCACAACTCCTCCACATGTATCATGAAATATGGAAAAGCAAGATCTCTCAGAACAGACATATCAACTAGCACCGATGTTAATCCAATAATCAGAATAATCGATAGTCATGCTAGCTTCATGAAAGTTTACTGAACTGGATCCATTAGAGCTCGTCCCTCCAGTTAACTTATTGCCTTGGGGATGAGAGGTATGTTGCACAGCGGACGAGACGGAGCTCGACATAGAGAAGGCACAAAGAATACGGATAGGCGGCCCAGTACCATAGATCCCCAAAATGTTAGATCTCATCGATGCATCCCATACTGCACGGATTCGATACAGTACAAGACACATAGAAAAAATATCACAAACAAGAGGGACACAAGATTTTATAAAGGTTCACCCCAATCGAGGCTACGTCCTCTCTCCGGTAACCACCTCCCTCAGGAATCCACTATAAAGAAGATAAACAGGATTACACCCGATGACACTCCATGCTCCCTAACAAATCCTCACATCTCTCTCCACCATAAAAGATGACCATGCACATCAACGGAGACCAAACTGTCTGCAACATGCGCCAACGGTCCAAAAAAAAACCACCAAATAGAGAAGAACCAACCAAAACTTACTACAAGATAGATGGAGAAGAAAGCTCTACCTCTTTATGCGCTCTCTCTCTTATAGATCTGACAAATCTGACTGAATGAATCGCATATGACAATCTTGATAGAGATAACCCTCATAGGTACCACAAAATCCATGATCTAGATACTCACCAGCTATAATCTGTCAGATCATGCATTATCGTAGCATCACGGATCTCCCAATGGCCTTGCGTTCCTCCTCTCGGATTTGCTCCATCATGGTCTCGATCTCCGTAACATGGCCTCACATCCATGGCTTGCCACCATGCCCGTAGGCATCTTCCCCGAATGGGGGGTCTTCTCAAGGTTTTCCTTCATGTAGAATTCCTTCGAGATCGGTCACCAAGCACCCGTAAAGTAGTGCTCCAACACGGTGTCGTGGATGCCGCTCGCTGGCTCTTTAATGACCCAGGGGAGGATCAAGGCACGCTCCGTCCCCGGGTTTATCTTCTCCGCAAGAAGTTTCATCAAGAGCCGCTAAGTATCCCTCAAAGAATACAATGATCAAAGGATCAAAAAGATCAAAGGGGAATAGGTATACATAAGCTCAATCCCAAAATTCTCATCAAATAGTCCCAATAGGAACGTCCAAATCGTATACGATTGGGCTAACCCGTATCTGTCAAATAAAGTCGTGCGCATGACTTTCCTGCACTCGACCCCATCAAGCGAGGAAAGACGTGTCGATATATTCAGGCATCAAGTCATGTGCATGACCTGATAGTCATGTGCACAACATCTGGACATGTCGTGTGCACCACCTGTCCAAGGAGTAGGGTTTTGACTCGAGCCATTATTAACAATTTCCACCATGGTTAGATATCACAAACCAGACGACTATTCATCATCTTCAAAGCACTCTGACAGTGCCAAGCGGTACACTGTCGGTATCACGAACCCGCTTCCTGATGGTGCACTAAATGGCACCCTGACAGTGCCAAACGACCCTTCATCGGTGTTCTAAATACACATCCTGAAGACGCACCAAAAGCACTATGCCGGTGCCTGTATCTAAACATATGCCATACACCTCTGACCGGTGTATCCATCCAAACTGAATGCCGATGACCGATCATCGTCCCCATGATGTCTCCTCTATCCATCCTCCAGTGACCACGATGCCTGGAGTCTCCTCCGCTATCCAAATAAGCTCCACCTTGACTTATCTCGCTCTACCACCAATGGACAAATGTCCGAAGTATCATCCAACGTCCAACAAGATCCACCACATAGATGGACTTGTGCCAGCGGGTAATCGATCTGGTCAGATTTGCTCCCGCTCGAGATCGCGAACATGTGACTCTCCTCTAAATAGGACTCCGAGCTAATCAACTCTAGCCAAATAGGACTCCGAGCCACCACCACAATGCTCAACAATCTCTACCTTGGCGAAAGATCCTTAGCATCAATCTCCCCTCCATCTCTGTCGGGGAAGCAAAACAAGTCGCATCTCCCACACACTCCATCACGAGTGCTTGATCACCATCCCTGATGACAGATGCATCTGTCCCACACCTGAGGATATGCATAAATTAGCCAATGCCACCATTGGGCAAATTCTTCGAGATCTGTATCGTTGAGAAAACGCTCCACCTACAACCATATTTTGTGACAAAATCCGCTGCCCCTGAAGCCAACACCCAACAATGCCAAATAATCCATATTTCATAGGACCTCCAATAATAATCTCCAAAGAAGTCCTCCTAACAAGCTCTACCTCCAAAAGGTGAGCATGCATGTGCGAGAATCGGATTGGAAAGAAATCCGATATTTTCTCACACTCTGACATATAACGAACATGCAGCCTCTCTTGTTAGCACCTGAGTACGTTGCCTCTATCTTCAATTGGCCATCATTACACTAACAAACAACTGGCTATCGCTATCAAGAACACTGGAATCTTGGAAAATCATGAGTTGTTACCAAGATAACCCCCCATCAGACTCTATATTTGATGAAACATGATAGCATCAAACCCGACCCTATTGCTGGTTGGAGCGTGAAGCAAAATTTGTCAGCTATACTCCATCTTTCCTCTACAATATTGATTATAGTGCCAATGATAGCTCGCACTTCAAACATGAGATCCATCAGAAAGATGCGCTTAAACTATCTCCTCTCTAGGACCGATAATATCGGACCCACTTATGTCTTGTGCCCCAAGATCTGGCCAAAAGAAATTCTCTATACCGTTCTTCCAAACTCCAGTCAGTACCTCCACCAGTCGCACTGTAACGACTCGCACCAGTGCCCGTCAGCATCTTCGCCAGCCACCTGTCGGTGTCCTGTTAGCCCGTTCATCGGTGGCTGTAATAATCGCCTATCAGTGACTCTGCAAATGCACACTAAAGAAGCAATCTGGCTCTGAAACCAGTTTCTTGCACAGCGGATGAGATGGAGCCCGGTATAGAGAAGGCGTGAAGAATACGGATACACAGTCTAGCACTGCAGATCCTCAAAATGTCAAATCCCATGGGTGCATCTAATATTGCACCGATTTGATATGGCACAAGACACATAGGATAAATATCACAGACGAGAGGGACACAAGATTTTATAGAGGTTCACTCCAATTGGGACTACGTCCTCTCTCTGGCAACCACCTCCCTCAGAAATTCACTATGAAGAAGATAAATAGGATTACACCCGATGGCACTTCATGTCCTCTAACAAATCTTTACATATCTCTCCACCATAAAAGATGACCATGCACATCAACGGAGACCAAACTGTCTCCAACATACACCAATGGTCCTCCGGAAAACCACCAAATAGAGAAGAACCAACCAAAACATGTTACATGATAGATGGAGAAGAAAGCTCTACCTCTTTGTGCGCTCTCTCTCCCACAGATCTAACTGAACGAATCACACACGACAATCTCCGTAGAGATAACCCTCACAGGTTCCACAAAAGCCATGATCTCGATACTCACCAGTCATGATCTGTCAGATCAAGCTTCATCGTAGTACCACAGATCTCCCAACGGTCTTGCGCTCCTTCTCTCAGATTCGTCTTATTATGGCCTCGGTCTCTGAAACTTGGCCTCGCCCTTTATGACTCGCCAACATGCCCGAAGGCATTTTCCCCGAAAAGGGGGTATTCTCTAGGTTTTCCTCCAAGTATAATTCCTCTGAGATCAATCATTAAGCACTCGCAAAGCGGTGCGCCAACACGGCGTCGTGGATGTCACTCTACGGCTCTTCAACAGCCGGGGGGAGGAGCAAGGCATGATCTTCCCCCGGGTTTATCTTATCCGCAAGAAGCTTCACCAAGACCCACCAAATCTCCCTCAAAGAAGACAATGATCAAAGGATCAAAAGGATGTGTTCCCCAAAACCCTATACCCCTTTATATATGAGTGGAACATATACATAAGCTTAACCCCAAAATTCCTATCAAACAACCCTAATAGAAAAGTCCAAATCGTATACGATTGGGCTGACCTGTGTCTGCCAGACAAAGTCGTGCACACGATTTTCCTGCACTCGACCCCGTTGAGCGAGGAAAGACGCGTCGACATATTCGGGCTTCAAGTCGTGCGAATGACCCGACAGTCGTGCGTACGACATCTGGACATTCGTGCGCACGACCTGGAAGGGTGGTGCGCACAACCTGTCTGAGAAGTAGGGTTTTGACTAGAGCCATCATCAACAATCTCCACCATGGTGAGATGTCACAAACCAGACGACTATTCGTCGTCTACACAATGCTCTTACAGTGCCAATCAATACCATATCGGTATCATGAACCCGTTTCCTGATGGTGCTCCATACGACACCCTAGTGATGCCAAACAACCCCTCCTCGGTGTCTTGAACACGCATCCTGAAGACGTGCTGAAAGTATCATGTCGGTGCTTGCATCCAAACGTGTGCCATACACCTATGATCGGTGTATCTATCCAATTGAATGCCAATGGCCAATCATCGTCCCTGATAATAACCTCCTCTATCCATCCTCCAGTGGCCTTGACACCCAGAGTCTCCTCCGACATTCAAACGAGCTCCACCTCGACTGATGTCGCTCCACCGCCAATGGACAATCCTTTCTCGGCTTCTGGTGGGTGAAGTTCCTCTTCTTCTTGTTTTTAGGATTTTCTTACTAGGTTGACATTGGGCTCTGGATCATTAGTTGTTTTCTCCCTAAGCCTATGATGCTCCTCTATCCTAATGGATGTCAGTACATGAGGTAGTCTCAACTCTATTTGGATATGCTCAAGGACTTGGCATAGTTAGACCATGAAGAGGGTAACTTGTCTATGATGGATGCAACTAGAAAGGTCTTACTCAAGTTGATCTGTACCATCAGACCTAAGATGACTAGTGTCTCAAAGTCATGAATCTGATCGTTTATGGCCTTGTTATCGTGAATCTAAATTTATTGATGTCGGAGGCCTTGAAAAGATTTAGGCCAGCATCACTGTCTCATACTTATACTCTAGGTCATTCCATAGTTCTAGGCACTCTTCGCCTTGTAATGGATGTCGTAAAATCTATCAGACAGGGATCCTAGGATGCGATGCAAACAATGGTTGTCTATTTCCTGGGGAGTCCTAGATGATGTTGATGATATAGGTGCATCGAAATGTGGGTTTGGGTAGTTTGCGTTCTAGTGGATTGGGTTTGGCGACCTATAAGATGTGCATTAGATGGGTTAGACTCAGTGGGGATTTCACTTAAGGCTGAAACTAAGCCTAGGAGGCCGGGTGAGCCAATATATCATTTGGCTCTGCCATCTCTTGAAGTTCTTGCCATCAAACTTATAGAGTTTGGCAGACATAGCCCCGCTACTAGTTGGGTTCATTTTAAGATTCGAGATATGTTGTAATAATATGAAAATGCAAATGACTATTGTTATTATGAAGCACGATATGAAAGAATGACTATTGTAAAAACTTGCAACAAAAAAAAAAACCCTAAATGGGGACTAATTGAAAATTCTCTTTGCATGCCAAGCAGTGCATGCGAGGGAGAACTGCTGCAAAGAACCATTGGGTTTCTACTAGATCGGTTAGGGAAAGAAACAAGGAAAAGTTTGACACAAGTCCTTTTTGAAAGACAGATTTTAGTTATAGGACATGTTAATTTCAAAACTTAGTTACAGGACACGTTTAGTTACAAGGCTAAGTCCTTTTTGAGAGATTACTTTTAGTTAAGGACCTATACCTAATTATGCAAACCTTGAGCCCTCTCTCTAACCGGATAAGCACTGCAACTTCGGATGAGTTTCTAGTTAAGGACCTATACCTAATAAAAAACGATGGAACATCCCTCCTTCTCTCAAGGCTATCACAATTCAGGACGTGCAGTTGAGTTGGGTTTTGTTTTTGGTGACTGTAGGCGTTTTGGTTTCGTTCCTTTTGTAGTTCGTTGTGTTAATAGACCTTGACCAAAAAAAAAAAAAAGTAAGCACTACAACTTTAAATAATTAATTTTATAGACGTGCAGTTGAGTTGGGTTTTGTTTTTGGTGACTGTAGGCGTTTTGGTTTCGTTCCTTTTTGTAGTTCGTTGTGTTAATAGACCTTGACCAAAAAAAAAAAAAAAATAAAAAGCACTACAAATTTAAATATTTAATTTTATATTATATCTTGCACTTTTCACCGGATTCGAATCCGATTTGGATCCAATATATATATTCCCAGCCCCAAGTCTTTGCTCATAGGTCAGTTATGATATTGAGCTAGATCCAAATGTTTAGCTGTCTGGCATGGATGTGAAGATTTGACCTGCCCGCATCACCACCAATTGAAAACCAAACGGAGAATTCAGGTATTGACCAAATAATTTAAAATTGAATTAATGTGTCAGAGGTACCTGACAACATATCCATCCTTAATCTCTAAAGTTTTATTTATCCTAAAGTTCTTATCTTTTTTGGTAAACCGGAAATTAACCTTTCCATGTTCTCTTCTCCCATCTCTCTCTCTCTCGAAGTGATCACAGCCGATGAGGAGGGAGGAGGTGGGGCTCCGTCGGTGCACTGCACCCCACCTTGACGGCAGCGCACCACTGCTGATCGTGCATCACACCCCATCTCGACGGCAGCCACCGTCAGTCAGAAAGGAGGAGGTGGGGCTCCGGCTGGTGCATCACATCCCACCCCGAAGACAGTCATCGCCGACCGGTGCATCGCACCCAACCCGACGGTAGCCACCCTCGGTGAGGAGGGAGGAGGTGGGTTCCAGCGACGACGAGCAGCGGAGGCGAACAGATTTGGCTCACTGGTTAGGTGACATTAGAAAGAAATTTTAAATTATAGTAGAGGATATTTTCATCCATAGGTTTTAAGACTCATTTAGCTTAATCGGTCTCTTTGTCATGATGGCTCACTCAATAGAGGGTATATTATGATAGAACAATACTTCGCTCCAACAGGTGTTGGAGTGCACGGCTCCTCTATCAGATGTGAGCCATTGGATGAATTTCACTAGTGATATTCATTCGTAAGGAGTTTTGACAGAATATCACTAGCGAGATTCATTTCACCAGGGCTGTATTTGCCAGAACTCAGAATGGTGAATATGACTAATGGTATTCTTCTAACGGTTCACACTGGATAGAGGAGCCGCACGCTCCAACATGTTGTTGGAGCGAAGTATTATTCATTATGATTGGGAATCGGCTCCCATAGGCTATGTGGTAGTATTTCCGGTGGAGCATCTCAATATAAGAAGTAAAGTCATACCTTGACAGTTCTTTCAGCTCCTCTTGATGCCTGGATTGGACTAGATTGAAGTCCAACTCAGCTAGCTCTAGCAGAGCCGAGCATCTTCCCTCCTCCCTCTTGTAAGCCTCAATGTACTGCTTGGCTTCAAGCCTTGGCATCCTCCAATGCAGAGGCATTTGCAGAGACTGTCTCACTTGGTCCTCAAGATTCAAACTCACCTGTCCTCTCACAGACTGGAGATACCTCACACTGAATTCCTTAGCTTCGTCCAACACTTGCTCTCCATTCACTGCAAGGTGAGAAGCTTCATATAAACTCAGTAGTCCCTTCACATCTCGGACCAAACAGCCCTTGAATCCTTTCTTCCCATCTCTAAACCTGCGGAAAACATCTGCGCCCCAAATAATCAAAATTATATTAGACTCAGTAGACCCTTCATATCACGATACCCGCCCCTCCTCACAAAACCGGCTTGTAAGGGGTTACTGATGTGGGACTTACACCTGTCCGCCCGCAGAGCGCGTTGTAATTGCGACATTCCCACACGCGGGAAGAGGCATCAGCGGGTCAGGGGGAGCATGGTCACAATATGGCGGAGCTCCCAGATACCATGTCACGACCCGAGTTTCTCCCCAAAAAGGTACTTGTTGAGGAGGGGAATAATCGGTATATATATTTTAAGACAAGGATCCCCACTCCCATTACCCAGATGTGTGACTAAACCGTGTGAGGCACGGCCATCGCAACAATTAATTTAATATGATCATGATTCGGGTTTCGTACCGGAGGACACAAAACGGCCATGCTGTCGGAGGATCCGAAAGTAGAGTGAGGTCTCGTAGATGCCGTCGGACGGCTTGAAGCCATCGGCGTGGGCTCGTTCGAGGGCCTGTCCGATCTCCTCTTCGAAATGGTACGCCACCCCGAGGCGTCCCATCGAATCGATGAGTCGGAGCCGAGCCACCGGCTCCTCGCAAGCCTCAAGCGATGCCTTGACCTCGAGCTTCGATTCCTCGAGGCGGCGCTCGAACACCTCACCCTACCAAGGAGATGATGGAGAGCAGAAGCATAAGTGCCACTAATTGTTAAAACCATGCATAGTCTCATCACTTAGTTTAATTTCCAGCGGTTGACTCACTGTGTAAGGGCTGCATAGGGATTCGATGAGATGGTGATCCCAAATGGTGGGGTGGTAATCGGCGGATCGGCGTGACGGGCCGGTCTGTGTCGCCCGGCATGGCTTGGGTTCGGCCCGGGAGCGTATCATCATCGTGCAGGGCCTCTGCAATTGGCGGCGTACGTGGATTTAGATGTGATCGATCTGCATGCAGAGACTTGGTACTACAATCTGGATTCAATGCTGTGACGAAGCAACCAACCTGGTTGATGAGAGAGAAGGAAGCGAAGGGGAGTGGAAGAGGTGGGAAGGTACCACCCATCCTCGTCTTTGCGAGTTGAGATTAGCTCTCTCTCTCTCTCTCTCTCTCTCTCTCTCTCTCTCTCTCTCTCTCTCTAATGAGATTGGATACGGTAAGCTGAAAGTAGGGGAGAAGGATTAATGAGCATATATATATACTCAATAATTTAGCTAAGGTCATTGGCATCGGCCGGCTGTGCACACATCATTAAAAGGTTATGCTTTTTTTTTTTTTTTTTCTTTGAAGACTTATTGAGCAAGCGCTTGCTGACACCCCCTACGTTGATCCGACGTCGTACAATTGTTCCCACCCGTTTGATCACCTGGCCCTTACGATGGGATCACCCTACGTTCACCCAGTGCCCGGTAGATCTCAACTATCCGGAACCATCTATGGGGATGGAGATAACAGGTGACGATGGCCGGACCCTGATACCGTGGCTCGGGACAACTAAGTTAAGGGCTTTAAATAGAATTATTACACTCGATACAAAGAGTCTATGGGTTCCACTATGATCAGAATTGATAATTTTGTTACCATATCGAATCCATCTCCACCATATATCTCGTTTTTCATGCATCCTGGTGGTGGGAGCATTATTTTAGGAGCCATGAGATGAACCCTACGGTGACGCCTGTGACCCACCATAGTGCCATCAGATGGTCCCTATGAATTGCGGTACGGTACCAAAGTGGGTACCACAAAATTTTCCTATTTTAAAACTTTTTTGTAAATACTCTTTAATCTTTAGAATAGTAGTACATACAATGATTGGAAACAATATACTGAATGCCTAACCTCATACAACAATTTAAGTTATAAAAAAATTAACAAAATGTAGGGAGTTTGATCACTCAGGTTAATTGATGTCTCTTTGGAAGGCATATTTCGGATATATTCGTGGCTTAAATGTTACTTGCATACGACAATTTTATTTGGATGATTTTACCCTAAACTAGGTCTTGAGAATCACATAAAAATTATAAATTAGGGTAATGGAGAAAAAATATTGGGTTAAGTGATATTAAGGGTAAAATCTATATAACATGCTACGACTGTTTACAAGCTGACTAGGACAAAAAGGCACTGGATAGATCTCTGGTCATCGATCAAGATTTGGAGAGAGAGAGAATTTGTGTGTGTGTGTAAATATTTGATTTTTCATGTAATTGAATGATTTAAAAATATTATTTTTATTAAGGTTGAATGTTAAATGAGAGATCCTATGTCACTTACAATGATGTAAGTGTACAAGGATTAATTAGTCAAGAAAACAGTGTGCATAGGTTGTGCACGAAAAAATATGAACTTTTTGTCTGATCGGGACTGTAAAACTCTAACCTTGGAATTCATATGAGTCTTTTAGGAGTGCTTTAATATCACTTTGGGGGTAGAAAATATTATACCCAGGTAAGTTTTCACTTTGTCCAGGCTTTGGGCTCGCGTATAGAGAGTTAGGGCTTCTTTCGCACATAAAGGGCAATTTCCAAAAATTGGACTCTTCGTAAAATTACCAAAAATTTTTTTGGATCTAAAAGTAATAAAAAAATGAATGTTTTTGGGATTACAAATTTTTTTTAGGGTTTTCGTACTAAACACTAATCCCAGGTTAATTAGCTCTAATCTATATTGCCAAAATAGGTTAATTAGGACCTAAACTTAATTAGCACTAATTCTAATCCAAAGATATTTGGATGGCCATCAAGATGTGGTCCACATGATCTCATTTTCACCCCCTCATGTGCTTCTCACATGTAAGAAGCTAAGAAGTCAACGAAGGTAGCTTGGTTGGCCTTTACTAAGGGGACACAAACTCTAGCTATTTTTACTCCCCCTCCCTTATCCCTTCATTTTATTCATCAAAGCATCAGATAGTTAGATCTAAGATTTTTAGATCGTTGAGTGGAAGTAAATTTTGATCTTGGGGTTTAAAACCCATGATCCAGGTTGCTGCCACCACTTGATATATTTTGATTCAGTCTGAGATTAGGACTTTAAGATATAGTTAAAATAAAATTTGAGTAACATAAAAGTTTTATAGGTTTTAATTATAATGAGCTTTTCTTTTGGACTCATGAGGTTTTGAGAGCATCTATATACTGAAATAAATGAATTTATGTTAAAGATTTTATTTACTATCAGTAATTTTAATATTGTGATCCATTTTAGGCAATCACTTAATGATCAAAATTAAATTTGAGTAAAAATGAAGTTTTAGAGGTTTTAATTATAAGAAACTTTGTTTTAGGAATCATGAACTTTTGAGATCATCTAGATACCCAACTAAGTGATCTTATGAAAATATTCAGATTTACTACTAGAAATTTTACAAAGCAGATTTAATCTTGTGATCTATTTAAGGTAATCACTGAATACTTAAATGGATTTTTAACTAACAAGAAAGTTCTTAAAGACTTATAGATCTACAATCTTAATTTAGTATAAAATAGATTTAGAGATATTTATCATCCTCGAAATAGAAAATCTTCTTAGTTTTTAGGGCTTTCTGCTAGTAGTCCATAATTTCAAAAATTTTATACTACTAGATTGCTTGTATGAATTTTAGTATTGAATGAAAGTTGTGTCAAATATATAGGTATATAATGTTCATGTAGATCACAAATTGACTTGAGTCCTAAATCCTATCCGAAATGAATGAATACCTCAGCCTTATATTTTCAAATTATGTTCTTGATTGTTCTTGAGTTTTTAGTTGTTTTCCACCATTAATTTGACCTTGTGAATCATATTAAAATGAATAGGAGTGGCTCATATAAATTAATATTGACTATTACTATTTATTGTTGATATGTAATCGGTTTAGTCGGCTCGGTTCTGTTTGATATTCGGTTCGGTTTTTTTGGTTAAATTTTGGTCGGTTTCGATTCGGGTTGGTTATTACACAGCTCTAGTTATGGGCCATAACCCCCACTCTTTCAGTCACCTTCTTCTGGGTATCCTTCTCTTGCTCGAGGGTTACGTTCTTCTTGAGAAGGTTCAGTAGCTGGAAGTCGACAGCTGAGATTTGATACATAGTTGGAGCCTCACCTCCTTGGGTATCGTGCTCTTTGCCAGATCGATGCCTTGGGGATGACGAGTTCTGTTGATTGCTACGGCTTTCTGGCTGGTTTCCTTGCGGCCATAGCCGGTCATGGACATTTCTACGATTGGTTGCTGTGGAAACTTCTTGCTCGTCTTCAGTCAGCAAATCGTTTGTTCGATCAGTACCTATCTTTGGAGGGATGGTGCTGGCCTTCACCATAGAGTGTGTTGATGTCGGCATGATGAAAAAGTTAAAGTAGAGTTAAAGGAAGACCTGTGGCTCGTCACTACAAGTTGAGTAGGAGTCGGTAGAGGCATGAGTAGAACCTCTACGGTATCCCACAGACGTCATCAAAGATTATGGTGAAAATTTTTGTGTCTTTTGTTAAGAGACCTCACCCCACAATTCTTGATTGAATTGGATGGTTTGTATACTGTGGAGATTAGAGACGAGAGAGAGAGAGAGAAAGAGAGAGAGATAGAGAGAAATAACATAAGGGGTTGTTGTCGAAGTTTGATCTAATGACCTACGTCTTCGAGCGAGAGGTTCCACCTAGTTTGTACTATAATGTATGTAAAAGGGGGTGAGCATTCTCTTGACAAGCTGAGAGAAGCTTGTTACAATCAGGGTTGCACGGAGCAACTAAAAGGGAACTAGAAGGAGAAAAGAGAGCTCTGGCTCTGGAATCTTCTCTTCCTCTGATCAACTGACCAACCCCTTCTTCTGATGCCAAAGGGGTCCTTTTATAGCTGAGGCACATTCCCGATTTGGTAATGATAACATGGCTGTGATGACATGACGTTGGTTCCGGGCCTCCTCGCTGGGTCCTTATTGGGTTGTTGTTCATGCCCAATTAAAGGGAGGGATCGATCTGCAGGCCTTGTAGAGCAGGCCCATGAGCCTGGGCTTACCCACTTGGGCCGTTGCACGGACCCATACGGGTCTGATCCGGTCCGGTATAATTTTTACACCCATAGCAGTCAGCCCTTCCACGCCCGTTGGCCCTCTGCGATTACTGACCCTCCGCGATTACTGACCCTCCGCTACCCACGATAAGTAGCGTACTCCTTTACCGACCGAGTCTCTATGTCTCCAGTATCTTTCGATGGCATCTTCAGATCAGTCCTTGATGACGACCCCTGTTCAGTTGTCGACGATGCCACTCGATCAGATGAGGGATTCTTCTCTATCTCGATAGACTTTTCTTTGAACACAATAGCTTACTGGAATGTATGGTCTGCCATCGTTCGGAGTGTCCTAGATAGCCAAGACCTGTATAGGCATTTTTATGGCTCTACATCTACTCCTGCTGCTACTTATGGAGTAGGGACCTGTAGCATCTGGAGCCTTTGTGATTATCAGGTCCTAGTGTTTCTCGTTGCCTCGGTTGACCGCTCGCTTCGGACTGACCTTGTCACCTTTGCTACTAAGGCAGAGCTCTTGGCTCATCTCACGAAGTATTTTGTGGAACAGAACGGGGCCCATGAGTATTAGCTCCTGTCTCAGGCCAAGTTTGCTCAGCAGGGGGAGTAGACTATTCAATAGTTTCATAGCCTTATGCGCGGCTATTGGTGTGAGCTTCAGGCTTTGGAGCCCCCTCTTCTAGAGGTGTCCAGAGTCAGTGTTTCCTGGCATGAGTGTAGTTCTTTTGGGAATAACGACAGCTCTACCAGTTTCTGATAGCTTTTCACCCTGAGTTTTATCCCCTCATGGGACAGTTGATCCATAGAGATCATCTTCCTTATCTTGATGCTGATATAGCTGAGCTTATTGCTGAGGAGACCCGTCTCTATGCCGTCGCAGCCTGTTGAACCTCTGTATCCTCTAGTTTTGAGGGTGTTCTCGATGTTACTCCACCTTGAGGACCACTTCTAATGTACTCTCTCATGGCCCCTTCTATTCCTCCGGTACGCCTGATACTCGGAGATACACACATTGTGGGAAGCTAGGGTGCATAATCGACTCTTGTTGTCAGCTTCATCTAAAGAAGCATATCGGGCAGCCTACCTGTAGTTGTCCCACTGTTGTTGTTGCTGGAGCCACCAATGCTAACGCTATTATGATGGATTGCCTTCAGTGAATAGAGATGTGCAGTGAGCAGCTCTTTCTGCAGTATGCCTCTAGTCCTTTTGACTCCTTCGGACCCTCTGCCTTCTCTGCCACCTCGGGTATCTCTACACCTTGGATTATGGACTCTGAGGCCTCTTGCCATATAACCTCTGACCACTCTATCCTTACTGCATACTAACCTGACCCTCGTATTCCTTCGATACACACTGCAGATGACTCTCTTTTAGCCATCTCACAGACTAGGTCCATCACTACCGCCTCAGAACCTATTGACCTTCTCTCTCTACCATTTATCTTGCACACACCTCAGTTTTGCATGAACTTAATCTCTATTAGCATTCTATATGATTTTGGCTGGCCTGACTATCACTTTTTCTTCCTCTTCTTGTGATGTACAGGATCCACGCTCGGGACAGAGGATTGGTGTTAGTCGTAGGACAGGCAGACTATATCATCTGGAGTATCTTCACCTACCTACTGTCTCTCATTTGGTCTTCTATGATGCTATCTGTTCTGATGCCGACCTGTGGCACAACAGATTGGATCATGTGTTCGAACCTCGGCTTAAAAGTCTTTTTTAGTCTGGAACTTTAGGCTGAGATTTCATTTCTCATCTTTCTTTTTGTACGGGATGTTAGTTGGCTTAGCATTCAACTAGCCTATTTTCTTCTAGTTTGTCAAAGTCACGTAGTCCGTTTGATTTAGTATACTCTGATATTCGGGGTTTTGCACCTTTATCTTCTATGAATGATTATCTTTACTATGTTAGCTTTATTTATGATTATTCATGTTTTACATGGACTTACCTTCTTCGTCAGTGATCTGACATTCTTGAGGTATATCAGACCTTCATAGCCCTAGTCCATACTTATTTTTATACTCGTATAAAAAAATTTATGTCTTATTGCACCCCACAAATATCATTTTTCTACTATGTGCTATATTCTTCGGCCTCCTAGGACTCTCTTCCAACAATCTTATCCTCATACTCATGAGTAGAACGAGGTTACCAATCGAAAACACCGTCATTTACTTGAAACAGCTGGTACTCACATTTTCCCCTAGTTCGTCCATTATACTTTTTATGCAATGACTATTTTGATATCTGTCAACCTCATTAACATCACCCCTTCTTCATTCCAATCTGGTGTTTCTCCTCATGAGCGTCTTTATAGTACCCTTTCCAACTACATCATGTTATATACTTTCGGGTGCACATGCCTTATCGTCCTTCCTTCCTATGAGTGTAATATACTGTCGGCTAGATCCACTAAGTGTGTTTTCTTAGGGATCAGTTCTGAGCACAAGAGATATCGTTGCTATGACCCCTTGGCTCGTCGTCTTCGTATCTCTCGACATGTTTCTTTTGTCGGGGATTTTTCCTACTACTCTGCTATTTCTCAGGATCTTACCTTCCTTGAGATTCCTATAACCCTCTCCTATGTCTCTCGATAGGCTCCTCTTGTGACACTCGCTTTTTCTTCTCCAGCTACTACTCTTGCCCCTAATCTTGAGCCTTTACCTCCTGTTACAGTGATAACCCCTTCTCCTAGCTTGTGTCCTTACTCATCATTCTGTCTCAGATGACGTTTCTCCTGTGCCTCCCTCATCTTCCTCGGGTCTTTGATCTCCTTCAACTATTTCTCTATTTTCTTAGGTATATTCTTGTCATCGTCAGCCTGACCCATTGCTTGTCATGTCTTCATCTGATAGTGACTCCTCAGGTACACCGTCTACTTCAAGCAACCCGCCTCAATCGAAAGTGCATCCTAGCACTCCTCACTACCTCCAGTGTGAGTGTCGCCACCCAGACCACTTTGGCTACTCTCTTGACCGTTTTGGTTTTGCTTTAGTAACTGCCTACTCATCTCAGTTCTTTGCTTACCTTACTTTCCTTTATCCAGACAAAGAGCCCAGGTCTTACAGAGAGGCACTGTAGTACCCTGTGTGGTAGCAAGTTATTACCAAGGAGTTCCAGGCCTTTGAGTATACTCAGATATGGGGGTTTGTTCCTCTGTTTGCTGGAGTTGAGCCCATCAGCTTCAAGTGGGGCTTCAAGATCAAGCATTGTCCTGTTGGCTCTATTGATTGGTACAAGGCCCGTCTCGTTGCTAAAGGTTTTACTAAGGAGTATGGGATCAATTATTATGAGACGTTTGCTCCAGTGACTTAGATGACCACCATTCGGACCCTCCTCGTTATTGCTGCAGCTAGAGGTTGGCCTCTGTTTCAGATGGATATGAAAAATGAGTTTCTTCATGGTGATCTCTATGAAGTTGTCTATATGTAGCGTCTTCTTGGTCTTAGCACGCCTTCTTAGCATGTTTGTCATCTCTATCGGGCTATCTATGGACTCAAACAGGCTCTTCGTGCCTGGTTTGAGCGTTTTCGTCGTGCAGTTACTGAGATCAGATTTTTAGAGAGCTTCCAGGATCACTTTATGTTTGTGCGGACTTCCTCCCAGGGATGAGCCATCATCCTTTTCTATGTCGATGATATGATCCTTATAGGTGACGACTTCGGTGCCATAGCCTCTCTTCAACAGCATCTTTAGAGTCTGTTTCAGATGAAGGATCTTGGTCCCCTGCATTACATTCTTGGCCTGGAGATTGCTAGGGGTGCTCGGGGGATTTTGTTTTCTCAACAGAAGTACACGACTGACATCATTAGTCGGGTTGCACTTTTTGACTATCGTACGGTTTATACTTCTTTTGAGCTTCATGTGAAGCTATGCCCTGCTGATGACGAGCCTCTCTCAGATCCTACCCGGTACAGGAAGATAGTTGGTTAGCTGGTCTACCTTTGCATCACCAAGCTGGATATTGCTCATGTAGTCAATATTCAATCTGGTGGAGAGGTGACAATGATATTACTAATTCTAATTATTTTTTAAAAATAAATTATTTGGTTAATTAAGGATTATTGCCCATTTATAATTTAGATTTAGGCTTTCATAACGCTTTTCTTATGGGTTATCCATGCAATCAAGGTATATAGCTTGCCTGTGATTCAGTAATGTAAAATTTCCAATTTTAATGGGCCCGGGGCACCATGAATAGAACCCCAAAAATTTTGACTAAAAAAAAAGGGTGAAATTTTTACCGTAAAGTACTTGTGCGATATTTGAAATCGAAAAAAAATGTATGGTCGGAATATACATGAATGGCTTGTAATAAGGTGAGGAAATTATTAAGAACTATGTAACTGTTCAAGAGACCGTAGGTGCAAAGGGCATCAAGCCCTTTAACTTACATTGTTGGCCCCCCTTTCTAACAGCTCGAGCTGTCAGATGAGTCGGTAAGTAAACATTGTTGCACTGTTACCCAACAACTTACGCTTTTAGCTAGGAAAATTGGTTGTTAACACTTAAGTGATTATTCCTTGAAACCTAATTATTGAAGAAGCATCCATACCTTATATGTTCCCAAATCATCACTAAGCCGAGTAATGAGCGAGAACCAATATATCAACTCATCATCTTCTATTTTGAGAGCCCTCAAGATGAGGGGGGTTAGAAGGAAACAGTCAGAGACGATTACATACTACACGAAGGCAACCCGAGAGCACCGAGCTAAAATGGGAATCTCTTTATGTATTAGCAAATGTTTGTCATTTCATACTTATATCAGAGGACAGGACGCTAAGAGCAGGTAGAGCGGCCTCCTCAAAAGTATGGTTGAGTAGGGGTGTAAAAAAAGCCCACAGGCCCGAGCCCGATCCGGCCCGAGAAGCCCGATGGGCTACTCCGGGCTTAGCATATGTAGGCCCGGCTCGAGGTATTATAGGCCCGACCCGTTTTACACCCCTATGGTTGAGGTGGAATTGTGTGCCACATCATCTTTGAGGAGGGGAGGTAGATGGGAGTCTCCAACCATCTCCTCAAAAATTATCTTTTATAGTTTTAAAATGACAATCAAATTCATTTGGTCCACACGATCTTTGAGGAGGGGAGGTAGATGGGAGTCTCTAGTTAGTTAGAATCGGTCAATTTCGGAGCAATAATAATCAAATTCATTTGGACTACACGATTGTCACCGTACGGCTACGATTTACAAGAGTAAAGTTATGCACAATTTCACATCTAGGAGGATTTCTCCTCACCAATGTTGAGGATGAGGTTGAGGTGTTGGGGTGGGGGCCACCGGGTGACCCCATCATTGAGGAGTCCGCTGGAATGGTTTTTTTTCAGGATTCTCCTCAATTGGGGTGGGGCTGGCTGATTTGAGGAGACCGCTGTACATGCTCTAAAGCAAGGGCTCAAAGAGATCCGGAGATCTAAACTATGGGGGCAACAAATGCTATTTATTAATTTCATAATCCCAAGAACATGGCATTATCGACCATGGTTGGCATGCAAAAACAATGCACAACGGCCTCGAGAAAAAGTTCGCTACACGGTGCCCATACCGGGTGTCGAAAAGGGAACCTCTCCAACATTGAAGATCATTAACAAACTTAATTGCATGCTCAAAGAATAGAAAACACAATGGGAGTTCATTGGAAAGGAATAGTGATGGGGAGCCGTCACGGTTTTCCCAAACTAAAAGATCGGGGATCGTTCGGGGTGAGAACCTCCGAAGTTGGACAGGAACTACTAGATCTTAGTTAATAATATAATTTGCACTTTAATAGGATTTCAAAAACTTAAACAGGCTCAAAAGGTGTATGCTTTGAGTGGTACATGAGTTCATGTAATATTCATGTGCCTATAGCAAGCCAGCAATTCTCAATTTTATAAAAGAACGGATGAATTTTATACTTAATAATATTGAGTAGGACAGGCTGAAATAATTAACAAAAACAGAGATTTGCTTATTCGAGTTCGGAGCGAGGTGCACCTGGTTTGTACGTATGCAGGAGTTCAAGTCGATTCCACCAAATACTGTGTCGTTAGGCTCTTGTAGATTTTGATCTCAAAGATGCTGCCATCAAGTGCCACGGGATGTGACAGCACATTGACTTTTGTACTTTCTCTCACAGCAACTCAGAGAAAAGGATATATATCACGTGAAGGTTCAGAACCCACAATCAACACAAACAATTAAAAGGGGATTTGAAACCACAGACTTTACTTCACCCAAGCATCGGACAGAATAAGGTCACGAGACTCTCCATCTCTCTTTCTTCTTTCAGCCGATCAGTGGAGGGAGAGGTCGGCGTTTCAGGAGTGGGGAATCCGGCGGGCTAGTGGGCGGCTCGAGCGACCAGGGCGAGCGGAGTCGGAATCGGCAGCCAGGCGGAGTTGGCCGGCGTTTGGTGGCGATGCTGCGTGGGGACGGTAGGACCGGGACGGGTTCGGGCATGATCTCCGGATCCGGAGGTTGCCAGAGAGGATCCGGCCAGGCGGGCTGCAGCCGGTCGGCGTGCGATTGGTGGGTCGCAACGGGACTGCGGCTCAGTTTGGCCATTTTGACTTCGGTCATAGAGAACAAAGAGATGGAGAGGGGTTTTTGGGGTGCTTCACGCACGAAAGAGGAAGGGGACAAGGGGCGTCTCACACGCGCGAACTAGGGAAGAGAAGTCGAGAGATCCCGTCGCAGGACTCGAAAGGTGCCAATTTTCTTCATTCATCATCATCACCATCAACCTTTTAACAAGAGGAGAAAGATCTCCTTAAATAACCAAAAAAAAGTAATAATTACTGTAGATATATCACATCCCTTATAAAACGGGATTTACAATTATTCAAATTTAAAATTAGATCTAATTAACCTACGAAATTATCCTACTCATAACAGCCTATAATCTTCTCGGATGGTGGCTGCAATCGTCATCCGGTGGTGGCACCTCCAGCTGGCATCGTGTCGCGGCCAGGACGGGCGCTCTGTATCAAATAGGTTGAATAAACAATGAGGTGATTATGTTCTTTGTGGAGCCAGTGGAAGTGCCAATCCCATCTCCATGCTGATACATGCTTTCCGCCGTGCGCGCCATGTTTAGGACCATGCTCACAAAGTTCCATGGCAGGTGAGACTTCAAGCTCGCCATGTTTAGCTCCTTCCATGACTGACCCACCAAAGCCTTTATGTATCCGATTGAAGCCTCCTCAGACTCGCCCGTTTCACTCATGCGGCACTGAACCGACTTGGCCGTGTCACCCCTCTCCATCTCAACCTTCAAAGCAATCAACTTAAAAGTTAGCACCCCATGTTTGAAAACATGACAGCATAAGCCCTAAGTAATGTAACTCAGATCTCGAAGCTTATGGCAATATCGCGGAAATGTAATCGATGTTATTGATTGAAAGATCGATCTTTGATCTATCAATGATCTATCAATGATTGTCCTCAAACAGGTTTGCAATATCGCTGAACTGTAATCGATGTTATTGATTGAAAGATGAATCTTTGATTGATCAATGATTGTCCTCAAACAGGTTTGCACGTTAGCAGCACGCGGCATGAAGAACAAAAACAAATGTTATTAACAAAAACGAATGTTAGGTGGCCAATCATGGCTCTTCCTCTAATCCTCTATAGATGGATGGATTAGACTTCAAACATTAGTATTTTGGAGTGGTGTTCCGGTTTAGTTATAAATAGATGACTCTACCATTCATTAAGTTTCTTTTAACCAACTTCTAAACTAAAAATGCTACCTCTTCTTCTTCGTGATTTGGCTCCTCACCAGGGATGGAACTAGGATTTTATATTGGGACGGGCCGAAGCATAATAATTTTATCTGAGGGGTACCAAAGCATAAACCAAAAAAACATATACTAAGATTCAAAACTTTTACTATATAAAAATTTTTAAAAAATATTTGCTAGTTCCGTCCCTCTCCTCACCCTCCTCCCGGATCGGTGCGTTGCAAGAGTTCATCCGAGGCTTTTCATCCAGGATCAATGCAACCTCAACAAATCTATGATCCCTATGATCTTCCTCTTTTGCTTCATTGTTGATCCGATCATCTTGTTATTTATTTAGGATCTATACAAATTCATGATGACAATACTACCATCTCACTAGATTCAGTTAATTGTCTAGATCGTGGGATATCATTTGAGAAATAGGAATCCACATGATCATGACGTAAAGTTCTTCATAAAATTCCATATTTCGATAATATTTGCAAACCTAAAATCAAATTGCTGAAGAAGTAGCGTACCTTGGATGTACCCAAGTCATTTTTAAGCCGAGTAATGAGCGAAGACCAATATATCAGCTCGGGACCTTGTTGTAAGTAATTATCGATAGAATTATGTCGCAATGTGGCCCCTAGGAGAAAATAAGCATGACTCATCGCTATCGGGCCACCCACGGAAATCCATCCATTTTCAAGATACTTGTTTAGGGCAGGTGTGTAACCATTGTTGAACCAATCTGCTTCCACCAAGTAGGCTCCACAAAGGCTCTCCCACAAACAAAAATTAAAAAACTTAATTTATATGCTGTGATTCATGTAAAAACTAAACGAAAAAAAAAGATATGTTTTAAGAGCAATGCTATTCAGCCCGAATGCTTTAGCAGGATGATGTGGCATCACATCACAACGTCTCTTTGCTTGTCGTCGAGGTTGGGTGCAATGGACGACTATGATCAGGACACACCATTCTCTTTAAAAAAGGGATTGTTTAGACCTCCCCCCCCCCCCCAACTTATACCCGTAATTAGAATTTGTGGGGACCCCCAGATTTTTCATAATTAGAATGTGCTCCTCAATTTCAAGGATTCTGTGCGCGCGGTGTAGTTGGTCAGTAGTTGGCTCACGCTAACCCTCTGTGACCCACTGTTCATTCCCATATTGACAATACCAACCGTTCTGACTTTGGCCCCCATTTATAGCCGTTGTACAACTACAAGCTGTATCAACTAAATGTGGAAGGGTATTATTGTCAATGTGGGAATACACAGAGGGTCAATGTGAGTAAACGTTGGTCAACCACGGCACACTCACGAAATCCGTGAAATTGGGGGGCACAGTCTAATTGTGAAAATTTGGAGATCAAAGTTTAATTAAGGGTATAAGTTGGGGGGGGGGGGGGGGGTAAGATCTAAATAACCTATCCTAACAGAAAATGATAAAGCATTCGGGTTAAATAATATTTTTCATGTTTTACTCACTACCTCTTTCTTATGGAAGGGCATGACATCTCCTTCATGATCTTTTGGAATATCACCAGCGATCTCCTCAATAAAACTATACAATGCCAAATAACACAACTTGAATTCATCTGAGAGGCTCTCCATGGCCTTAAAATCCCATCTGTGAAGAATAAAGGTTGAAAATATCAAATTTAATATTAACTTGTTAATGGACTCTAAGACACTTAATAGGAATGAAGAACAAAAACGAATGTTATTAAAAAATTTCACCTTGCAATTGCCATTGTGAAGATCTTGAGTTCTTTGATCGAACCATAAAGGTCATAGATATCATCGATCACGGTTATAAAGCAAACTAGCTTTGTGAGCCCCTTCCTATACTTTGAGAATTGGGGTTCGGAGGCAATCCCTACAGCCGATAAGTAATTCTCGACTAACCGGTCTCTCGAAAATGGAAGCTTCTCACACAAACCCAATCCTTTCCACCACCTAATGAATAAACACAAAACAAGATTTAGCATACACCACTGTCATCATCATTAACAATAACAACAACATCAAACATGGTTCAAGAAACAAACCACAAAGGATTGTTGAAAATTTACGGCATCCGATCACATTTATTGCACCCCAATCATCACCAGTTTATTGACAGTAGGACATGGAAACTATGTATTTATGCGTGGAGCGGTAAAGCATATCGATGCATCCCATACTACTCCGATCCGATACGGCACAAGACACACAAAAAAACTATCATAAACGAGAGGGACACAAGATTTTATGGAGGTTCACTCCAATCGGGGCTACGTCCTCTCTCCGGTAACCACCTCCCTAAAGATAAACATGATTACACCCGACGACAGTCCATGCCCTCTAACAAATCCTCACATATCTCTCCACCATAAAAGATGACCATGCACATACACGGAGACCAAACTGTCTCCAACATGCGCCAACGGTCTTCCAAAAAATAACCAAATAAAGAAGAACTAACCAAAACATACTACATGATAGATGGAGAAGAAAGCTCTACCTCTTTGTGCTCTCTCTCTTTCTCTCTCTCTCATAGATCTGATAGATCTGACTGAATAGATCGCACATGGCAATCTCCATAGAGATAACCCTCATAGGTTTCACAAAATCATGATCTAGATACTTACCAGCCACGATTTATCAGATCATACATTATCGTAGCACCACGGATCTCTCAACAGCCTTGCGCTCCTCCTCTCAGATTTGCCCCATCATGGCCTTGATCTCCGCAACGTGGTCTCACCGTCCATGGCTTGCCGCTATGCTCGAAGGCATCTTCCTTGAAAAGAGGATCTTCTCTAGGTTTTCCATCATGTAGAATTCCTTCGAGATCGGTCACTAAGCACCCGTAAAGCAGTGCTCCAACAAGGCATCGTGGATGCCGCTCGTCGGCTCTTTAACGGCCCGGGGGAGGATCAAGGCACGCTCTCCCCCGGGTTCATCTTTATCGCAAAAAGCTTCACCAAGAGCCGCCAAGTCTCGCTCAAAGAAGATAAAGATCAAAGGATGTGTTCCCCAAAATCCTAGACCCCTTTATATATAAGTAAAACAGGAATAAGCTCAATCCCAAAATTTTCATCAAACAGCCCTAATAGGAAAGCCCAAATAGTATACGATTGGACTGACCCGAATCTGCCAAACAAAGTCGTGCGCACGACCGGGAAAGCCATGCACACGACTTCCTGTACTTGAGCCCATCGAGCGGGGAAAGATGTGTCGACATATTCGGGCTTCAAGTCTTGCGCACGATCCGATAGTCATGCGCATTACATCTGGTCATGTCGTGCGCACCACCTGGAAGGGTGGTGCACATGACCTGTCTAAGGAGTATGGTTTTGACTCGAGCCATCATCAACAATCAACACCATGGAAAGATATCACAAACCGGATTGCTATTCGTTATCTTCAAAGCACTCTGATAGTGCCAAGTGGTACCCATTGGTATCACGAACCCATTTCCTGATGGCGCTCTAAATGGCACCTTGACGGTGCCAAATGACCCCTCCTCAGTGTTCTGAACACACGTCCTAAAGACACCGTGAAAGCACCCTACCGGTGCCTGTATGCAAACATGTGACGTACGTCTCTGACCAGTGCATGTATCCATCCAACTGAATGCCAATGGCCGATCATAATCCCCGATGATCACCTTCTTTATCCATCCCTAGTGACCATGATGTTCAGAATCTCCTCTGACGTCAAAATGAGCTCTACCTCGACTGATGTCGCGCTACCGCCAATGGACAAACATTCAAAGTCTCCTCCAATATCCAACAAGCTCCATCGCATCGATGGACTTGTGCCAACGGGCAATCCGGTCGGATTTGCTCCCGCTCGAGGCCGCGAACATGTGGCTATCCTCCAAATAGGGCTCCGAGCCAATCGACTCTCCTCCAAATAGGACACTGAGCCACCACCACAATGCTCAACAATCTCTATCTTGGCAAGAGATCCTCAGCATCACTCTCCCCTCCATCTCTATAAGGGAAGCACAACAAGTCGCATCTCCACACACTCCATCACGAGTGCTCAATCACCATCCCTGATGACAGATGCATCTGTCTCATGCCTGAGGACATGCATCAAGTAGCTAGCCAACGCCACCATTAGACAAATTCTTTGAGATCTGTATCGTTGAGAAAACGCTCCACCTATAGCCATATTTTGCGACAAAATCTGCTGCCCCTGAAGCGAACACCCAACAATGCCAAATAATCCATAGCTCATAGGACCTCCAATTACGATCTCCAAAGAAGTCCTCCTAACAAGCTCTACCTCCAAAAGGTGAGCCTGCATGTGTGAGACTCATATTGGAAAGAAATTTGATATTTTCTCAGACTTCAACATATAACAAACACGTAGCCCCTCTTGTTAGCATTTGAGTACGCCGTCTCTGTCGTCAATTGACCATCATCACACTGAGTTGTTGAAACTTCAATCGTGTGAACAAACAACTGGCTACCGCTATCAAGAACACTGGAATCGTAGCTGATCATGAGCTGTCGCCAAGATAACCCCCAATCAGACTCCACATCTGATGAAACATGATAGCATCGAACTCGATCCTGTCGCTAGTTGGAGCGTGAAGCAAAATCTATTGGCTATCCTCCATCATTCCTCTACAATATTGATTATAGTGCCAATGATTGCTTGTACTTCAAACACGAGATCCATCAGAAAGATGACCTCAAACTGTCACCTCTTAAGGACCGATAACATCGGACCCACTTGTGTCTTGTGCCCCCAAGATCTGGTCAAAAGAAATTCTCTATGCCGTTCTCCTAAACTCCAGTCAGTACCTCCACCAATTGTGCTTTAACGACTCCAGTCGGTGCCCATCGGCACCTTCGCCAGCCACCTGTCGGTGACCCCATCAGCTCGCTCATCGATAGCTGGAATAATCGCTCATCGGTGACTCCGCAACAGTACTCTGAAGAAGCAACCTGGCATTGAAACCAGTTTGTTGCACAATGGAAGAGACGGAACCCGGCATAGAGAAGACGTGAAGAATGCGGATACGCGGTCCAACACCGCGGATCCTCGAAATGTCAGATCCCATCGGTGCATCCCATACTGCACTGATCCAATATGGCACAAGACACATATAATAAATATCATAGACAAGAGGAACACAAGATTTTATAGAGGTTTACTTTAATCGGGGCTATGTCCTCTCTCTGGCAACCACCTCCCTCAAGAATCTTTTATGAAGAAGATAAATAGGATTATACCCGACGTCACTCCATGCCCTCTAACAAATCCTCATATATCTCTCCACAATAAAAGATGACTAAGCACATCAACAAAGACCAAACTGGCTCCAATATGCACCAACGGTCCTCCGAAAAACTACCAAATAGAGAATAACCAACCAAAACATACTACATGATAGATAGAGAAGAAAGCTCTACCTCTTTGTGTGCTATCTCTTCCATAGATCTGACTGAACGAATCGCACATGACAATCTCTGTAGAGATAACCCTTACATGTTCCACAAAAGCCATGATTTCAATACTCACCAGTCATGATCTGTTAGATCAAGCTTCATCGTAGCACCACGAATCTCCCAATGGCCTTGTGCTCCTTCTCTCGGATTCGTCTTATTATGGCCTCAGTCTCCGAAACGTGGCCTCGCCCTCTATTGCTCGCCACCATGCCCGAAGACATCTTTCCCGGAAAGGGGGTATTCTCTAGGTTTTCCTCCAAGAAGAATTCTTCCGAGATCGGTCACTAAGCACTTGCAAAGTGGTGCCCCAACATGGTGTCGTGGACGTCACTCGTCGGCTCTTCAATGGGCCAGGGGAGGAACAAGGCACGCTCCTCCCCCGGGTTCATCTTCTCCACAAGAAGCTTCACCAAGACCCAGCAAATCTTTCACAAAGAAGACAATGATCAAATGATTAAAAAGATCAAAGGATGTGTTCCCCAAAACCATATACCCCTTTATATATGAGTGGAACATGTATATATAAGATCAATCCCGAAATTCCTATCAAACAACCCCAATAGGAAAGTCCAAATCGTATACGATTGGGCTGACTTGCGTCTGCCAGACAAAGTCGTGCGCATGACTTTTTTGCGCTTGACCCCGTTGAGCGAGGAAAGATGCATCGACATATTCAGGTTTCAAGTCATGCGCATGACCCGACAGTCGTGTGCACGACATCTAGATATGTCATGTGCATGACCTGGAAGGGTGGTGCATATGACCTGTATGAGGAGTAGGGTTTTGACTCAAGCCATCATCAACAATCTCTACCATCGTGAGATGTCACAAACCAGACGGCTATTCGTCGTCTTCAAAGTACTCTGGCAGTACCAAGCAATACCCTGTCGGTATCACGAACCCGCTTCCTGATGACACTTCAAAAGGCACCCTAATGGTGCCAAACGACCCCTCCTTGGTGTCATGAACATGTGTCCTGAAGACTCACCGAAAGCACCCTGTCGGTGCCTGCATCCAAACATGTGCCATACACCTTTGACCGGTGTATCCATCCAACTGAATGCCGATGGCTGATCATCGTCCCCGATTATTACCTCTTCTATCCATCCTCCCGCGGCCATGACGCCCGGAGTCTCCTCCGACGTCCAAACGAGCTCCACCTCGATTGATGTCGCTCCACCACAAATGGACAAACGTCCTTTCTTGGCTTCTGGTGGGTGAAGTTCCTCTTCTTTTTGTTTTTAGGATTTAAGATGTTTTCTACTAGGTTGACATTGGGATCTGGATCATTAGTGGTTTCCTCTCGAAGCCTATGATTCTCCTCTATCCTAATGGATGTCAGTACATGAACTAGTCTCAATTTTTTTAGGGTATGCTCAAGGACTTGGCATAGTTAGACCATGAAGAGGGTAACTTGTCTATGATGGATGCAACTAGAATGGTCTTACTCAAGTCGATCTGTACCATCAGACCTAAGGTGACTAGTGTCTCAAAGTCATGAATTTGATTGTTTATGGCCTTGTTATCGGTGAATCTAAATTTATTGATGTCGGAGGCCTTGAAAAGATTTAGGCCAGCATCACTGGTCCTATGCTTATACTCTAGGTCATTCCATAGTTCCTGGCACTCTTCGCCTTGTAGTGGATGTCGTACAATCTATCAGACAGGGATCCCAGGATGCGATGCAACCAATGGTTGTCTATTTCCTGGGGAGTCCTAGATGATGTTGATGATATAGGTGCATCGAAATGTGGGTTTGGATAGTTTGCGTTGTAGTGGATTGGGTTTGTCGAACTATAAGATGTTCATTAATATGGGTTAGACTCAGTGGGGATTTCACTTAAGGCTGAAACTAAGCCAATTAAGGAGGCCGGGTGAGCCAATATATCATTTGGTTCTGCTATCTATTGAAGTTCTTGCCATCAAACTTATAGAGCTAATTTGGCAGACATAACCCCGCTACTAGTTGGGTTCATTTTAAGATTCGAGATATGTTGTAATAATATGAAAATGCAAATGATTATTGTTATTATGAAGCACAATATGAAAGAATGACTATTGTAAAAACTTGCAATTCTGTCAAGGGAAAGCTCACTTCAAAGAAGACATGCCATCTGTGTAGGGTGAGGACAATTTTGAAGACAAGTGTCTCTTTGCATGCTAAGCAGTGCATGCAAGGGACAACACTGCTGCAAAGAGCCATTGGGTTTCTACTAGATCGGTTAGAGAAAGAAACAAGGGAAAGTTTGACATATCGCTTTTTTGAGAGATGACTTTTAGCTACAGGACACATTAACTTCAAAATTTAGTTACAGGACACGTTTAGTTACAAGGCTAAGTCTTTTTTGAGAGATGACTTTTAGTTAAGGACCTATACCTAATTATGCAAACCTTGAGCCCTCTCTATAGCCGGATAAGCACTACAACTTCCCATGAGTTTGTAGTTAAGGACCTATACCTAATCAACCATGGAACATCCCTCCTTCTCTCAGGGCGATCACAATTCAGGACGCGCAACTGGTTTATTATCCCAGAAATTTTTTTTGACCTAGGCTGAGTTGAGTTGGGTTTTGTCTTTGGTTGCTGTAGGCGTTTTGGTTTTGTTCCTTTTGTAGTTCGTTGTGTTAGTGTGTTAATAGATAGTACCTTCTTGATTAAAAAAAAAAACACTACAACTTTATTAATTAGATGGGGCTATTATTAAATTTATATTATATCATGCAGTGTTCACCCTATTCGAATTCGATTTGGATCTAATAGATTCCCATCACCACCAATTGGATCCACATAAAAATCAAATCGAGAATTCAGGTATTGACCACATAATTTAAAATTGAATATATGTGTGAGAGGTTCCTGACAACAGATCCATCCGTGAACAGACCCCCCCTAAAGTTTCATTTATCCTAAGGTCCTTGTTTTTTTTAGTAAACTTGAAATTAACCTTTCCTTGCTCTCTTCTCCCAACTCTCTCTCTTGAAGCGACCACAGCCGGTGCGGAGGGAGGAGGTGGGGCTCGGCTGGTGCATTGCACCCCACCTTGACAGCAGCACGCCACTGCTGACTGTGCATCACACCCCACCCCGACGGCAGCCACGTACAGTCGGTCAGAAGGGAGGAGGTGGGGCTCCGGCAGGTGCATCACATCCCACCCCGAAGACAGCTACCGCCGACCAATACTGCATCGTACCCAGCCCGACTACAGCCACCGTCGGTGAGGAGGGAGGAGGTGGGGTCTGGCGACGGCGAGCAGCGGAGGCTAGCAGATCTGGTTCACTGGTTTTGTGACATTAGAAAGAAATTTTGAATTATAGTAGAGGGTATTTTCGTCCATAGATTTTCAGACTCGTTTAGCTTAATCCGTTTCTTTGTCAGGATGGTTCACTCAATACAGGGTATATTATGATAGAACAATACTTCTCTCCAACAGGTGTTGGAGTGGACGGCTCCTCTATCAGATGTGAACCATTGGATGAATATCGCTAGTGATATTCATTCGTAAGGAGTTCTGACATAATATCACTAGCGAGATTCATTTCACCAGGGCTGTATCTGTCAGAGCTCCAAATGGTGAATATGACTAGTGATATTTTTCCAACGGTTCACACTGGATAGAGGAGCCGCACACTCTAACATGTTGTTGGAGCGAAGTATTATTCATTATGATTAGGAATCGATTTCCATAGGCTATGTGGGACTATTCCCGGTGGAGAATCTCAATAAGAAGTAAAGTCATACCCTGAGAGTTCTTTCAGCTCCTCTTGATGCCTGGATTGGACTAGATTGAAGTCCAACTTAGCTAGCTCTAGCAGAGCCGAGCTCCTTCCCTCCTCCCTCTTGTAAGCCTCAATGTACTGCTTGGCTTCAAGCCTTGGCATCCTCCGATGCAGAGGAATCTGTAGAGACTGTCTCACTTGGTCCCCAAGATCCACCTGTCCTCTCACAGACTGGAGATGCCTCACACTGAATTCCTTAGCTTCATCCAACACTTGCTCTCCATTCACTGCAAGGTGAGAAGCTTCATATAAACTCAGTAGTCCCTTCACATCTCGGACCAAACAGCCCTTGAATCCTTTCTTCCCATCTCTAAACCTGCGGAAAACATCTGCGCCCCAAATAATCAAAATTAGACTAAGTAGCCCCTTCATATCACGATACCTGCCCCTCCTCACAAAACCGGCTTGTAAGGGGTTACTGATGTGGGACTTACACCTACCCGCCCGCGGAGCGTGTTGTAATTGCGACATTCCCGCACGCAGGAAGAGGCATCAACGGTCATCAATCAAGATCTGGATATATATATATATATATATATATATATATATATATATATATATATATATATATATATATATATATATATATATATATATATATATATACAGAGAGAGAGAGAGTGTGTATAAATACCTGATTTTTCCAGTAATTGAATGATTTAAAAAAATTATTTTTATTATGGTTGAATGTTAAATGAGAGATCTTATGTCACTTACAATGTTGTAAGTGTACAAGGATTAAGTCAAGGAGACAGTGCACAGAGGCTGTGCACGAGAAAATATGAACTTTTCGTCTGATTGGGGCTGTAAAGCCCTAACTCTGGAATTCTTATGAGTCTTCTAGGAGTGCTTTAGCATCACCTTGGGGGCAGAAAATATTATCCCCATGTGAGTTTTCACTTTGTCCGGACTTCGGGATCGCGTACAGAGAGTTAGGGCCCCTTTCGCACATAAAGGGCAAAATGGTCATTTCTAAAAATTGGACTTTTTGTAAAATTACCGAAGCTTATTTTGGACCTAAAAGTAATAAAAAATGGATGTTTTTGGGATTACAAATATATTTGGGTTTTAAGTACTAAACCCTAATCCCGGGTTAATTAGTCATAATCTAGGTTGCTAAAATATGTTAATTAGGTCCTAAACTTAATTAATACTAATCCTAATCCAAATATATTTGGATGACCATCAAGGTGGGGACCACATGACCTCATTTTCGCACTGCTTCTCATATGGGAGAAGCGAAGAAGTCAAGAAAGGTGGCTTGGTTGATCTTTACTAAGGGGACAAAAACCCTAGCTTTACTCCCCCTCCCATTATCCCTTCATTTCTTTCATCAAAGCCATCTCTCCCTCATCCTTACCAGATCATATCGGACCCCTAGAGCCCCTCCTCTTTCCCAAAAACCCTTAACTTCATCCAATAGTTAGGAGATTTAGTTCCCTAGTCTCATTTGGAAGAAAGGAGGAGAAAGAGAAGGAGAAAACGAAGGAGAAGAAGAAGTGAAGGAGAGAAGGGCCAAATGTCACGCCCCATAAACTTGAAGACCGATCCCTGGGATGTTAGGTGACTCATTCGTACGAATGTAGCCATTGTAACTCATTCGTGCGAATGAATGTAGCCATTCTAATTCATTCGTACGAAGGTAACCATTCTAATTAATTCGTATAAGACATTCTAATTCATTTGTACAAATATAGCCATTCAAATTCATTCGTACGAATGTAGCCATACTAATTCATTCGTACGATACCTTCTAATTTATTCGTACGAATGTAGCTATTCTAATTCATTCGTACGAATGAATGTAGCCATTCTACTTCATTCCTATGAATGTATCCATTCTAGTTCATTCGTACAAAGGTAGCCATTCTAAGTCTTTCATTGGAGCTATTCTAATTTATTCGTATGAATGTAGCCATTGTAACTCATTCGTACAAACGAATGTAGCCATTCTAATTTATTCGTAGGAATATAGCCAGTTTAATTCAATCGTATGAAGGTGCCTTTCTAATTCATTCAAACGAGCCATTCTAATTCATTCGTACGAATATAGCCATTCTAATTTATTCGTACGAACGAATATAGCCATTCTAATTCATTCGTACGAAGGTAGCCATTCTAATTCATTCCTATGAGTCATTATAATTCATTCATATCAATGTAGCCATTCTAATTCATTCGTACAATGGTAGCCATTCTATTTTATTCGTACAAGCCATTCTAATTCATTAGTACGAATGTAGCCATTCTAATTCATTCGTATGAACAAATGTAGCATTTCTAATTCATTCGTACGGATGTAGCCATTCTAATTTATTCGTACGAATATATCTATTCTAATTCATTCGTAAGAGTAGCCATTTTAATTCATTCGTACGAATATAGCCATTCTAATTCCTTCGTATGAACGAATATAGCCATTCTAATTCATTCATACGAATGTTTCCATTCTAATTCATTTTTACGAAGGTAGCAAATCTAATTCATTCGTACGAGCTATTCTAATTCATTCGTATGAATATAGCTATTCTACTTCATTTGTACGAACAAATATAGACATTCTAATCCATTTTTACAATGGTAGCCATTCTAATTCATTCGTACGAGCCATTCAAATTCATTCACATGAATGTAACCATTCTAATTCATTCGTACGAACGAATATAGCCATTCTAATTTATTCGTACGAATGTAGCCATTCTAATTCATTCATATGAACGAATGTATCAATTCTAATTGATTGATACGAATGTGGCCATTCCAATTTATTCATACAAAGGTAGCCTTTCTAATTCATTTGTATGAGCCATTCTAATTCATTTGTATGAGCCATTCTAATTCATTCGTACAAATGTAGCCATTCTAATTCATTCGTACGAATAAAGCCATTCTAATTCATTCATACAAAGGTAGCTATTATAATTCATTCGTACGATACATTCTAATTCATTCATATGAGTCATTCTAATTCATTCGTACGAACGGATATAGTCATTCTAATTCATTCGTATAAATGTAGCCAGTCTAATTTATTCTAATTCATTCATAGGAATACAGTAATTCCAATTCATTCGTACAACAGTAGCTTATGTAATTCAATTATACGAGCCATTCTAATTCATTCATATGAATGTATCCATTCTAATTCATTCGTATGAATATATCCATTCTAATTCATTCGTACGAACAATGTAGCCATTCTAATTTATTCGTACAAATATTGCCATTATAATTCATTCGTATGAAGATAGCTAATCTAATTTATTCGTACGATCTATTCTAATTCATTCGTATGAATATAGCTATTCTACTTCATTTGTACGAACGATTATAGCCATTCTAATTCATTCTTACAAAGGTAGCCATTCTAATTCATTCGTATGAGTCATTCAAATTCATTCATATGAATGTAATAATTCTAATTCATTCGTACGAACGAATATAGCCATTCTAATTCATTTGTACGAATGTAGTTATTTTAATTCATTCATACGAATGAATATACCCATTCTAATTCATTGATACGAATGTAGCCATTTCAATTCATTTGTACAAAGGTTGCCTTTGTAATTCATTTGCACGAGCCATTCTACTTCATTCGTACGAATGTAGCCATTCTAATTCATTCGTACGAATAAATATAGCTATTCTAATTCATTCGTATGAATGAAGTCGTTCTAATTCATTCGTATCATTGTAACCATTCTAATTCATTTGTATGAATGAATGTAGCCATTGTAATTCATTCATATAAATATAGCTATTCTAATTCATTCGTACGAAGGTAGCCATTCTAATTCATTCGTACAAGACATTCTAATTCGTTTGTATGAATGTAGCCATTCAAATTCATTCGTACGAATGTAGCCATACTAATTCATTCGTATGAGCCCTTCTAATTCATTCGTACGAATGTAGCCATTCTAATTCATTCGTACGAATGAATGTAGCCATTCTAATTCATTCCTACGAATGCAACCATTCTAGTTCATTCGTACGAAGGTAGCCATTCTAAGTCTTTCGTAGGTACCATTCTAATTCATTTGTCCAAATGTAGCTATTGTAACTCATTCGTGCGAAGGAATGTAACTATTCAAATTCATTCGTACGAATGTAGTCAGTCTAATTCATTCGTACGAAGGTAGCCATTCTAATTCATTCGTACGAGCCAATCTAAAATATTCGTACGAATATAGCCATTTTAATTCATTTGTACGAATGAATGTAGCCATTCTAATTCATTCGTACGAAGGTAGCCATTCTTATTCATTCGTACGAGCCTTTCTAACTCATTCATATGAATGTAACTATTCTAATTCATTCGTACAATGGTAGCCATTATATTTTATTCGTACGATCCATTCTAATTCATTAGTACAAATATTGCCATTCTAGTTTATTCGTACGAACAAATGTAGCCATTCTAATTCATTCGCACGGATGTAGCCATTCTAATTCATTCGTACAAAGGTATCTGTTCTAATTCATTCGTAAGAGCCATTCTAATTCTTTCATATGAATATAGCCATTCTAATTCACTCGTATGAATGAATATAGCCAATGTAATTCATTCGTATGAATGTTGCCATTCTAATTCATTCGTATGAATTACGTTATGGTACCAAAGTGGGTACCACAAAATTTTCCTAATTTAAAACCTTTTGTAAATACTCTTTAAGCCTTAGAATAGTAGTACATACAATGATTGGAAACAATTACTAAAGTCCTAACCTCATCCAACAATTTAAGTTATAAAAACATTAACAAAATGTAGGGAGTTTGATCACTCAGGTTAATTGATGTCTCTTTGGAAGGAGTATTTCGGGTATATTCATGGCTTAAATGTTACTTGCATACGACAATTTTATTTGGATGATTTTACCCTAAACTAGGTCCTGAGAATCACAGAAAAATTATAAATTAGGGTAATGGAGAAAAAATATTGGGTTAAGTGATATTATGGGTAAAATCTATATAATATGCTACGGCTATTTACAAGCTGACTAGGATAAAAAGGCACTGGATAGATCTGGTCGTTGATCAAGATTTGGAGAGAGAGAGAGTGTGTGTGTGTAAATACCTGATTTTTCCTGTAATTGAATGATTTAAAAATATTTTTTTTATTATGGTTGAATGTTGAATGAGAGATCCTATGTCACCTACAATGACGTAAGTGTACAAGGATAAGAAAATAGTGCGCATAGGCTGTGCACGAAAAAATACGAACTTTTTGTCTGATCGGGGCTGTAAAACTCTATCCTTGGAATTCATATGAGTCTTCTAGGAGTGCTTTAATATCACTTCGGGGGTAGGATACCTAGGTAAGTTTTCACTTTGTCCAGGCTTCGGGCTCGCGTATAGAGAGTTAGGGCTCCTTTTGCACATAAAGGGCAAAATGGTCATTTCCAAAAATTGGACTCTTCGTAAAATTACCAAAACTTATTTTGGACCTAAAAGTAATAAAAAATAAATGTTTTTGGGATTACAATTTTTTTTTGGGGTTTTCGTACTAAACACTAATCCCGGGTTAATTAGCTCTAATCTATATTGCCAAAAAAGGTTAATTAGGACCTAAACTTAATTAGCACTAATACTAATCCAAATATATTTGGTCTGCCATCCAGAGGGGTCCACATGATCTTATTTTCACCCCCCCATATGCTTCTCACATGAAGTCAAAGAAGGTGGCTTGGTTGGCCTTTACTAAAGGGACAAAAACTCTAGCTATTTTTGCTCTCCCTCCCTTATCCCTTTATTTTATTCATCAAAGCCATCTCTCCCTCATTCTTACCTGAATTTATCAGACCCTTAGAGCCCCTCCTCCTTCCTAAAACCCTTATCTCCATCCATAGTTAGGAGATTTAGTTCCCTAGTCTCATTTGGAAGAAGGAGGAGAAAAAGAAGGAGAAGAAGTGAAATAGAGAAGGGCCAAAGCTTGTGGAGATCATCCTAAGCAAATCAAGGTAAGCTGCACACGTAGAGTCCTAGATAGTTAGATCTAAGTTTTTTAGATCGTTGAGTGGAAGTAAATTTTGATCTTGGGGTTTAAAACCCAAGATCTAGGTTACTGTGACCACCGGATATATTTTGATTCAGTCTGAGATTAGGACTTTAAGATAGAGTTAAAATAAAATTTGAGTAACATAAAAGTTTTATAGGTTTTAATTCTAATGAGCTTTTTTTTTTGACTTCTGAGGTTTTGAGAGCAACTATATACTGAAATAAATGAATTTATGTTAAAGATTTTGTTTACTATCAATAATTTTAATATTGTGATCTATTTTAGGCAATCACTTAATGATCAAAATTAAATTTGAGTAAAAAGGAAGTTGTAGAGGTTTTAATTATGAGAAACTTTGTTTTAAGAATCATGAACGTTTGAGATCATCTACATACCCAACTACGTGATCTTATGAAAATATTCAAATTTACTGCAAGAAATTTTACAAAGCAGATTTAATCTTGTGATCTATTTAAGGTAATCACTGAATACTTAAATGGATTTTTAGCTAACATGAAAGTTCTTAAAGACTTATAGATCTACAATATTAATTTAGGATAAAATAGATTTACAGATATTTATCATCCTCGAAATAGAAAATCTTGTTAGTTTTTAGGGCTTTTTGCTAGCAGTCCATAGTTTCAAAAATTTTATACTACTAAATTGCTTGTATGAATTTTAGTATTAAATGAAAGTTGTGTCAAATATATAGGTATATAATGTTCATGTAGATTACAAATTGATTTGAGTCCTAAATCCTATCCATTCTAAATCATTCGTACGATCCAATCAAATTCATTCGTATGATCCATTCTAATTTATTCGCACGAATGTATCCATTCTAATTCATTCGTACGATCCATTCTAATTCATTCACACGATCCATTCTAATTCATTCGCACGATCCATTCTAATTAATTTGCACTATCCATTCTAAATCATTCGCATGATCCATTCTAATTCATTCGCACGATTTATTCTAATTCATTCGTATGATCCATTCTAATTCATTCGTAAGATCCATTCTAATTCATTTGCACGAATGTATCCTCTCTAATTCATTCGTACGATCCATTCTAATTCATTCGTACGATCCATTCTAATTCATTCGTATAATCCATTCTAATTCATTCGCACGAATGTATCCATTCTAATTCAATCGTACGATCCTTTCTAATTCATTCGCACGATCTATTCTAAGTCATTCATACGATACATTCTAATTCATTCGCACGATTCATTCTAATTCATTCGTACGATCCATTCTAATTCATTCACACGAATGTATCCATTCTAATTCATTCGTATATTCCATTCTAATTCATTCGCACGATCCATTCTAATTCATTCGTACGATCCACTCTAATTCATTCATATGATCCATTCTAATTCAGACGTACCATTCATTCTAATTCATTCGTACGATCCATTCTAATTCATTCGCACGAATGTATCCATTCTAATTCATTTGTACGATCCATTCTAATTCATTTGCATGATCCATTCTAATTCATTTGTACGATCCATTCTAATTCTTTCGTACGATCAATTATAATTTATTAGCATGAATGTATCCATTCTAATTCATTAGCCTGAATGTATCCATTCTAATTCATTTGTACAATCTATTCTAATTCATTCACACGATCCATTCTAATTCATTCGTACGATCCATTCTAATTCATTCATACGATCCATTCTAATTCATTCTTACGATCTATTCTAATTCATTCGCACAAATGTATCCATTCTAATTCATTCGCATGATCCATTCTAATTCATTCGTATGATCCATTCCAATTCATTCGTACGATCCATTCTAATTCATTCGCATGAATGTACCCATTCTAATTCATTCGTACGATCCATTCTAATTCATTCGCACGATCCATTCTAATTCATTCGTATGAAACATTCTAATTCATTCGCACGAATCATTCCAATTCATTCGTATGATCCATTCTAATTCATTCGTACGATCCATTCTATTTTATTTGTTCGATCCATTATAATTCATTCGTACGATCCATTCTAATTCATTCGCAAGATCCATTCTAATTCAATCGCATGATCCATTCTAATTAATTTGCACGATCCATTCTAATTAATTCGTAAGATCTATTTTAATTCATTCGCACGAATATATCCATTCTAATTCATTCGTACGATCTATTCTAATTTATTCGCACGATCTATTCTAATTCATTCGTACGATCCATTCTAATTCATTCGCAAGATCCATTCTAATTCATTCGCATGATCCATTTTAATTCATTCGTACGATCCATTCTAATTCATTCACACGAATGTATCTATTCAAGTTCATTCGTACGATCCATTCTAATTTATTCGTACGATCAATTATAATTCATTCGTACAAATGTATCTATTTTAATTCATTCGTACGATCCATTCTAATTCATTCGCACGAATGTATCCATTCTAATTCATTCGTAGGATCCATTCTAATTCATTCGCAAGATCCATTCTAATTCATTCATATGATCCATTCCGATTCATTCGTACGATCCATTTTAATTCATTCATACGATCCATTCTAATTCATTCATTCAATCCATTCTAATTCATTCGCACGAATGTATCTATTCTAAATCATTCATACGATCCATTCTAATTTATTTGTACAATCCATTCCAATTTATTTGTACGATCCATTCTAATTCCCTCGCACGAATGGATCCATTCTAATTCATTCGTACGATCCACTCTAATTATTTAGTACGATCCATTCGAATTCAATCGCACGAATGTATCCATTCTAATTTATTCGTACGATCCATTCTAATTCATTCGCACGATCCAATCTAATTCATTCATACGATCCATTCTAATTCATTCACACGAATGTATCCATTCTAATTAATTCATACGATCTATTCTAATTCATTCGCATTATCCATTCTAATTCATTCGTACGATCCATTCTAATTCATTCGCACGAATGTATCCGTTCTAATTCATTCGTACGAATCATTCTAATTCATTCCTACGATCCATTCTTTCTCATTTGCACGAATGTATCCATTATAATTCATTCGTACGATCCATTCTAATTCAATCGCATAATCCATTCTAATTCATTCGTATGATCCATTCTAATTCATTTGTACGAATGTATCCTTTCTAATTCATTCATACGATCCATTCTAATTTATTCGTACGATCCATTCTAATTCAATCGTACGATCCATTCTAATTAATACGCACGAATGTATCCATTCTAATTCATTCGTACGATCCATTCTAATTCATTCGTACGATCCACTCTAATTCATTCGCAAGAATGTATCCATTCTAATTCATTCGTACGATCCATTCTAATTCTTTCGCACGATCAATTTTAATTCATTCATACGATCCATTCTATATCATTCGTACGATCAATTCTAATTCATTCGTATGATCCATTGTAATTCATTCACACGAATGTATCCATTTTAATTCATTCATACGATCCATTCTAATTCATTCGCATGATCCATTCTAATTCATTCGTACGATCCATTCTAATTCTTTCGTACGATCTGTTGTAATTCATTCGTACGATCTATTCTAATTCATTCGTACGATCCATTCTAATTCATTCGCACAATCCATTCTAATTCATTTATGCGATCCATTCTAATTCATTTGTATGATCCATTCTAATTCATTTGCGCGAATATATCCATTCTAATTCATTTGTACGATCCATTATAATTCATTCGCATGATTCCTTCTAATTCATTCTTACGATCAATTCTAATTCATTCGTACGATCCATTCTAATTCATTCGTACGATCCATTCTAATTCATTTGCACGAATGTATCCATTCTAATTCATTCGTACGATCCATTCTAATTTATTCGTACGATCCATTCTAATTCATTCGTACGATCCTTTCTAATTTATTCGTACGATCTATTCTAATTCATTAGCACGAATGTATCCATTCTAATTCATTCGTATGATCCATTCTAATTCATTCGCATAATCTGTTCTTATTCATTCGTACGATCCATTCTAAATCATTTATACGATCCATTCTAATTCATTCGGATGAATATATCCATTCTAATTCATTCGTACGATCCATGATAATTCATTCGCACGATCCATTCTAATTAATTCGCACGAATGTATCCATTCTTATTCATTCGTATGATCCATTCATTCGTACGATCCATTTTAATTCATTCGTACGATCAATTTTAATTCATTCGGACGAATGTATCTATTCTAATTCATTCGTACGATCTATTCTAATTCATTCACACGATCCATTCTAATTTATTCGTACGATCCATTCTAATTCATTCGTGCGATCCATTCTAATTCATTCGTACGATCCATTCTAATTCATTCACCTGATTGTAGCCATTCTAATTCTTTCGTACGATCCATTCTAATTCATTCGCACGATCCTTTCTAATTCATTTGTACGATCCATTCTAATTCATTCATACGATCTATTCTAATTCGGTCGCACGAATGTATCCATTCTAATGCATTCATACGATCCATTCTAGTTCATTTGATCGATCCATTCTAATTCATTCGTACGATTCATTCAAACATATCGTACGATCCATTATAATTTATTCGTACGATCCATTCTAATTCATTCGTACGAATGTATCTATTCTAATTTGTTCTTATGATCCATTCTAATTCATTTGTACGATCCATTCTAATTCATTCGTACAATCCACTCTAATTCATTCGCACGAATGGATTCATTCTAATTCATTCGTAGGATCCATTCTAATTTATTCGCATGACCCATTCAAATTTATTTGTACGATCCATTCTAATTCGTTCGTAAGATCCATTCTAATTCATTCATAAGAATGTAGCCATTCTAATTCATTCGCATGATCCAATCTAATTCATTTGTACGATCCATTCTAATTCATCGTATGATCCATTCTAATTCATTTGCATGGATGTATCCTTTCAAATTCATTCGTACGATCCATTCTAATTCATTCGCACGATCCATTCTAATTTATTCGTTCGATCCATTCTAATTCATTCGTACTATCTATTCTAATTCATTCGTACGATCCATTCTAATTCATTCGTACAAATGTATCCATTCTAAATCATTCATATGATCCATTCTAATTCAATTGTATGATCCATTCTAATTTATTCGCACGAATGTATCTATTCTAATTCATTTGTACGATCCATTCTAATTTATTCATACGATCCATTCTAATTTATTCGCACGATCCATTCTAATTCATTTGTACGATCCATTCTAATTCATTCGCACGAATGTATCCATTCTAGTTCATTCATAGGATCCATTCTAATTCATTCGTACGATCAATTCTAATTCATTCGTACAAATGTATCTATTCTAATTCATTCGTACGATCCATTCTAATCCATTCTAATTCATTCGCACGAATGTATCCATTCTAATTCATTCGTAGGATTGATTCTAATTCATTCGCAAGATCTATTGTAATTCATTCATACGATCTATTCAAATTCATTCGTACGATCCATTTTAATTCATTCATACGATCCATTCTAATTCATTCGTTCAATCCATTCTAATTCATTCGCACGAATGTATCTATTCTAAATCATTTGTACGATCCATTCTAATTTATTAGTACGATCCATTCTAATTTATTTGTATGATCCATTCTAATTCACTTGCACGAATGGATCTATTATAATTCATTCGTATGATCCATTCTAATTCATTCACACGATACATTCTAATTCATTCGTACGATCCATTCTAATTCATTCGTACGATCCATTCGAATTCATTCGCACGAATGTATCCATTCTAATTCATTCGTACGATCCATTCTAATTCATTCTCACGATCCAATCTAATTAATTCATACGATCCATTCTAATTCATTCGTACGATCCATTCTAATTCATTCGCACGAATGTATCCATTCTAATTAATTCCTATGATCCATTCTAATTCATTCGTACGATCCATTCTAATTCATTCGTACGATCCATTTTAATTCATTCGTACGATCCATTCTAATTCATTTGAACGAATATATCCTTTCTAATTTATTCGTACGAATAATTCTAATTCATTCCTACGATCCATTTTATTTCATTCGCACGAATGTATCCATTCTAATTCATTCGTATGATACATTCTAATTCAATCGCATGATTCATTCTAATTCATTCGTACGATCCATTCTAATTCATTTGTACGAATGTATCCTTTCTTATTCATTCATACGATCCATTCTAATTCAATCGTACGATTCATTCTAATTAATTCGCACGAACGTATCCATTCTAATTCATTCGGACGATCCATTCTAATTCATTCGAACGATCCATTCTAATTCATTCGTACGATCCACTCTAATTCATTCACACGAATGTATCCATTCTAATTCATTCGTATAATCCATTCTAATTCATTCGCACGATCAATTCTAATTCATTCATACGATCCATTCTAATTCATTCGAACGATCCATTCTAATTCATTCATACGATCCATTCTAATTCTTTCATACGATCTAATGTAATTCATTCGTACGATCCATTCTAATTCATTTGTACGATCCATTATTATTCATTCACACAATCTATTCTAATTCATTCATGCGATCCATTCTAATTCATTCGTACAATCCAGTCTAATTCATTTGCACGAATATATCCATTCTAATTCATTCGTACGATCTATTCTAATTCATTCGTACGATCTATTCTAATTCATTCGTACGATCCATTCTAATTCATTTGCACGAATGTATTGATTCTAATTCATTCGTACGATCAATTCTAATTCATTCGCACGATCCATTCTAATTCATTCGTACGATCCATTCTAATTCATTCGTACGATCATTTTTAATTTATTCGTACGATCTATTCTAATTCATTCGCACGCATGTATCCATTCTAATTCATTCGTATGATACATTCTAATTCATTCGCATGATCTATTGTAATTCATTCGTACGATCGATTCTAATTCATTTGTACGATCCATTCTAAATCATTCGGACGAATGTATCCATTCTAATTCATTCGTACGATCCATTCTAATTCATTCGCACGATGCATTCTAATTCATTCATATGATCATTTCTAATTCATTCGCATGAATGTATCCATTCTTATTCATTCGTATGATCCATTCATTCGTACGATCCATTCTAATTCATTCGTACGATCAATTTTAATTCATTCGCACGAATGTATCCATTCTAATTCATTCGTACGATCCATTCTAATATATTCGCACGATCCATTCTAATTTATTCGCATGATCCATTCTAATTCATTCGTACGATCCATTCTAATTCATTCGTACGATACATTCTAATTTATTCATACGATCCATTCTAATTCATTCGCCTTAATGTAGCCATTCTAATTATTTCGTACGATCCATTCTAATTCATTCGCATGATTCTTTCTAATTCATTCGTACGATCCAGTATAATTCATTCGTACGATCCATTCTAATTCCTTCACACGAATGTATCCTTTCTAATTCATTCGTACGATCCATTCTAATTCATTCGTACGATCCATTCAAATTCATTCGTACGATCCATTCTAACTCATTCATACAATCCGTTCATATTCATTCGCACGAATGTATCTATTCTAATTTGTTCTTACGATCCATTCTAATTCATTTGTACGATCCATTCCAATTCATTCGTACAATCTATTCTAATTCATTTGCACGAATGGATTCATTCTAATTAATTCGTACGATCCATTCTAATTTATTCGCACGATCCGTTCTAATTCATTCGTACGATCATTATAATTCATTCATAAGATTCATTCTAATTTATTCGTACGAATGTATCAATTCTAATTCATTCGAATGATCCATTCTAATTCATTCGCATGATCCAATCTAATTCATTCGTACGATCCATTCTAATTCATTCGTACGATCCATTCTAATTCATTTGCGTGGATGTATCCTTTCAAATTCATTCGTATGATCCATTCTAATTCATTTGCACAATCCATTCTAATTCATTTGTACGATCCAATCTAATTCATTCGTATGATCCATTCTAATTCATTCGCACGAATGTATTCATTCTAATTCATTCTTATGATCCATTCTAATTCATTCACATGATCCATTCTAATTCATTCGCATGATCCATTCTAACTCATTCGCACGATCCATTCTAATTCATTCGTACGATCCATTCTAATTCATTCGCACGATTGTATCCATTCTAATTCATTCGTACTATCCATTCTAATTTATTCGCACGATCCATTTTAATTCATTCACACGATCCATTCTAATTCATTCGTATGATCCAATCTAATTCATTCGTACAGTCCATTCCAATTCATTCGTACGATCCATTCTAATTTATTTACATGAATGTATCCATTCTAATTCATTCATACGATCCATTCTAATTCATTCGCACGATCCATTCTAATTCATTCGTATGATCCATTCTAATTCATTCGTACGATCCATTCTAATTCATTCGTATGATACATTCTAATTTATTTGCACGAATATATCCATTCTAATTCATTCGTACGATCCATTGTAATTCATTCGTGTGATCTATTCTAATTCATTCATACGATCCATTCTAATTCATTCGTAAGATCCATTCTAATTCATTCACACGAACGTATCCGTTCTAATTCAATCGTACGATCCAGTCTAATTCATTCACACGATCCATTTTAATTCATTCGTACGATCCATCCTTATTCATTCGTACGATCCATTCTAATTCATTCGTACAATCCATTCTAATTCATTCGTACAATCCATTCTAATTCAGACGTACGTTTCATTCTAATTCATTTATACGATCCATTCTAATTCACTCACATGATCCATTCTAATTCATTCATACGATCCATTCTAATTAATTCGTATGATTCTTTCTAATTCATTCGTACGATCCATTCTAATTAATTTGCACGATCCATTCTAATTCATTCATACGATCCATTCTAATTCATTCGTACGATCCATTATAATTCATTCGTAAGATCCATTCTAATTCATTCGCAAAAATATATCCATTCTAATTCATTTCCACAATCCATTCTAATTCATTCACACGATCCATTCTAATTCAATCGTACGATCCATTCTAATTCATTCGTACGATCCATTCTAATTCATTCGCACTAATGTATCCATTCTAATTCATTCGTACGATCCATTCTAATTCATCCACACGATCCATTGCAATTCATTCGTATGATCCATTCTTATTCATTCGTACGGTCCGTTCTAATTCATTCGCACGAATGTATCCATTCTAATTCATTCGTATGATCCATTCTAATTCATTTGTACGATCTATTCTAATTCATTCGCACGATCCATTCTAATTCATTCATAAGGTCCATTCTAATTCATTCACACGAATGTATCCATTCTAATTCAATCATACGAACCATTCTAATTCATTCACACGATCCATTTTTATTCATTCGTACGATCTATTCTAATTCATTCACACGAGTGTATCCATTCTAATTCATTCGTACGATCCATTCTTATTCATTCGCACGATCCATTCAAATTTATTCGTACGATCCATTCTAATTCATTCGTACGATCCATTCTAATTCATTCCCACAAATGTATCAATTCCAAATTTATTCATACGATCCATTCTAATTCATTCGCACGATCCATTCTTATTCATTCATACGATCCATTCTAATTCATTCGTACGATCCATTCTAATTCATTCGCACGAATGTATCCATTCTATTTTATTCGTAAGAACTATTCTAATTCATTCGCACGATCCATTCTAATTCATTCATACGATTCATTCTAATTGATTCGCACGAATGTATCCATTCTAATTCATTCCTACGATACATTCTAATTCATTCGCACGATCTATTCTAATTCATTCGTACGATCCATTCTAATTCATTCGTACCATCCATTCAAATTCATTTGTATGAATATATCCACTCTAATTTATTCGTACGATCCATTCTAATTCATTCGTATGATCTATTCTAATTCATTCGTAATATTCATTCAGATTCATCCGCATGAATGTATCCATTCTAATTAAATCGTACAATCCATTCTAATTCATTCGCACAATCCATTCTAATTCATTCGCATGATCCATTCCAATTTATTCGTACGATCCATTCTAATTCATTCGCACGAATGTATCCATTCTAATTCATTCGTATGATCTATTCTAATTCATTCACACGATTCATTCTAATTCATTCATACGATCCATTCTAATTCATTCGTATGATCCATTCTAATTAAGACGTACGATTTATTTTAATTCATTCGTACGATCTATTCTAATTCATTCGCATGAATGTATCAATTCTAATTCATTCGTACGATCCATTCTAATTCATTCGCACGATCCATTCTAATTCATTCGTACGATCCATTCTAATTCATTTGCATGAATGTATCCATTCTAGTTCATTCGTACGATCTATTCTAATTCTTTCGCACGATCCGTTCTAATTCATTCGCATGAATATATCCATTCTAATTCATTCGTACGATCTATTCTAATTCATTCGTACGATCCATTCTAATTCATTCGCACGAGTGTATCTATTCTAATTCATTCATACGATCCATTCTAGTTCATTCGCACGAATATATCCATTCTAATTCATTTGTACGATCCATTCAAATTCAATTCGCACGATCCATTCTAATTCATTTGTACGATCCATTCTTATTCATTCGTACGATCCATTCTAATTCATTCTCATGAATGTATCCATTCTAATTCATTCTCATAAATGTATCCATTCTAATTCATTCGTACGATCCATTATAATTAATTCGTACGATCCATTCTAATTCTTTCGTACGATCCATTCTAATTCATTTGCACGAATGTATCCATTCTAATTCATTCGTATGATCCTTTCTAATTCATTCGTACGATCCATTCTAATTCATTCGTACGATCCATTCTAATTCATTCGCACCAATGTATCCATTCTAATTCATTCATACGATCCATTCTAATTCATTCACATGATCCATTCTAAATCATTCATACGATCCATTCTAATTCATTCACACGATCCATTCTAATTCATTCATACGATCCATTCTAATTCATTCGCACGAATGTATCCATTCTAGTTCATTCGTACGATCCATTCTAATTCATTTGTACGATCCTTTCTAATTCATTCGCATGAATGTATCCATTCTAATTCATTCATACGATCAATTCTAATTCATTCGCAAGATCAATTCTAATTCATTCGTACGATCCATTCTAATTCATTCGTACGATCTATTCTAATTCATTCGTACGAATATAGTCATTATAGTTCTTTCGTACGATCCGTTCTAATTCATTCGCGTAATCCATTCTAATTAATTCGTACGATCCATTCTAATTCATTCGTACGATCTATTCTAATTCATTTGCATGAATGAATCTGTTCGGGGGATTTTTTCGCTGGTCCGTGCGGGCTGCCTGCAAGACAAAGAAAAAGCGTTAGAACGGCTAGCTCCCTTCGGAGCGCAGACCCTCCGACGCTCAAGTCAGTCTCAGGTGCACAACGGCGAGCTTTAGTGGACGAAAGTGGTAGGGAAAAGGGTTTCCAACCTGTACTCTGGAGCCTGGGGGTGAGCATTTATAGACATTGGCGACCTACCGCGGCCCGACACGTGGAGATTCTTTCCAGAGCCTTCTAGACCCCCACGTTCTGGCTCGCGTGGGTCTCTGACGGTCCTTGGAACTTGCGCCCCTGACATTCTTTGTCGTCGAGCCTGCCAGGCGGTTTGAGTGGGGGAGAGCATCTTTTTTGTCACTGCCAGGTGGCTATTCTGGAATGTTCAAGTCTGGGAGATCTCGAACTGATCTGAGCGGGCTTCCGTGGACCACGTTGGTCCACGTAGCTTCCGTGGGGTTTCGACACCTAGTAGCCCTTTTTTGCTGCTCTATTGTGGGCGACCTCAGGTGGGAAGCCAGAGCGAGCTCGCCCTCCATTGCTCCGCCTTCTCTTCCACATCTATCAAGAGTCGGACCTCGCGGGAGCGACCTCTTCGATAAACTGGGGAGTCCTGGCGAGCTTGGGCGAGCCCCAGAGCGGGCTTCGGCGAGCTCCTGAGTGAGCTTAGGCGAACTCCTGAGCGAGCATGGGCGAGCTCCTGAGCGAGCATGGGCGAGCTCCTGCGCAAGCTGGGCGAGCTCCTGCGTAAGCATGAGTGAGCTCCTGCGCAAGCTCCTGCGCGAGCATGGGCGACCTCCTGCGCGAGCTCCTGCGCGAGCTGGGTGCACCTCTGGTGCCTGTATCTTTTTACGCATGATGGTCTAACTCCCGCTGCCACTACAAGCGAACTCCTGTGCGAGCTCTTTAGTCTGTGGCCCCTTCAGCCCAATGTGGATCTTGCTCCCTGTCAAGATGATTTGGTGAGCACGGGGGGGGGGGGGGGGGGGGGGGGGGGGGGGGGGGCGAAATCCTAGGCGGATTTCAACTACCCCCAACATTACCCCCTCCTGAGGGAGCGACCAAGGAGACTTTGACGCTTGCTCAGGAGACTTATTGCGCATGCCGGTCAAATTGGGAGCGCCAGTCATCGGCGACCTCTACCTTGTGGGCTGCGGGCACCTGCCGTGGGCGGTCTGCGCCGAGAGCTTTGACTGTCAGTATTTCACAGACGTTGGGCGGGCCGCGAGCATCAGCCACGAGCGATCTCCTTCCGGTGCGAGCTTGTCACACGCGGTCAGGGTCTGCTTCGGGCGAGCTTGGGCGCCTGCCGTGGGCGGTCTGCGCCTAGAGCTTTGACTGCCAGTATTTCACAAACGCGGGGCGGGCCGTGAGCATCAGCCACGAGCGATCTCCTTCCGGTGCGAGCTTGTCACACGCGGTCAGGGTCTGCTTTGGGCGAGCTTGGGCGCCTGCCGTGGGCGGTCTGCGCCTAGAGCTTTGACTGCCAGTATCACAAACGCTGGGCGAGCCGCGAGCATCAGCCGCGAGCGATCTCCTTCCGGTGCGAGCTTGCCACACGCGGTCAGGGTCTGCTTCGGGCGAGCTTGGGCGCCTGCCGTGGGCGGTCTTGTGACTGGGGTATCGCTCCAAATCTCCAACGGTCGCTTCATCTTAAATGCGGTGCGAGGCTCGATGTTGATACAATAAATCTCATCATGAGATCCCGATCGGCGCGAGACACGTGTCTTCTTCTTATTTGCTCCTTTTTCTGTCAGTAAAGGACATCGTCGGCGCCGGCGCAGCCTTTTCCCACGCGTGGTCCATGTGGCACCGCCTGATTGGAGAAAGGTGAGCTGTCGCTTCAGCCGTTGGCGTGTTGCCTCGTTGAGCGTGCTCGAGTATTAACTGCAGCCCGATTCACCAGAGATGGAGGGCGCCCCGCAGAAGAAGGCGAAGAAGAAGAAGACTCCTTCAGCCCGCCCGTCGGGAGAGGACAACACTGTTCGGGAGGCTCGCGAAGCCTTCTAGCAAGTCCTCGAGGAGCGGAGGAAGGCCGCCCTCGTGGAGGCGGGCTTGGGATCAGCCGACGATCTCAGCACGACCTCCAGCTCCGACGACGAGGAGCGGGCTTCGGGAGATAAGCCCGCGCCAGCAACCGTGGGGCTTCCCCCGCCCTTCGAGGGACCGGTGCCACCGACCTCGACCTCTCCTGCACCCGCTCCGAGCAAGACCCCGGCACCGGCTGCGCCTGCTCCCAGCACGCCCGTGCCCGAGCCCGCGCCCGCCTCTTCTAGCGCGCCCCGCCCGCGCCCGCGGCTGCTGCTTCCAGCGCGCCCGCGCCCTCTGCTCCCGGCGCGCCCGCGCCCGAGCCCGCGCCCACGGCTGCTGCTTCCAGCGCGCCCGCGCCCTCTGCTCCCAGCGCGCCCGCGCCCGAGCCCGCGCCCGCGGCTGCTGCTTCCAGCGCGCCCGCGCCCTCTGATCCCAGCGCGCCCGCGCCCGAGCCCGCGCCTGCTGCTTCCAGCGCGCCTGCGCCCGCTGCTCCCTCCGCTCCCTCTGCTCTCGAGGCTCCTAACCTCCCGGAGGAGCTGGGCAGGTTGGTCTACTAGTCTCCGGACTTGGGGGCCATCCTGGACGATCTTCCGAGCTCCAGCTCGAAAGCCTCGGACCCAGACTTGCCCGGGCAAGGGGGAGCCGCCGTGCCTCCCCCTATCAAGGAAGGGGGTGCCGGCGCTCAAGGGAGCGAGCCCGCCGCTATTGCCGTCGATGTGCCTCCCCCGGCTGCCCCAACCGAGGTGAGCCAGGCAGGCCCCTCTTCAGGCGACCCCGAGCGCGCCCCCTACTTCCTGCGGGAGATCCTGGGGTGCAACATTTTCGCCCGGACTCCCTACATCGCCCTCATCAACCGGTTCCTCGAGGTAAGATTACCTTCACACTTCTTTGTCCCAAATCTCTGTTCTAACTTCTAACTCTTAACTGTTTTCCCTTGCCGTAGGTAGAGCGGGTTAGCCGGGCTCTCGCCGATGAGGTCGTTGGTGTCGCGGGGGACACGGTCGCCCTCTACGATGACACTCTCCATGACTCGGAGAGGAGAGTAGACGAGCACATCCATCGGCTTCACCAGATGGACCACTCCGGCGAGCTCCGAGCTGAGGTGGACCGGCTCCGCCAGCAGGCCGCCTCTGTTGATACAGAGGTTGCCCAGCTGCGCCAGCGGGCTGCCACCCTCACCACTGGGCTCGCCTCGGTCGAGGATGCTCGTGCCCGTGCCCTTGCGGACCTACAAGAGGTGACCAAGGCCAAAGAGGCCGCCCAGAAAGAGGTCCTCGAGCTCCGCAGCCTGGTGGCGGCCTCCAGGGACGAGATCGCGGTGCTGAAGGAGGCACATCTCCGCGACCTCAACACCCAGCAAGAGCGCCTCCAGTCGCAGCTGGGCGAGCTCCTCCAGAAGGGCGCGCTGGACGCCATCGAGAAGTATAAGGCCGAAAGGTCAAAGAAGAGGAAGCGCGGCGATGACGACGGCGCGGGTGCTGGCCCTGCTTAGATTCCATCCTTTTGTAACCCCTTTGATGTATCTTTAAACAATGAATGAAATGAATGATACTTTTTGAGCTCGCCTCTGTGTTTCTTTCTCTCTCTGTGTTGCTCATGAGTCCGCTTTAGGAGTTTCACAGCGATCTCGAGAGTGATACCCCGGGCGAGGCAGCTAATTCGATTCAACCTTTTTATTTTAAAGTATATGCAAACGAAAAACTCGGCATGCTCGCTAAAACTCAATAGTCTCTGAGCCCGGAAAACGATAAGCGAACCAAATGACTTCAAAAACTTCCCTACACTCAGAGACTTAAAACTATTTTATTTATGAAGAAAACTAATAAGTGCTAGCTGCCCCCTGCCCGGTTAATTTCCCTCGATGATCCTATTCAGCGGACTTGCCCTTTGAGGGGTATGCCCGCGCCAGTATGCTTCCGTTCATGGCAGGTGAACGCGAAGGATCCCGGTTAGGTTTAGAGTCCACTAGGCAGCGGGCTTCCCCAGGAATCTCAAGGTCGCCCACTGGCTGCCTCTGAGGATCCCGGTCTTACTTTAAGTCCGCACGACGGCGGACTTCCCCGGGAAGCTCAAGGTCGCCCACTGGCTGCCTCTGAGGATCCCGGTCTTGCTTTAAGTCCGCACAACGGCGGACTGCCCCGGGAAGCTCAAGGTCGCCCACTGGTTGCCTCTGAGGATCCCGGTCTTGCTTTAAGTCCGCACGATGACGGACTGCCCCGGGAAGCTCAAGGTCGCCCACTGGCTGCCTCTGAGGATCTCGGTCTTGCTTTAAGTCCGCACAACGGCGGACTGCCCCGGGAAGCTCAAGGTCGCCCACTGGCTGCCTCTGAGGATCCCGGTCTTGCTTTAAGTCCGCACAACGGCAGACTGCCCCGGGAAGCTCAAGGTCGCCCACTGGCTGCCTCTGAGGATCCCGGTCTTGTTTTAAGTCCGCACAACGGCGGACTGCACATTATAGATCATGCGGGCTCTTTCTGCGCCGAGCTTTCGAGTTAAATTATTTGTTGAAACCTCCATCATTCATCCACAACTTCTTCAGAAGATGATTTACAAAATTCCTTGGTCTTAGGCATAAAACTTGCGAAGGTGCAAAGCATTCCAAGGTCGCTCTAACAGGTCGCCTTCAGCGGTCATCAACCGGTAAGCCCCTGAGCTTCCTGCTTCGTGTACTATATAGGGGCCTTCCCAGTTCGCCGTGAGCTTTCCTGCATTAGGCTCTTGCGTGTTTGCGAACACCTTTCTCATCACCATGTCGCCAGCCTTGAATGCCCGATGGCGGACTCTTTTGTCATATGCGCGCTTCATTTCCTGCCTATATCCGGTGAGGTGTAGATTAGCGCGCTCTCGTCTTTCTTCGAGCTGATCGAGGGAGTCGGCTAGCAGTTTGCATTGTCGACCTCCTCCGACGCAAGCCTTCTTTCAGTGGGCAGCTCGGCTTCTACGGGTAGCACGGCTTCGCAACCAAAAGTGAGACTGAAAGGGGACTCGTTAGTTGAGCGACGTGGAGTAGTGCGATAGGCCCACAAGACTCCATCGAGCTCCTACTCCCACAACCCCTTTTTCCCTTCCAGCCTTTTCCTGAGGTTGTCTAGGATTACACGATTCGTAGCTTCGGCCTGCCCGTTGCTTTGAGGGTACCTTGGGGACGAGAACCTTAGGTCGACTCCATATTCAGCGCAAAAGCTTCTGATCAAGCGATTGTCGAACTGGCGACCATTGTCGGTGATAAGTACCCGAGGCAGACCGAACCGGCAGAAAATATTCTTCCAAAGGAAGTCTTTCACTTGTTTCTCACCTATCTTAGCTAGCGGGACCGCTTCCACCCATTTGGTGAAGTAGTCCGTAGCTACTAAGATGAATTTCTTCTGCCGGGCTGATACGGGGAAAGGTCCCACAATATCTAACCCCCATTGTTGAAACGGCCAGAGGCTCGCCAGAGGATGCAGTTCTTCTGCGGGCAAATGATTTGTCGTGGCGTGCTTCTGACATTGGATGCAGCTTTGTGCGACCTTCAAGGCATCTTGCTCCAGGGTGGGCCATCAGTATCCTTGCCTCTGTACTTTCGTAGCTAGAGACCGTCCACCAGCGTGGTTTCCCAGCTCGCCCGAGTGAATGCGATTCAAAACTTCTTCGGTCTCCGGGCTCTCGACGCAACGAAGATTTGGCCCGCCAAAGGATCTTCGAAAGAGGCGATCCCAGCGAATGAGGTAGCGCCCAACGCTTTTCTCCACTCGCCGGGCTTCCTCTCTATCCTCTGGAAGCTCGCCCTTCTAGAGAAAACGAAGAATGGGGGCGGTCCACCCTCCGGGTGGTACGTCGGCAGAGACCTGGTTAATAGCGGGCTCTATCAGTAGGAGCCGGGACTGATTTTGGACCTCGATGAGAATCTGGCGAGCTTCTGATGTTCCCAGCAGGGAGGCAGCGTTTGCCAATGCATCAGCTCGCCTATTATCGGCTCGAGGGATTTGCTCGAAGGAGATCTTTTCGAACTCTGTGGCCTTTCCTTTTACCAGATCCACATAGCCCGCCATTCTCGTATCCCGGGAGGCGTACTCTCCATTGATTTGACAAATGATCAGATGGGAATCGCTGAAAACCTTTAACCGTTTGGCACCTACTTCTTGAGCGAGCTCTAGTCCGGCGAGCAGTGCCTCATACTCTGCCTCATTGTTGGTTGCCGCGAAATCCAGCCGGACTGATTTCTCAAGAATTACCGATTGAGCAATCAGTGCAACCCCGATCCCGGCACCCAAAGCGTTGGAGGATCCATCGACGAATAATTCCCAGCCCGCCATCTCAGAATGCTTAGTTGGAGGAAGCTCGCCTTGGTTGTCCAAGAACTTCGCCTTCCCAGGGTGTGCCTCAGTTGGCTCATCCTCCTGGTACTGGACCGGTTCTTCTATGGGGAAGTCCGCCAAGAAATCAGCGAGAGCCTGCCCTTTGACAGCAACTCGAGGGACATACTCCAAACCATAGGCGGCGAGCTCGGCGGACCATCGGTAGAGCCTGCCGGCTACCGAGGGTCTGGAGAGCGCGCTCTTCAGAGGGTGCTCCGTGATGACCTTGACAGTGTGCGCCGAGAAGTAGGGGTGAAGCTTTCTCGCGGTAAGGACCAAGGCCAATGCGACCTTCTCGATTGGTCGATACCGGAGCTCGGCGGGAAGCATTGTGTGGCTTACAAAGTAGACAGGCCGCTCCACCTTTGCTTCTTCCACAACAAGGACCCTGCTTACCGTATTCTCTGTGACCGCGAGATATACGCCAAGCTCGGCACCATCTTTTGGTGCCGCTAGGATTGGCGGGCTCGCCAGATAGTCCTTGATCTTTTGAAAGGCGCGCTCGCACTTTTCATCCCAACAAATGCTCGCTCCTTTTCGTAGTAGCTCGAAAAGAGGTCGTCAATTGTCTGAGGATTTGGAGATGAATCGATTGAGCGCGGCGATTCGTCCGCTTAACCTCTGGACTTCCTGTCGGGTTCTTGGTGCGGGCATCTCGACAAGTGCTCGGATTTGCCCAGGGTCGGCCTCGATCGCCCTGTGGGTGACCAGGTACCCTAAGAATTTCCCAGAAGTCACCCCGAATGTGCACTTTGCCGGGTTCAGCCTCATTTGGTACTTTCTCAACACTTCGAAGGTTTCGCGGAGATCGGCGACATGCCCCTCTCGCTCTCGACTCTTCACCAGGAGGTCGTCTACGTAAACTTCGACATTCCTGTCGACTCTTCACCAGGAGTGACTAACCTTTGGTAGGTCGCTCCAGCGTTCTTAAGTCCAAAAGGCATCACTCGATAGCAGAATAGCTTCTGGTAGCCCGCCCTAGAATAGAAAGCGGTCTTCTCTTGATCGTCGACGTGGAGAGGTATCTGGTTATACCCAGAATATCCATCCATGAAGGACAGGGCCTGGAACCCGACAGCTCCGTCGACCAGTGCGCCTATCCATGGAAGAGGAAAATCATCCTTCGGGTATGCTTTATTGAGGTCGGAGAAGTCAATGCACACTCTGACCGCCCCGCTCTTCTTGGGAACCGCCACAATATTGGAGATCCACTCGGGGAAGTGCGCCTCGCGAATAAAGCCAGCTCGCTCTAGCTTGTCTATCTCCGCCGCCACTGCGATGGACTTCGTAGCCGGTATGTGTCGAGCTTTTTGCTTGATCGGCGGGAACTCCTTCATGGTGTATAGACGATGACAGGTGACCTCCGGGTCAATCCCTGGTATGTCCGCGAAGCTCCAGGTGAATACGTCACGGTATTCCCTGAGTATGTCGGTTAAGGCCAGGACCTCGCCCTTGGTTAGCGAGGTCCCGAGACTAACAATCCTCGGTCCGTCCTCGCTACCGATGTTGACTTCTTCTAGCGGCTCGGCAATGGGAAAACTTCCTCTCTGGGACCCTGGTAGGCGGCCTTTCTCCTCGAGCTCAAAATCCACGCCGCTCCCACCCGGGGGTGAAGTGGGGGATCTAAGCAAGGCGACCTCTCTCGGGCTTTGAGGGAGCCCGCTCGAGGTGGGCGTTAATTGCTAGGAGGGCGCGGGCCTCTTGGCCTCAGCGACCTCAACGTCTGCGAGGTGAAAGACGTCCTGCTCGCACCTGGTAGCAGCGACCTGGTCTCCTCGAATTACCACGACCCCTCCGTTGGTGGGGAACTTGAGGGCCTGGTGATTAGGCGAGGACACTGCTTTCATCTGCCTCAACCAAGGTCGCCCTAGGATGGCATTGAAAGCGGACTGCCCATCCACCACCGTGAAACGGACTTGACGTACCTCCGGGCCCACCGTTACGGTGAGGGTTATCTCCCCTACCACCTTAGCGACCTCGCCAGTGAAACCGGTGAGCGAGCCCGTTGAGGGAGACAGATCAATTTGTCTCAGTCCCATTCGCTGGAAGGCCGACAAGAACAGGATGTCTACGGCACTTCCTGGGTCAACCAGGACCCGCCTTACTTCGATGTTTGCCATCGTAAGGCGTATGACGAGGGGATCATTGTGGGGGGTAACCACCCCGGCCATGTCCTCCTCCGAGAACCAAATAAAGTCTCGGGCTTCTACCCTTGGTGTTTGGAGCAATGCAGGGGTTAGAGAAACGGAGAATACCTTCTGAGCCCGCTCCATCTCTCTAACTTGTCGCCGAACCTCGTTGCTGGATCTTGGGCCGTTCAGACACCTGCTGATAGTGTGACAGACCTCCGACCCTCCCGGGGGCGGTGGAGGCAGGGCGGGCTCAGCGGGCCCCGGGCGATCTCCCTCCCGAGGAGCCCGTGCCGGTATCACCTCGAACCTCCTTGGAGGCGAAATTAACTGGTCCAAATGGCCCTGGGTGACCAAGTCCTCGAGGTGGTTCTTCAGAGCATGGCATCTGTTGGTGTGATGCCCGGGGCTGTGATAAAAGGCGCACCGCCGCGAATTGTCGGTTGAGCCGGGCTCCCCGACCTGCAGGGGGGGTGGATACTGAAAGAAAGGTTCGTTCCGAATCTGGTGAAAAATTTGCCCTGGCGAGTGGGTTAACACGGTGAAATCCCGCTCCCCGGGTCCCGGAGGCAGGCGCCAGTTCGCCGGCCTTCCAGCGACCACCGCGGGAATTTCAGCGGGCTGTACGGCAGGAGCTGCGGGCGGTCCGGGCAAAGGCACTGTGGGGGAAAATCTTCGTGCCGACCCGAAGACTCTCACAGCACCAGTCAATTGAAGGTTCGAGTTGAAGATCGTTGATCGATCTGTCAATTAGAGTTGAAGTTACCTCTTTCGATATGTAAACAGAGAGGCAATCAGAGAGAGTTTGACACAAGAGAGGTGATCTCGGAGTTCAGCCGAAGCCTACGTCTCCGTGCTATAGGGAGCAACCCGAATTCACTAACACTTATATTGAAGTGATCTCGACAGGCCGAATATCACTGAAAACTCTGATCTCTTCGAGAGAAAAAGAAGATCAAAGAGAGGTGGAAGATGGGAAGTTGGAAATCCCAGAGCTCTGGTTTTAGAACTGAGAATTCGATCTCAGATCCGATCCTATTACATTCAAAGGCTTTGCTATTTATAGACTTCTCGGGGAGGAATTCCGGGGCAAATGGCGGTTTTCTGCTTGCCGTATCTGGGGATTCTCTAGGTAAAGCTAGCGGGCCCCGCTACCGTCTTCTGGGGAATTCTACAGCTCGTGGGCCTTCCGGGCAGGGCCGGTGGGTCCTGCGGTGGTCCTCGTGGGCCCACCAGGCAGGGCCGGTGGATCCCGCGGTGGTCCTCGTGGGCCCACCAGGCAGGGCCGGTGGGTCCCGCGGTAGCTGGTAAACTTCTGCCAAAATTTGCACCCACAGTTACCCCCTCCAAGTTAGCTAGAGTTCGTTCTGGCTGGCTTGGATTTGGTGCAAAAAATAGCAACCCCCTGTCGAAAAAAGGCACGAAGAATCTTGTCGAGTGTTAGCACAAAAAAGATTGGTCGGTCAATTTTGACCGATCGGTCAATTTTGACCGATCGGTCAAATTTGATCGATCGGTTAAATTTGACCGAACGGTCAATTTCAACCGGTCGAGGATTGAGTGATCGGTCAAAAAACATGGTTTTTTGACCGATCCAGTGGAATTTTGACCGATCGGTTGATTTTGACCGATCGGTCAATTTTGACCGATCGGTCAAATTTGACCGATCGGTTAAATTTGACCGAACGGTCAATTTCAACCGGTCGAGGATTGAGTGATCGATCAAAAAACATGGTTTTTTGGCCGATCCAGTGGAATTTTGACCAATCGGTTGATTTTGACCGATCGGTCAATTTTGACCGATCGGTTAAATTTGACCGAACGGTCAATTTCAACCGGTGAAGGATTGAGTGATCGGTCAAAAAACACGGTTTTTTGACCGATCCAGTGGAAATTTGACCGATCGGTTGATTTTGACCGATCGGTGAATTTTGACCGATTAGTCAATTTTGACCGATCGGTCAAATTTGACCGATCGGTTAAATTTGACCGAACAGTCAATTTCAACCAGTCAAGGATTGGGTGATCGGCAAAAAACCCTAAGTTTTTTGCTAGATCTAGTAGAAAATCGACCGATCGGTTGATTTCGGCCGAACGGTCATATTTGACCGTTCGGCTAAAATCAGCCGGTCAAGGTTTGGGTGATCGGCAAAAAACCTTAGTTTTTCGCCGGATCTAGTAGAAAATCGACCGATCGGTTGATTTCGGCCGAACGGTCATATTTGACCGTTCGGCTAAAATCAGCCGGTCAAGGTTTGGGTGATCGGCAAAAAACCTTAGTTTTTCGCCGGATCTAGTAGAAAATCGACCGATCGGTTGATTTCGGCCGAACGGTCATATTTGACCGTTCGGCTAAAATCAGCCGGTCAAGGTTTGGGTGATCGGCAAAAAACCTTAGTTTTTCGCCGGATCTAGTAGAAAATCGACCGATCGGTTGATTTCGGCCGAACGGTCATATTTGACCGTTCGGCTAAAATCAGCCGGTCAAGGTTTGGGTGATCGGCAAAAAACCTTAGTTTTTCGCCGGATCTAGTAGAAAATCGACCGATCGGTTGATTTCGGCCGAACGATCATATTTGACCGTTCGGCTAAAATCAGTCGGTCAAGGTTTGGGTGATCGACAAAAAACCTTAGTTTTTCGCTGGATCTAGTAGAAAATCGACCGATCGGTTGATTTCGGCCGAACGGTCATATTTGACCTTTCGGCTAAAATCAGCCGGTAAAAGTTTGAGTTGAACCTGTACTTTTGAAGTGGCATAGCTTGTTCTACTCTTTTGATCTTTGGCAGTTTTGAATATCGATGGAGTTTGATTTTTTCTGTTTTTGCATCATTGGTCTTCTTCTTTTTTTTTTAATGGTTCTTCTGAACCGGCGGTCCGGTTCACTTGGACCGGTGGTTTGCTTGGACCGGTGGTCTGACGTTTCGCCTGGTCGCGACTGTTCGCCTGGTTTTGCGCTTGCTACGGATGGATGCCACGTGTACCTACAAAAACACGCGATTTGATATGGTAAAGACACGTGTCTTCTCGATTTGCGCACCTGTTTTACCCTGGGTATATAAGTTTCACTGGCTGTCATTTTTCGCCTCACGCTTCCAAAAATTTTCAAAGTCCAGATTCTTTGCTTCCCATTTCTTGTTCATTTCCTTTCGATCAGTCAAATGGCATCTTCGGGCAGTTCGAAGAAGGGTGCTGTTCCATCCAAGAGAAAGGGGAAGGAAGTTGTCGAGGAAACGACTGTCTCGAAGGGCCGTGGCAAAGGCAGGGCCGAATTGATCGAACTTGGTCAACTTGGTAAGAGGCATCAGGGAGTTGGGTTTGCTTCAGCCCCATCAAGGCCAGAGCAGATCCCTAAGGCAAAGTTTGTCCTCCGCCCTCAACTACCTCTATCGGTGGAACCAGAATTTGGGTATAACATAGGGGGCAAACTCACAGATGCGAAGAGGGAGAAACTGCATAAGCTGCTAGCATGTTTTACTGAGGGGAAGTCCCGGCCAGCGCTTCCAGGAATTCTGTCAGCTTTTGGTATTGACAGGCGGACAGTCTTCGTTTCGTGGGCGAGCAAGGAGCAAGTGATGGGAACTATCGTTACGATCGGCCAGCTTAACTGCGGACTGCGCCTTCCACTGCCTCCTTTTGCTGCGAGGTTATTGAATATTTCTGGTCTCTGTCCCGGGCAGGTGACTGGAAACTCCTGGAGGATCATCTACGCTTTCTGTCGCGTAGAGTCAGACTTCCAGGAGGAGCTGAGGAAATGCTACTCCAGCCTTCCCGAAGGTGAAGAAGCTCGGATTGAGTTTGGATATTTCTTTTACCATTACCGATGGGCCTGGAGGAAAGATAGCCCCTTCTATTATCTGACGGGTGTCTCTGCCCTACGCCCAATCATCGATACCATCGGCTCCGACAAGCTATACACGGACTGGCCTTTGTCGGTGTCGGGTGCCTGGACTCCTATGTCAGTCCCGGAGGTTCCTCGGTACAAGGTGCAGGAAGAGACGGACATGTTCTGTGCAGTAGGAGCTCTCGCGTGGCCTCCGGAGCAGGTGGGGTATCTCGATAATCTCTTCCTGGAGTTGACCTGTGGGACCCGATCTTGGAAGCAGTTCTCGAACTGCCCGGTCCGACACGGCAAGGCCAACCTCCTCCATCGATCGAAGACTCTCGCAGCACCAGTCAATTGAAGGTTCGAGTTGAAGATCGTTGATCGATCTGTCAATTAGAGTTGAAGTTACCTCTTTCGATATGTAAACAGAGAGGCAATCAGAGAGAATTTGACACAAGAGAGGTGATCTCGGAGTTCAGCCGAAGCCTACGTCTCCGTGCTATAGGGAGCAACCCGAATTCACTAACACTTATATTGAAGTGATGTCGACAGGCCGAGTATCACTGAAAACTCTGATCTCTTCGAGAGAAAAAGAAGATCAAAGAGAGGTGGAAGATGGGAAGTTGGAAATCCCAGAGCTCTGGTTTTAGAACTGAAAATTCGATCTCAGATCCGATCCTATTACATTCGAAGGCTTTGCTATTTATAGACTTCTCGGGGAGGAATTCCGGGGCAAATGGCGGTTTTCTGCTTGCCGTATCTGGGGATTCTCTAGGTAAAGTTAGCGGGCCCCGCTACCGTCTTCTGGGGAATTCTCCAGCTCGTGGGCCTTCCGGGCAGGGCCGGTGGGTCCTGTGGTGGTCCTCGTGGGCCCACCAGGCAGGGCCGGTGGATCCCGCGGTGGTCCTCGTGGGCCCACCAGGCAGGGCCGGTGGGTCCCGCGGTAGCTGGTAAACTTCTGCCAAAATTTGCACCCACAGGCACCACCAGTGGCACCTCCCGCCTCTCCACGGCCTTAACGACGAGAGGTCGTAGAGCCGGAGGAGGTCGCTGCTCGACTGCCTTTCCCTTCCGGTCTAACACCGCATCTTCGAGTTTGATGTGCTACTGGACAAGGGTGAATAGCTCGATGATCGTGCGGGGATCCTTGATTACTAGCGCGTCATGAAGCTTGCTTCCCTCGGGGAGGGCGTTCCGGAATGCGCTCACCGTCGTGCGATCTTGGCCGACAGCGTCCTCCAGAGCGAGGTAGGCGCTTCGGAAGCACGTCGCGAAGCTTCGAAGAGTTTCACGGGCTCCCATGGCCAAAGTGAAGAGGGACTCGATCCTCTTAGGGGGCTGTCTGTTGCATCGGTACTGCTCCAGAAACAACCTGGAGAGAGTTGGGAAGTCTGGAATGGTGCCCGACGGCAATTTGTGGAACCAATTTAACGTCGAGCCCGTCAAGCTGCTCGGGAAAGCCCGGCACAAAACATGATCTTGGTCCCGGAAGAATAACAGCTTCCGGTAAGCCAATAGATGGTCAACTGGATCTTGCGATCCATCGAACAGTTGTAGGTGCAAATTTTGGCAGAAGTTTACCAGCTACCACGGGACCCACCGGCCCTGCCTGGTGGGCCCACGAAGACTACTACGGGACCCACCAGCCCTACCTGGTGGGCCCACAGAGACTACCACGGGACCCACCGGCCCTGCCTGGTGGGCCCACGAAGACTACCATGGGACCCACCGGCCCTGCCTGGTGGGCCCACGAAGACCACCGCAGGACCCACCGGCCCTGCCTGGTGGGCCCACGAGGACCACCGCGGGACCCACCGGCCTTGCCCGGAAGGCCCACGAGCCTGTGGAATCCCCCAGAAGACGGTAGCGGGGCCCGCTAGCTTTACCTGGAGAATCCCCAGATACGACAGCAGAAAACCGCCATTTGCCCCGGAATTCCTCTTCGGAAATCCTATAAATAGCAGAGCCTTCGAATGTAAAAGGATCGAATCTGAGATCGAATTCTCAGTTCTAAAACCAGAGCTCTGAGATTTCCAACTTCCCATCTTCCACCTCTCTTTGATCTTCTCTTTTCTCTCGAAGAGATCAGAATTTTCAGTGATACTCGGCCTGTCGAGATCACTCCAACATAAGTGTTAGTGAATTCGGGTTGCTCCCTATAGCACGGAGACGTAGGCTTCGGCTGAACTCCGAGATCACATCTCTTGTGTCAAACTCTCTCTGATTGCCTCTCTGTTTACATATCGAAAGAGGTAACTTCAACTCCAATTGACAGATCGATCAACGATCTTCAACTCGAACCTTCAATTGACTGGTGCTGCGAGAGTTTTCGGGTCGGCACGAAGATTTTCCCCCACAGTTTGGCACCGTCTGTGGGATCCGATCAAAAAGTCCAACTCTCCGGTACTACTTGATCGGTTGAACCTACAACTGATCTTGATAGTCAAACTTCCTCGCCCTCTCGGTTGATCAGACAACTGAACGGCACTCTCGTTGCACCTTTCGCTCTCTGAATGGCGAGGACGAAACATCAAGGTCAACCAGAAGGAAGTAACACTCAACAACAAGCTCGTCCTGAGACTCGTTCAATGAGTCAAAGGCTCAACTTCGGACAGCCCCTTGCTGTTCCTGAGATGGGGGTTCGTTCAGGGAGTGGCAAGTCTGTCGATCGACCTATCGCCCACCCCGCGCGACAGTCGATTGGGCAAACAACACCCGCTCCTGCTGAAGACCCTCCGTCGACCTACCAAATTTCTGCAGTCGACTTCCAATTGCTCCAATTGGCGAAGCAGAACGCCACCCTCACTGCTGAGAGGGATGCTCTGAAGAAAGCAGCTTCCGAGGTTGGGATCGCTCTACCTATTCCCTCTGCAAGCGAGAGGGTCGATCTTCCACGACATTCAATCCACTCCGAACAACGGAGGTCAATGGGTACTACTGCCCTCGAGAGGATTCGACATGATCCAACCCCCTCTGCTGCCCCCTGGAAGCAGAGTGTTTGGGATCGCCTCGAAGATGAGTCATCCCAATCTTCTTCTGGCCGCAACTGCGACAAGAGAATACCTTCGAAGCTCAATATACCAAGGAGGCATCAGATGAAAGGCGCTCCTTCAAAGAGTCGAGTTTCCCCTTCCATCCCACTTCAGCGTGGGTTTGGATCGGACCTCCGACATCGACTTCAACCGGCAAATACTTCGATGCCTGAGCAAGACCTTGCGATCTTGCCTCTTGACCCACCTCTAGGTCGAGGACATGGTCGCAGGGATGGCTATTCTTCTATCGGACCTCTACATCGAAGTCTCTTTGAGACAACATTTCCAAGAGGATGGAGAACTCCTGTCCTCCCCAAATTCAACTGCGTCCGAGGAGATCCTACTCTCCACATTCTCACATTCAAGCAAGCTTTAACACCGCACGAAGAAGAAAACAATGTGCTCTGCCGCACCTTCGCAGGAAGTCTCGATGAGCCGTCGCTCGACTGGTATCACAATCTCCGAGCTGGGTCTATTACCCAGTTCGATGTTTTAGCTAAACTCTTCGTGCAGCATTATCAGCTCAATCTAAAGCCCGAGAAGAAGCTCGACTCTCTATATCGGCTAAGGATGGGTGCTGACGAGACTCTCCGAAGTTTCACTAGGAGGTTTCGCAACGAGCATGCTGCCCTCTCTGGAAGACATCTGGATGATGAAGCCATTATGTTGGCTTTCCAGAACGCTCTCCGCTTCGATCTACACATCTACAACGACTTCATCCGTAATCCCCCTCCTTCTCTGGGTGCTATGTTCGATCGAATCCAGAGAGAGATCGAGGTCGAAGATGATCAAGTCACTCGTAAAGGGCGAGAAACAAAACGAAGGCCTGCGGAAAGAGAAGCTCCTAAGTATGCCGCCAAGGCTCACAACGCTGAGGCAGCAGCCCCTCCAGCCAACAAACGATCAAAGAATGATGGGCGTCGATCTCCAACGAAGACCACTTTCACCGAGTGGAATATGCCGGTCGAACAGATACTCGACCGCATTCAACATGAAGAGTTCGTTCGGAGGCCCAACCCTCTTCAGCCGAACTCGAAATTTACAGCTGATAAAACAGTATATTGCGACTTCCACCGAAGTCACGGTCACTCCACCGATCGGTGTTTTCGGCTGAAGTTCCATCTTGAAGACCTATTGCGAGAAGGCCATCTTCAAGAATTCGTCAAAGGCGGACATGATCAACGCCGAGCTTCTGCAAAGGGGAAAGAAGTGTGTTGGGTACATCAAATCTCCTCCAACCGGCAACCAATCTCTGTGAAAGCCAATATGTTTGGCATTCACGGATCATTGCACAATCAATCAATAACCGGGAAAGAAGTGGATCGACAAGTTCGACGCATCTTCCATGTTCGTGCTGCAGCAAACAAGGAAGACACTTGGATCGAGAAGCCCATCGAAGGTTTGACTTGGCCCTCTATCGTCTTCAATGACGCAGATCTTCAAGGAGTTCACACTCCCCATCGAGACCCTCTTGTCTTGAAACTCCTCATCGACGGAAGCACTGTCAACCGGATCCTCATTGACACCGGAAGCTCCATCGACATTATGTTCTCAGACTGCTTCAAACGTCTAGGACATAAGTATCAAAGCCTCGACGTCGTCCCGACCGTGATCACCGGCTTCAACGGCGAACAAAGCATCACGGTGGGCGAGTCCAGATTTACCATCGACCTCAGCCGAGAGACTCGAGTCTCGGTGAGGTTTGCAATCGTCGAAGGAATGTCTAGCTACAACGCCATTCTTGGGCGGCCATTCCTCCACCAGATCAATGCCATCTTCTCTTCTTATCACCAACTTCTCAAGTTTGCAACAGGAGAAGGCATCGTCTGTATTCGAGGTGATCAACAAGCTGGAAGGTCTTGTGAAGCTGCTGCGGCTAAAACAGATCGAAAGATCAACATTGCTCCTCCAAAGCGGCCACGAGATGAAGCTGGTCACTCTTCCAAATAGCAATCAAAGGAGATTCCGCTGACCGAACCTCCACCAATCGAATGGGAAACATCACCTTCAATTGAAGAAATCATCCCTATCAACATTGGCAGTGGAGATCTCCCTCGATAAACATTTATTGGTACCGGTCTTAGCGATGCAGAAGCGCAAGACATGGTATCCTTCCTCCAGTCCAATATCGACGTCTTCGCCTGGTGTTTCGAAGACATGCCTGGTATCAATCCGGATGACGCTTGTCACCGACTTGCAATCAAAGAAGAAGTGAAACCTGTCAAGCAAAAGCCACGCACCATCCGGCCAGAGCTGCAAGTTGCTGTTCAAGAAGAAATCACCAAGCTACTCGCAGCAGGCTTCGTCCGAGAAGTAGAGTATCCTACCTGGATCTCTAACATAGTTGCTGTTCCAAAGAAGAATGGGAAAGTCAGAGTCTGCATCGACTTCACCAACCTCAACAAGGCTTGCCCCAAAGACCCATTCCCCATGCCAAGAATCGATAAACTCGTCGATGCCACTGCTGGCCACGAGCTATTGTCTTTCATGGATGGGTATTCTGGATACAATCAAATTCCACTTCATACAAACGATCAAGAGAAGACTTGCTTCGTGACTAGCCGAGGTCTCTACTGCTACAACATAATGCCATTCGGCCTTAAAAATGCTGGTTCCACCTATCAACGGTTAGTCACAAAAATGTTCGAAGATCAGATCGGCCGCAACGTCGAAGTCTATGTCGATGATCTCCTCACCAAGAGTTCCATTCGGAGCAAGCATCTTTCTGATCTGACAGAAACCTTTCAAGTTCTTCGAAAATATCGTATGAAGCTCAATCCAGCCAAGTGCGCTTTCGGAGTTCAATCTGGCAAATTCCTGGGTCATCTTGTGACCAGGAGGGGTATTGAAGCCAATCCTGATCAAATTCGAGCTATCCTCGACATGCCATCACCTACCAATCGAAAGGAAGTGCAGCGCCTCACTGGAAGACTTGCTGCCCTCAATCGGTTCATCTCAAAGTCTTCTGACAAATGTAAACCTCTCTTCGACAAACTACGAAAGGCGGATACTTCAGGGTGGAGTCCAATTTGTGAAGAAGCATTTCAAAGCATCAAGAAATATCTGGTGCAAGCTCCTATCTTGACGGCTCCACTTCCACAAGAAGACTTATGGCTCTATCTCGCCGTAACCAATCAAGCAATCAGTGCAGTCTTAGTCAGTAGAAGAGAAGGCTTCGAGCATCCAGTCTATTATATCAGTCACACTCTTCTCCCGGCTGAAACTCGCTATTCAAAAACTAAGAGTCATCCTAGCCTTACTCACTGCATCACGTCGCCTTCAACCGTACTTCGTCTCTCACCAGATCACTGTCATTTCAGAATATTCGCTCAAAGATATCATTGACAAAGCTGGTCGAGCTGGTCGAATGACCAAATGGGTGATCGAAATGAGTTCCCTGGGGATTCAGTTCGAATCTCGCACTTCTATCAAAGGTCAAGCTATTGCTGATTTTCTAGCTGATTTTCCAATTGAAGACCCCATCACTTGGGAAGAAGATGTCGATATGCGCTTGGAAGATGAGGACAATACTCCGATCAACCTTGCAACAAAAATTAATCCAAATCTCGAAGCTACTGCTGCAACTCCTCCATGGAAACTTTATACTGATGGAGCTTCAAGTTCGATCGGTTCGGGAACTGGGATAGTCTTGGTGTTCCCCGAACTTGATCATCTCCAGAAAGCCACTCTCCTCGGATTCACTGCCACCAACAACGAAGCCGAATACGAAGCACTCATTTCTAGACTCGAGATGGCGAAATCCCTGGGGGTAGATCGAATTATCATCTACAGTGACTCCCAATTGATCATAAGGCAAATCAATGGAGAGTACACAGCTCGCGAAGAAAGAATGCAACTCTACTTGGCCTTAGTATGACTTCTTCAGCAACGTTTTATTGATGCTGAATTCATTCAAATCCCCAGAGCAGAGAACCGAGAAGCAGATGCCTTAGCCAATGCTGCCTCTGTCCTTGGAGACTCACTCGGAGGAAGACAAATACAGATAGATTATCAAGAAATGCCCAAGACCACCCCCGATCAACAGGTCCTTACTACTACAAAAGAATCTGGGGGTGAAGATTAGCTTGAAGACTGGAGATGATCAATCTTTGATTTCTTCAAGCATGACAAAATGCCGGAAGATCCAAATCAAGCCCGAAGACTTCAAAGGAAGCTCCCATGCTACATTCTGCAAGGTGAAGATTTATATTTCAAATCTCACAACGGGATGTTGCTCAAGTGCCTTGGTCCCGAGCAAGCACTGGCAATCCTAATTGATATCCACTCTAGAACTTGTGGGAATCATTCGGGAGGAAGATCTCTTGAAGCCAAGACGAAACTACAAGGGTACTACTGGCCAACAATGGCAAGGGATGCTCAACAAGTTGTTCAAAGATGTGAGCCATGCCAAAGACACGCTCGAGCTATTCATCTCCCTGCAGATGAGCTTCATCAACTATCAAGTCCCTGGCCATTCCATCAATGGGGGTTAGATTTCTTGGGTCCTTTCCCTCCAACTCCAAGCAAGAAGAAGTATCTACTGCTGGCCACGGATTATTTCACCAAATGGGTTGAAGCTGTGCCCCTCTTCCGAGAGACTGACGACGAAGTGATCAAATTCATTCGGCGTAACATCTTCTCAAGGTTTGGTACACCTCAAATTCTTATTGCTGACAATGGAGCTCAGTTTGACTCTGACAAGTTTCGAGAGTTCTGTCTCAACAACGGTATCAAGCTATTCTATTCAACTCCAAGATATCCTCAATGCAATGGCCAAGCTGAAGCCTCAAATAGAGCCATACTTGGTATACTCAAGAAGAAACTCAACGACAAGAAAGGATTGTGGGAGCAAGTCCTACCTGAAGTTCTTTGGGGGTATCGCACAACTCCGAGAAGATCAACAGGGTTCTCACCCTTTCGTCTAACATATGGATCGGAAGCAGTACTCCCAACAGAAAATATATCAAGTACTTTGAAGACCAAAGCAGTTGAAGAAGGAATCAATGAAGAACTTCGGATCAATGATCTAGACTTCTCCGAAGACTTACGAGATCAAGCATCACTTCGTGTGGCCAAGTACCAACAGAAGATCAAAAGAGCCTACGACAAGAAAATCTACAAGAGACAGTTCCCAGTGGGCAGCCTAGTTCTCAGAGCAGTTTTCTACAACACCAAAGAGCACAGCAGTGGGAAGCTTGCTCCCAACTGGGAAGGTCCATATATCGTTGAATCAGTAGGAGGCAAAGGTTCTTACAGACTGGTCACACCAGAAGGAGATAGATTGCCTCGAGCTTGGAATTCCAGACACCTCAAGATGTTCTACCCATGATGTAAATTCTGTGATGAATAAAATTCTCTTTCAGATGTTCAAATGTGCAAGTGTTCAGCTTTTCAATTCAAGTTCTAAAGCAGCTTCAAATTCAAGTTACCAGGTCTTTTAACAAGTTTGGGTGTTAGAGTTGTGACTCAACCCCTTAGTAGCAAATGTTAAAAACTGACCATATTCAAGTTACCAAGTCTTTTAACAAGTTTGGGTGTTAGAGTTGCGACTCAACCCCTTACTAGCAAATGTTAAACTGACCTTCAAGTTTCAATGTTCAATTTCAATCAATTTCGATATCGTCTAACAAGTTTGGGTGCTTGAGTTGCGACTCAACCCCTCACATTCAAGTGTTACACGAATTCAAGTTTCAATTTTCAAGTTGCAATAAGTTTGGGTGCTTGAGTTGCGACTCAACCCCTTACATACAAGTGTTGCATGGATTCAAATTCAAATTTCAAGTTAAACAAGTTTGGGTAATCAAGTTGCGACTCGATCCCTTACATTCAAAAGATTGTATCTATGCTAACGCTATCCAGAACATAAGATTCAAAGACATTCAACTCAAGAGACATCCAATTTTTAAACACCAAAGAGATTTCTATTATTATCAAAAATGTGACAAGTACAGGAGCGAGCTATTACATATCAAGAGTTTACAAGCACAACAACTGAAAGGAAGAAAAAGTCTCAAGGCTTGGCCACACTCTGCGCACGCGACTTCTCCCCCTCAGATCCAGCACGAGCTTTGCTCGCCGCTGATGCCTTGGAGGATCGGACACTGGCAACATGGACCCTGAGTGCTTCTGCTGCCTTTTCAGCTGTTTCCCTGTAGCTCTGGCACTCACTCCGCATATGCTCCAGCTCCTTCTTATGAGTCTCTGCTGAAGCAGCAAGTTGAGCCTCCAGCTCCTTTATTCGAGCAGCACGATCGAAGCCCAAGTTCTCGATCCTGAAGAATCGTTTCTTCAGATCTTCAAGCTCGTGACCCCGGGCCTCGTATCTATTCTGCTAGCCCTTGCTCTCCAACTTTTCCTTGCGAAGGGCCTCGGTCTTGGCCTTCAATGCCTCCTTCTTTGAGGATAAAGCCTCCCTCAGCTTATCCCTCTCCTCGCTTACGACCTCCAGTGCGGCAGCTAAGCGGGAGACTTCAGCTGAAGCTTCTTTTGCTCCCGCCTTCATGGAGAGCTTGGTCGCAACATTCAAAACTGCTGAATTCTGCAAAAAGAACAAAAGAGTTAGAATTATTCTGAAGATGCAATTCAGATAATCAGTCGAGCAGATGCACTTACCACCAGTTCGAGCCTGTCAAAAGCTTCATCCAGAGTAGCCCCTGGAAGATTGCAGAGTTTCCGGATCACGGATGTGGGGTGGTTGATGTCAACATCACCCAAACTCTTCATCTTCGGGGTCGAGCCAACAGGCGCACCTGCAATCAACACGAAAGGTCAAAGTGTTAGATTATTTCCAATCTTCAGAGGCAAGAAAATCAAGGCAAGTTAGTACAATTACCTGAGGCTTCAACCCTTGGCTCCTTACCCTTTCGGCGATCGGAACCACCCTGAGGGGTCGTTTTCTCCTGAGTAGGGGCCGGCGTTGGCTGAGGTTGAGTAGCTCCATCGCCCACGCGACTTTCCTTCTCCAAATGGATAGGGGAGGGAGCATCCCGGGGAGGTGAGACTCTTTCTTCCTGTGGCCCGCCTGGCTGGACGAGTCCCGCCACCATAGCAGCCACCTCCTCAGCCAGAGACCGAGAGGGGGGTGGGGGTTGTTCAACTTCGATACCCCCGCTCGTGGTTGCTCCTTCGAGGCGGGGTACTTCAGGTGGAATTTGATCGAGGGGTGTGGGGTTGCTTCCAACCCCACCACTCCTCGACAACTTAATTTTGAAGCGCAGCGGCTTCTTCAACTCATCAAATTTATAGGTGGGAACCGCCTTTGGGCCATCACCTTCTATATCGAGGACTTCTTCCATTTGACGGGCTTTAACCTCGTCAATGGGAATAGGAATTGAATCTTCACCTGTTGCACCACCAGTGGGGGTGGGAGGAATTTCTTCCTCACCACCCCCATTCTCACCATCTCCACCAGAGGGGGTGGAAGACAGATCATCCTCGCCGCCCCCTTCCTCGTCCTCGTCATTACCACTGTTGTCGTGGCTGACATTTTCAGTCTCTTCATCTTCCTCGACGCTCCCCTTTTTCTCATTTTCTTCTTCATCTTCAATTTTCTTCCCTTGGCCTTCATCTTCCTTTTGCTTGATGAGGGTCTTTCTTCTCTTCTTCACTGGGCCTCTTTGGATCACCAGTTTCTCCTCCACAGTGGGCAATCGGCGCCTTGCAGTATAGATTTTCTTCTCGGCCCGAATCTTCCGGATAATCTTGCCCGAATGAGGGTCTTCCTTATAGTCAGAGTATAGGACTTCATTGTCCTCGTATCTATCCTTTGATCGATGGAGGAGATTGGCCTTGCCATATCTCACGGGGCAGTTGGAGAACTGCTTCCACGACCTGGTTCCACAGGTCAACTCCAGAAATAAGTTATCGATTGCTCCAGCCCTCTCGGAGGTCTAGGCAAAGATGCCTCCCTCGCAGTACATCTTCACTGCGTCATGCACTTCACCTCGGGGGGTATCGGGCACTGAGATGGGTGTCCATGCGCCGTTAACAGAGATAGGCCAATCTGTATATAATTTGTCCGAAGGGACTATATCAGTTAGCGGGCACAGTGGAGACACACCGGTCAAATTGTAGAATGGGCTGTCCCTTCTGTAAGCCCATCGATAGTGGAAGAAGAAGTATCCAAGCTCGATCCGAGCGTCTTCACCTTCCGGGATGCTGGAGTAGCACGCCTTCAAGGCCTCTTGAAAATCCGACTCCACGCGGCAGAATGCGTAGATAATTCGCCAGGCGTTTCCAGTGACCTGCCCCGGGCAAAGGCCAGAAGTGTTCAGTAATCTTGCCGCAAAGGGTGGCAACGGTAGACGCAGACCGCAGTTGAGTTGGCCGATGGTTACGATGGTTCCCATGACCTTCTCATTGCTAGCAAAGCTGGTGAAGACGGTCTTCTTATCGATGCCGAATGCAGTCTGAATGCTGGGGAGCGAAGGTTGCACCCTCCCTTCGGTGAAGAAAGAGAGCAATATCTGCCACTTCTTCCTCTTTTGATCTATGAACTCGCCACCAGTATTGTATACATACTCAGTTTCCTCTGACAGAGACATGAGTGGGCCTAGAACGAACTGTACTTTAGGGATATGCTCTGGCCTCGATGGCGCTGAAGCAAACCCTACTCCTTGGTGTCTTTTTCCCAGCTGCCCCAGTTCGACAAGCACAGCCTTGCCCTTGCCGCGGCCGCCCTTCGGAGAGGATGGAACCTCAACGATCTCCTTCCCTTTCCTCTTTGAAGGGACACCGCCTGACTTCTTCGAACTTCCAGAAGATGCCATCTGATCGATCGAGTAAAAGCAGAAATCGGGAGCAAAAGCGTCTGGACTTCGAAAAATTTTGGAAGCGTGAGGCAAAAATGACAGCCAGTGAAACTTATATACCAAGGGTGAAACAGGTACGCAAATCGAGGAGACACGTGTCTTCACCATATCAAATCGCGTGTTTTTGTAGGAACATGTGGCATCCATCCACAGCTTGTGCAAAATCAGGCAAACCGTCGGACCAGACGAAACGTCGGACCACTGGTCCACGTGAACCAAACGGTCCAAGCAAGCCACCGGTCTGAGTAAACCGGACCACCGGTCAAAAGCCTCATTCAAACCAACCAAAGATTCAAAACAGGAAGGATCAAGCCCCATCAATGTTCAAAACTCTGCCAGAAGATCAGAACAGAACAAGCTGTAAAACCCTCTCTGAGGGCAGGTTCAAAACTTTCATTCGATCAGTCAAATTTCTACTGGATCTGGCAAAAAACCAAGGTTTTTTGCCGATCACTCGAACCTTGACCGGATAATTTTTTACCGATCGGACAAACTTGTCCGATCGGTAAAAATCATTCGATCGGTCAAATTTCTACTGGATCTGGCAAAAAACCAAGGTTTTTTGCCGATCACTTGAACCTTGACCGGATAATTTTTTACCAATCGGACAAACTTGTCCGATCGGTAAAAATTATTCGATCGGTCAAATTTCTACTGGATCTGGCAAAAAACCAAGGTTTTTTGCCGATCACTCGAACCTTGACCGGATAATTTTTTACCAATCGGACAAACTTATCCGATCGGTAAAAATTATTCGATCGGTCAAATTTCTACTGGATCTGGCAAAAAACCAAGGTTTTTTGCCGATCACTCGAACCTTGACCGGATAATTTTTTACCGATCGGACAAACTTGTCCGATCGGTAAAAATCATTCGATCGGTCAAATTTCTACTGGATCTGGCAAAAAACCAAGGTTTTTTGCCGATCACTCGAACCTTGACCGGATAATTTTTTACCGATCGGATAAACTTGTCCGATCGGCAAAAATCATTCGATCGGTCAAATTTCTACTGGATCTGGCAAAAAACCAAGGTTTTTTTGCCGATCACTCGAACCTTGACCGGATAATTTTTTACCGATCGGACAAACTTGTCCGATCGGTAAAAATCATTCGATCGGTCAAATTTCTACTGGATCTGGCAAAAAACCAAGGTTTTTTGCCGATCACTCGAACCTTGACCGGATAATTTTTTACCGATCGGATAAACTTGTCCGATCGGCAAAAATCATTCGATCGGTCAAATTTCTACTGGATCTGGCAAAAAACCAAGGTTTTTTTGCCGATCACTCGAACCTTGACCGGATAATTTTTTACCGATCGGATAAACTTGTCCGATCGGCAAAAAACATTCGATCGGTCAAATTTCTACTAGATCTGGCAAAAAACCAAGGTTTTTTGCCGATCACTAGAACCTTGATCGGATAATTTTTTACCGATCGGACAAACTTGTCCGATCGGTAAAAATCATTCGATCGGTCAAATTTCTACTGGATCTGGCAAAAAACCAAGGTTTTTTGCCGATCACTCGAACCTTGACCGGATAATTTTTTACCGATCGGACAAATTTGTCCGATCGGCAAAAATCATTCGATCGGTCAAATTTCTACTGGATCTGGCAAAAAACCAAGGTTTTTTGCCGATCATTCGAACCTTGATCGGATAATTTTTACCGATCGGACAAACTTGTCCGATCGGCAAAAATCATTCGATCGGTCAAATTTCCTACTGGATCGGTCAAAAAACCATGTGTCAAAATTTGACCGATCGGTCAAATATGACCGATCGGTCAAAAATTAACCGATCGGTCAAAATTTCAACCGATCGGTCAAATTTCCTACTGGATCGGTCAAAAAACCATGTTTTTTGACCGATCACCCGATTCTTGACCGGTTGAATTTTGACCGATCGGTCAAAATTTGACCGATCGGTCAAAATTTGACCGATCGGTCAAATTTGACCGATCGGTCAAAATTGACCGATCAAATCAAAATTAACCGGTCCGTCACTTTTTTGTTCTAACACTCGACAAGCTTCTTCTTGCCTTTTGCGACAGGGGGTTGCTATTTTTTTTGCACCAAATCCAAGCCAGCCAGAACGAACTCTAGCTAACTTGGAGGGGGTAACTGTAGGTGCAAATTTCGGCAGAAGTTTACCAGCTACCACGGGACCCACCGGCCCTGCCTGGTGGGCCCACGAAGACTACCACGGGACCCACCAGCCCTGCCTGGTGGGCCCACGAAGACTACCACGGGATCCACCGGCCCTGCCTGGTGGGCCCACGAAGACCACCACGGGACCCACCGGCCCTGCCTGGTGGGCCCACGAAGACCACCGCAGGACCCACCGGCCCTGCCTGGTGGGCCCACGAGGACCACCGCGGGACCCACCGGCCCTGCCCGGAAGGCCCACGATCCTGTGGAATCCCCCAGAAGACGGTAGCGGGGCCCGCTAGCTTTACCTGGAGAATCCCCAGATACGACAGCAGAAAACCGCCATTTGCCCCGGAATTCCTCCCCGGAAATCCTATAAATAGCAGAGCCTTCGAATGTAAAAGGATCGAATCTGAGATCGAATTCTCAGTTCTAAAACCAGAGCTCTGAGATTTCCAACTTCCCATCTTCCACCTCTCTTTGATCTTCTCTTTTCTCTCGAAGAGATCAGAATTTTCAGTGATACTCGGCCTGTCGAGATCACTCCAACATAAGTGTTAGTGAATTCGGGTTGCTCCCTATAGCACGGAGACGTAGGCTTCGGCTGAACTCCGAGATCACATCTCTTGTGTCAAACTCTCTCTGATTGCCTCTCTGTTTACATATCGAAAGAGGTAACTTCAACTCCAATTGACAGATCGATCAACGATCTTCAACTCGAACCTTCAATTGACTGGTGCTGCGAGAGTCTTCGGGTCGGCACGAAGATTTTCCCCCACAACAGTACAAACTTAGGCGGGATCCAATGGTTAGGGAAACCTCCTTGGTGCACCTCGCTCGTGAAGGGCGAGCTACCCCCGTGGGCGGCGAGGTCCTCCAGCAGGTCTACCATCGGGTTAGGTCGCTGCCAGTGCCCGGGGAAAACTCCCAGAGGCTGCTGTGCAGGTCCTAGGCGGCCGTGCCCGCTCCTTCGAGAGAGGTTCGGATCCGCTCCGCGGTGATCCTCGGGGGCTACCGCTCGGCGACCTCCTTGCTGTTCGCCCGCGGATTCCTTCAGCGTGGCGGTTGGTCTGTGGGAGGCCGTTGCCTCTCGAGCTTCGGAAGGTATAGCCACCGCGGGCTCTTTCCCTCGTCGCCGATGGCGCGGGTCGCGATCCCGCTCTAGAGACCTTGCCTCCGATTCGTTAGAGTCGGCACTCCGGCTATGGCGGCGAGGGATGGTCACCCGTGAGGTCGCTTGGTTGCTAGACCGCTGGGTTACTAGCTTCTGCAGCCTCGTAAGCGGGGTTTCCGGCACCCCGCGCACGGCCGCTCTCTCGACCGGGGGTTCCGGATGGGAAACCTGCCGAGCCGGAATGGTCGTGGGCGGGCACGATGTTGAACCTGGTGGTCGCACCGGGGATGCCGTCTTCGCCGGCCCAGACCGTCGGCTGGTCGCCGGAACCTGACGGAGTCGCATCAGTTCCTCCATCATTGCCCGCTGGGTAGCCAACATCTCCAACAGGAGCTGGTCACTGAGCGGGACATGGGGCTGAGGGGTCTCAACAGGAGGTTCGCTGCGCGCAGACCTCGCACGGGTCCTCGGTCGCCGGCGTCCACTTGTCGCCGGAGCCATCTTTGGGTTACAAGAGCCTCCTGCTTTCAACCGCGTGGTCGTGGGTGTTCTCGCCGGAACCAGTCGAAAGATCCCACAGACGGTGCCAAATGTTCGGGGGATTTTTTCGTTGGTCCGTGCGGGCTGCCTGCAAGACAAAGAAAAAGCGTTAGAACGGCTGGCTCCCTTCGGAGCGCAGACCCTCCGATGCTCAAGTCAGTCTCAGGTGCACAACGGCGAGCTTTAGTGGACGAAAGTGGACGAATGAATTAGAATGGATCGTAATTAGAATGGATCGTACGAATGAATTAGAATGGATCGTGTGAATGAATTAGAATAGATCGTACGAATGAATTAGAATGGATACATTTGTGCGAATGAATTAGAATTGATCGTACGAATGAATTAGAATGGATCGTATGAATGAATTAGAATGGATCGTACGAATGAATTAGAAGGGATCGCGCGAATGAATTAGAATGGATCGTACGAATGAATTAGAATGGATCGTGTGAAAGAATTAGAATGGATCGTACGAATGAATTAGAATGGATCGTGCGAATGAATTAGAATGGATCGTACGAATGAATTAGAATGGATTGTATGAATGAATTAGAATGGATCGTACGAATGAATTAGAATGGATCGTGCGAATGAATTAGAATGGTTCGTACGAATGAATTAGAATGGATCGTACGATTGAACTAGAATGGATACATTCGTGCGAATGAATTAGAATGGATCGTACGAATGAATTAGAATGGATCGTACGAATGAATTAGAATGGATCTTACGAATGAATTAGAATAGATCGTACGAATGAATTAGAATGGATCGTACGAAGGAATTAGAATGGATCGTACGAATGAATTAGAACGGATCGTATGAATGAATTAGAATGGATACATTCGTGTGAATGAATTAGAATGGATCGTATGAATGAATTAGAATAGATTTTGTGAATGAATTAGAACTGATCGTACGAATGAATTAGAATGGATACATTCGTGCGAATGAATTAAATGGATTATATGAATGAATTAGAATGGATCGTACGAATGAATTAGAATGGATCGTATGAGTGAATTAGAATGGATACGAAGGAATTAGAATGGATCGTACGAAGGAATTAGAATGGATCATACGAATGAAATAGAATGGATCGTACGAAGGAATTATAATGGATCGTACGAAGGAATTAGAATGGATCGTACGAAGGAATTAGAATGGATTGTACGAATGAATTAGAATGGATTGTGCGAATGAATTAGAATGGATTGTATGAATGAATTAGAATAGATCGTTTGAATGAATTAGAATGGATCGTATGAGTGAATTAGAATGGATACGAAGGAATTAGAATGGATCGTACGAAGGAATTAGAAAGGATCATACGAATGAATTAGAATGGATCGTGCTAATGAATTAGAATTGATCGAACGAATTCATTCTAATTCATTCATACAATCCATTCTAATTCTTTCACACGATCCATTCTAATTCATTTGTACGATCCAATCTTGCTCATTGGTACGATCCATCATAATTCATTCGTACGAATGTATCCATTCTAATTCATTCGTACGAATCCATTCTAATTCATTCGTACGATCCATTCTAATACATTCATACGATCCATTCTAATTCATTTGCACGAATATATCCATTCTAATTCATTCGTACGATCCATTCTAATTCCTTCGTACGATCCATTCTAATTCATTCGTACGATCTATTCAAATTCATTTGTACGATCCATTCTAATTCATTCGTACGATCCATTCTAATTCATTCATACGATCTATTCTAATTCTTTCGCACGATCCATTCTAATTCATTCATACGATCCTACGATCCATTCTAATTCATTCGCATGAATGTAACCATTCTAATTCATTCATTTGATCCATTCTAATTCATTCGATTGATCCATTCTAATTCATTCGTCCGATCCATTCTAATTCATTCGTACGATCCATTCTAATTCCTTCGTACGATCCATTCTAATTCATTCGTACGATCTATTCTAATTCATTCGTATGATCCATTCTAATTCATTCGTACGATCCATTCTAATTCATTCGTACGATCCATTCTAATTCATTCGTACGATCCATTCTAATTTATTCGCACGATCCATTCTAATTCATTCATACGATCCATGCTAATTCATTCATACGATCCATTCTAATTCATTCCTACAATCCATTCTAATTCATTCGCCCGATCCATTCTAATTCATTCATACGATCCATTCTATTCGAATGGATCATGCGATCCATTCGAATTCATTCGCACGATCCATTCTAATTCATTCATACGATCCATTCTAATCCATTCGTAGGATCCATTCTAATCCATTCGTACGATCCATTATAATTCATTCGTACGATCCATTCTAATTCATTCGCTCGAATGTATCCATTCTAATCCATTCGTACGATCCATTCTAATCCATTCGTACGATCCATTCTAATTCATTTGCATGAATATAACCATTCTAATTCATTCATTTGATCCATTCTAATTCATTCGTACGATCCATTCTAATTCATTCCTCCGAGCCATTCTAATTCATTCGCACGAATGTATCCATTCTAATTCATTCATACGATCTATTCTAATTCATTCGTACGATCCATTCTAATCCATTCGCACAAATGTATCCATTCTAATTCATTCGTACGATCCATTCTAATCCATTCGTACGATCCATTATAATTCATTCGCATAAATGTATCCATTCTAATACATTCACACGATCCATTCTAATTCATTCGTACGATCCATTCTAATTCATTCATACGATCCATTGTAATTCATTCGTATGATCCATTCTAATTCATTCGTACGATCCATTCTAATTCATTCGCGCAATCCATTCTATTTCATTCGTACGATCCAATCTTACTCATTGGTACGATCCATTCTAATTCATTCGCACGAATGTATCCATTCTAATTCATTCGTACGAATCCATTCTAATTCATTCATACAATCCATTCTATTTCATTCGTACGATCCATTCTTACTCATTCGTATGATCCATTCTAATTCATTCGCACGAATGTATCTATTCTAAATCATTCGTACGATCCATTCTAATTCATTCGTACGATCCATTCTAAATCATTCGTACAATCCATTCTATTTCATTCGTACGATCAATTCTAATTCATTAGCACGATCCATTCTAATTCATTCGTACGATCCATTCAAATTCATTCGCACGATCCATTCTAATTCATTCGTACAATCCATTCTATTTCATTCGTACGATCCATTCTTACTCATTCGTATGATCCATTCTAATTCATTCGCACGAATGTATCCATTCTAATCCATTCGTACGATCCCTTCTAATCCATTCGTACGATCCATTCTAATTCATTCGCATGAATGTAACCATTCTAACTCATTCATTTGATCCATTCTAATTCATTCGTACGATCCAATCTAATTCATTTGTCCGATCCATTCTAATTCATTCGCACGAATGTATCCATTCTAAACCATTCATACGATCCATTCAAATCTATTCGTACGATCCATTCTAATTCATTCGTACGATCCATTCTAATTCATTCGCACGAATGTATCCATTCTAGTTCATTCGTACGATCAATTCTAATTCATTCGTACGATCCATTCTAATTCATTCGCACGATCCATTCTAATTCATTCGTACGATCCATTCTAATTCATTCGCACGAATGTATCCATTCTAATTCATTCATACATACGATCCATTCTAATTCATTCGCACGAATGTATCCATTCTAATTCATTTGTATAATCCATTCTATTTCATTCGTACGATCCATTCTTACTCATTCGTATGATCCATTCTAATTCATTCGCATGAATGTATCCATTCTAATTCATTCGTACGATCCATTCTAATTCATTCGCACTATCCATTCTAATTCATTCGTATGATCCATTCTAATTCATTCGTTCAAATATATCTATTCTAATTGATTCGTACGATCCATTCTAATTCATTCGCACGATCCATTCTAATTCATTCGCACGAATGTATCCATTCTAATTCATTTGCACGATCCATTCTAATTCATTCCTATGATCTATTCTAATTCATTCGTACGATCCATTCTAATTCATTCGCTCGAATGTATCCATTCTAATTCATTCGTACGATCCATTCTAATTCCTTCATATGATCCATTCTAATTCGTTCGTACGATCCATTCTAATTCGTTCGTACGATCCATTCTAATTCATTCGTATGATCCATTCTAATTCATTCCTACGATCTATTCTAATTCATTCGCTCGAATATATCCATTCTAATTCATTCGTTCGATCCATTCTAATTCATTCGCACGATCCATTCTAATTCATTCATATGATCCATTCTAATCCATTCGTACGATCCATTCTAATTCATTCATACGATCCATTCTAATTCATTTGTACGATCCTTTCTAATTCATTCGCACGAATGTATCAATTCTAGTTCATTCGTACGATCCATTCTAATTCATTCGTACGATCCATTCTAATTCATTCGCACGATCCATTCTAATTCCTTCGTACGATCCATTCTAATTCATTCGTACGATCTATTCTAATTCATTCGTACGATCCATTCAAATTCATTCGTACGATCCATTCTAATTCCTTCGTACGATCCATTCTAATTCATTCGTACGATCCATTCTAATTCATTCGTACAATCTCTTCTAATTCATTCATACGAATGGATACATTCGTGTGAATGAATTAGAATGGATCGTACGAATGAATTAGAATGGATACCTTTGTGCAATTGAATTAGAATGGATCGTATGAATGAATTAGAATGGATCGCATGAGTGAATTAGAACGGATAGTACGAATGGATCGTACGAATGAATTAGAATGGATCGTGTGAAAGAATTGGAATGGATTGTATGAATGAATTAGAATGGATCGTACGAATGAATTAGAATGGATCGTACGAATGAATTAGAATGGATCGTACGAATGAATTAGAATAGATCGTACGAATGAATTAGAATGGATCGTACGAAGGAATTAGAATGGATCGTACGAATGAATTAGAATGGATATATTCGTGCAAATGAATTAGAATGGATCGTATGAATGTATTAGAATGGATCGTATGAGTGAATTAGAATGGATCGTACGAATGAATTAGAATGGATCGTATGAATGAATTAGAATGGATCGTGCGAAAGAATTAGAATGCATTGTATGAATGAATTAGAATGGATTGTATGAATGAATTAGAATGGATCGTGCGAATGAATTTGAATGGATCGCATGATCCATTCGAATAGAATGGATCGTATGAATGAATTAGAATGGATCGGGCGAATGAATTAGAATGGATTATAGTAATGAATTAGAATGGATCGTATAAATGAATTAGAATGGATCATATGAATGAATTAGAATGGATCGTGCGAATGAATTAGAATGGATCGTGCGAATAAATTAGAATGGATCGTACGAATGAATTAGAATGGATCATACGAATGAATTAGAATGGATCATACGAATGAGTAAGAAACGATCGTACGAATGAAATAGAATGGATTGTACGAATGAATTAGAATGGATACATTCATGCGAATGAATTAGAATGGATCGGACGATTGAATTAGAATGGATCATACGATTCATTCTAATTCATTCGTACGATCCATTCTAATACATTCGTACGATTCATGCTAATTTATTCGCACGATCTATTCTAATTCATTCGTACGATCCATTCTTATTCATTCATACGATCCATTCTAATTCATTCGCACAATCCATTCTAATTCATTCGTACAATCCATTCTAATTCATTCATATGATCCATTCTAACTCATTTGGTGGATCCATTCTAATTCATTCGTATGATCCATTCTAATTCATTCCCACGATCTATTCTAATTTATTCGTACGATCCATTCTAATTCATTCGTACGATCTATTCTAATTCATTCGCACGAATGTAACCATTCTAATTCATTAATACGATTCATTCTAATTCATTCGTATGAGCTATTCTAATTCATTCGTACGATCCATTCTAATTCATTCGTACGATCCATTGTAATTCATTCATACAATCCATTTAGATTCATTCGCACAAATGTATCCATTCAAATTCATTAGTACGATTCAGTCTAATTCATTCGTACGATCCATTCTAATTCCTTCGTACGATCCATTCTAATTCATTCGTACGATCCATTCTAATTCATTCGTACGATCCCTTCTAATTCATTCGTACGATCCCTTCTAATTCCTTCGTACGATCCATTCTAATTCATTCGTACGATCCATTCTAATTCATTCGTACAATCTATTCTAATTCATTCGTACGAATGGATACATTCGTGTGAATGAATTAGAATGGGTCGTACGAATGAGTAAGAATGGATCGTACGAATGAAATAGAATGGATTGCACGAATGAATTAGAATGGATCGTACGAATGAATTAGAATGGATCGTGTGAAAGAATTAGAATGGATTGCATGAATGAATTAGAATGGATCATACGAATGAATTAGAATGGATCGTACGAAGGAATTAGAATGGATCGTACGAATGAATTAGAATGGATCGTACGAATGAATTAGAATGGATCGTACGAAGATATTAGAATGGATCGTACGAATGAATTAGAATGGATTGTGCGATTGAATTAGAATGGATCGTACGAATGAAGTAGAATGGATCGTGTGAAAGAATTAGAATGGATTGTATGAATGAATTAGAATAGATCGTATGAATGAATTAGAATGGATCGTACAAATGAATTAGAATGGATCGTACGAATGAACTAGAATGGATACATTCGTGCGAATGAATTAGAATGGATCGTACGAATGAATTAGAATGGATCGTACGAATGAATTAGAATGGATCTTACGAATGAATTAGAATGGATCGTACGAATGCACGATCCATGCTAATTCATTCGTTCGATCAATTCTAATTCATTAGCACGATACATTCTAATTCATTCGTACGATCTATTCTAATTCATTCACTCGATCCATTCTAATTCATTCGTACGATCCATTCTAATTCTTTCACACGATCCATTCTAATTCATTCGTATGATCCATTCTAATTCATTCATACGATCTATTCTAATTCATTCGTACGATCCATTCTAATTCATTCGTACGGTCCATTCTAATTCCTTCGTACGATCCATTCTAATTCATTCATACAATCTATTCAAATTCATTCATACAATCCATTCTAATTCTTTCACACGATCCATTCTAATTCATTCGTACGATCCATTCTAATTCATTCACACAATCCATTCTAATTCATTCGCACGAATGTATCCATTCTAAATCATTCGAACAATCCATTCTATTTCATTCGTACGTTCCATTCTTACTCATTGTACGAATGAATTAGAATGGATCCTACGAATGAATTAGAATGGATCGTGTGAAAGAATTAGAATGGATTGTATGAATGAATTAGAATGGATCGTATGAATGAATTAGAATGGATCGTACGAATGAATTAGAATGGATACATTCGTGCGAATGAATTAGAATTGATCGTACGAATGAATTAGAATGGATCGTGCGAATGAATTAGAATGGATCGTACGAATGAATTAGAATAGATCGTACGAATGAACTAGAATGGATACATTCGTGCGAATGAATTAGAATGGATCGTTCGAATGAATTAGAATGGATCATACGAATGAATTAGAATGGATCTTTCGAATGAATTAGAATGGATCGTACGAATGAATTAGAATGGATCGTACGAATGAATTAGAATGGATACATTCGTACGAATGAATTAGAATGGATCGTACGAAGGAATTAGAATGGATCGTACGAATGAATTTGAATGGATACATTTGTGCGAATGAATCTAAATGGATTGTACGAATGAATTACAATGGATCGTACGAATGAATTAGAATGGATCGTACGAATGAATTAGAATAGCTTATACGAATGAATTAGAATGAATCGTATGAATGAATTAGAATGGATACATTCGTGCAAATGAATTAGAATGGATCGTACGAATGAATTAGAATGGATATATTCGTGCAAATAAATTAGAATGGGTCGTTCGAATGTATTAGAATGGATCGTATGAGTGAATTAGAATGGATCGTGCGAATGAATTAGAATGGATTGTATGAATGAATTAGAATAGATCGTGCGAATGAATTAGAATGGATCGTACGAATGAATTAGAATGGATCCTATGAATGAATTAGAATGGATCGTGCGAATGAATTAGAATGGATCATACGAATGAATTAGAATGGATCGTGCTAATGAATTAGAATTGATCGAACGAATGAATTAGAATGGATACATTTGTGCGAATGAATTAGAATGGATCGGACGAATGAATTAGAATAGATCGTACGAATGAGTAAGAATGGATCGTACGAATGAAATAGAATAGATCGTACGAATGTATTAGAATGGATCGTACTAAGGAATTAGAATGGATCGTACGAATGAATTAGAATGGATCGTACGAATGAATTAGAATGGATCGTACGAATGGATTAGACTGAATCCTACGAATGGATTATAATGGATACCTTTGTGCATATGATTTAGAATGGATCGTATGAATGAATTAGAATGGATCGTACGAATGAATTAGAATGGATCGTACGAATGAATTAGAATAGATCATAGGAATGAATTAGAATGGATCGTGCAAATAAATTAGAATGGATACATTCGTGCGAATGAATTAGAATGGATTGGACGAATGAATTAGAATGGATCGTACGAATGAGTAAGAATGGATCGTACGAATGAATTGATCGTACGAATGAAATAGAATGGATTGTATGAATGAATTAGAATGGATCGTATAAATGAATTAGAATGGATCGTACGAATGAATTAGAATGGATTGTGCGAATGAATTAGAATGGATTGTATGAATGAATAAGAATAGATCGTTTGAATGAATTAGAATGGATCGTATGAGTGAATTAGAATGGATACGAAGGAATTAGAATGGATCGTACGAAGGAATTAGAATGGATCATACGAATGAATTAGAATGGATCGTGCTAATGAATTAGAATTGATCGAACGAATTCATTCTAATTCATTCATACAATCCATTCTAATTCTTTCACACGATCCATTCTAATTCATTTGTACGATCCAATCTTGCTCATTGGTACGATCCAATCTAATTCATTCGTACGAATGTATCCATTCTAATTCATTCGTACGAATCCATTCTAATTCATTCGTACGATCCATTCTAATACATTCATACGATCCATTCTAATTCATTTGCACGAATATATCCATTCTAATTCATTCGTACGATCCATTCTAATTCCTTCGTACGATCCATTCTAATTCATTCGTACGATCTATTCTAATTCATTCGTACGATCCATTCTAATTCATTCGTACGATCCATTCTAATTCATTCGTACGATCCATTCTAATTCATTCATACGATCTATTCTAATTCCTTCGCACGATCCATTCTAATTCATTCATACGATCCTACGATCCATTCTAATTCATTCGCATGAATGTAACCATTCTAATTCATTCATTTGATCCATTCTAATTTATTCGTTCGATCCATTCTAATTCATTCGTCCGATCCATTCTAATTCATTCGTACGATCCATTCTAATTCCTTCGTACGATCCATTCTAATTCATTCGTACGATCAATTCTAATTCATTCGTATGATCCATTCTAATTCATTCGTACGATCCATTCTAATTCATTCGTACGATCCATTCTAATTCATTCGTACGATCCATTCTAATTTATTCGCACGATCCATTCTAATTCATTCATACGATCCATGCTAATTCATTCATACGATCCATTCTAATTCTTTCCTACAATCCATTCTAATTCATTCGCCCGATCCATTCTAATTCATTCATACGATCCATTCTATTCGAATGGATCATGCGATCCATTCGAATTCATTCGCACGATCCATTCTAATTCATTCATACGATCCATTCTAATTCATTCGTACGATCCATTCTAATTCCTTCGTACGATCCATTCTAATTCATTCGTACGATCTATTCTAATTCATTCGTACGATCCATTCTAATTCATTCGTACGATCCATTCTAATTCCTTCGTACGATCCATTCTAATTCATTCGTACGATCCATTCTAATTCATATGCACAAAGGTATCCATTCTAATCCATTCGTAGGATCCATTCTAATCCATTCGTACGATCCATTCTAATTCATTCGTACGATCCATTCTAATTCATTCGCTCGAATGTATCCATTCTAATCCATTCGTACGATCCATTCTAATCCATTCGTACGATCCATTCTAATTCATTTGCATGAATATAACCATTCTAATTCATTCATTTGATCCATTCTAATTCATTCGTACGATCCATTCTAATTCATTCGTCCGAGCCATTCTAATTCATTCGCACGAATGTATCCATTCTAATTCATTCATACGATCTATTCTAATTCATTCGTACGATCCATTCTAATCCATTCGCACAAATGTATCCATTCTAATTCATTCGTACGATCCATTCTAATCCATTCGTACGATCCATTATAATTCATTCGCATGAATGTATCCATTCTAATATATTCACACGATCCATTCTAATTCATTAGTACGATCCATTCTAATTCATTCGTACGATCCATTGTAATTCATTCGTATGATCCATTCTAATTCATTCCTACGATCTATTCTAATTCATTCGCTCGAATATATCCATTCTAATTCATTCATTCGATCCATTCTAATTCATTCGCACGATCCATTCTAATTCATTCGTATGATCCATTCTAATCCATTCGTACGATCCATTCTAATTCATTCGTATGAACCATTCTAATTCATTCGTACGATCCATTCTAATTCATTCGCACGAATGTATCCATTCTAGTTCATTCGTACGATCCATTCTAATTCCTTCGTACGATTCATTCTAATTCATTCGCACGATGCATTCTAATTCATTCGTACGATCCATTCTAATTCATTCATACGATCCATTCTAATTCATTCGTACGATCCATTCTAATTCATTCGCACAAATGTATCCATTCTAATTCATTCGTACGATCCATTCTAATTCATTCGCACGATCCATTCTAATTCATTCATATAATCCATTCTAATTCTTTCACATGATCTATTCTAATTCATTCGTAGGATCCATTCTAATTCATTCGTACGATCTATTCTATTTCATTCGTACGATCCATTCTTACTCATTCGTATGATCCATTCTAATTCATTCGGACGAATGTATCCATTCTAATTTATTCGTACGATCCATTCTAATTCATTCGTACGATCCATTCTAATTCATTCGTACGATCCATTCTAATTCATTCGTACGATCCATTCTAATTCATTCGTACGATCCATTCTAATTCATTCGTACGATCCATTCTAATTCATTCGGATGATCCATTGTAATTCATTCGTACGATCCATTCTAATTCATTCATACGATCTATTCTAATTCATTCATACAATCCATTCTAATTCTTTCACACGATCCATTCTAATTCATTCGTACGATCCATTCTAATTCATTCGCGCAATCCATTCTATTTCATTCGTACGATCCAATCTTACTCATTGGTACGATCCATTCTAATTCATTCGCACGAATGTATCCATTCTAATTCATTCGTACGAATCCATTCTAATTCATTCATACAATCCATTCTATTTCATTCGTACGAACCATTCTTACTCATTCGTATGATCCATTCTAATTCATTCGCACGAATGTATCTATTCTAAATCATTCGTACGATCCATTCTAATTCATTCGTACGATCCATTCTAAATCATTCGTACAATCCATTCTATTTCATTCGTACGATCAATTCTAATTCATTAGCACGATCCATTCTAATTCATTCGTATGATCCATTCAAATTCATTCGCACGATCCATTCTAATTCATTCGTACAATCCATTCTATTTCATTCGTACGATCCATTCTTACTCATTCGTATGATCCATTCTAATTCATTCGCACGAATGTATCCATTCTAATCCATTCGTACGATCCATTCTAATTCATTCGCATGAATGTAACCATTCTAACTCATTCATTTGATCCATTCTAATTCATTCGTACGATCCATTCTAATTCATTTGTCCGATCCATTCTAATTCATTCGCACGAATGTATCCATTCTAAACCATTCATACGATCCATTCTAATCTATTCGTACGATCCATTCTAATTCATTCGTACGATCCATTCTAATTCATTCGTACGATCCATTCTAATTCATTCGCACGAATGTATCCATTCTAGTTCATTCGTACGATCCAATCTAATTCATTCGTACGATCCATTCTAATTCATTCGCACGATCCATTCTAATTCATTCGTACGATCCATTCTAATTCATTCGCACGAATGTATCCATTCTAATTCATTCATACATACGATCCATTCTAATTCATTCGCACGAATGTATCCATTCTAATTCATTTGTATAATCCATTCTATTTCATTCGTACGATCCATTCTTACTCATTCGTATGATCCATTCTAATTCATTCGCATGAATGTATCCATTCTAATTCATTCGTACGATCCATTCTAATTCATTCGCACTATCCATTCTAATTCATTCGTATGATCCATTCTAATTCATTCGTTCAAATATATCCATTCTAATTGATTCGTACGATCCATTCTAATTCATTCGCACGATCCATTCTAATTCATTCGCACGAATGTATCCATTCTAATTCATTTGCACGATCCATTCTAATTCATTCCTATGATCTATTCTAATTCATTCGTACGATCCATTCTAATTCATTCGCTCGAATGTATCCATTCTAATTCATTCGTACGATCCATTCTAATTCGTTCATATGATCCATTCTAATTCGTTCGTACGATCCATTCTAATTCGTTCGTACGATCCATTCTAATTCATTCGTATGATCCATTCTAATTCATTCCTACGATCTATTCTAATTCATTCGCTCGAATATATCCATTCTAATTCATTCCTTTGAATCCATTCTAATTCATTCGCACGATCCATTCTAATTCATTCATATGATCCATTCTAATCCATTCGTACGATCCATTCTAATTCATTCATACGATCCATTCTAATTCATTCGTACGATCCTTTCTAATTCATTCGCACGAATGTATCAATTCTAGTTCATTCGTACGATCCATTCTAATTCATTCGTACGATCCATTCTAATTCATTCGCACTATCCATTCTAATTCATTCGTATGATCCATTCTAATTCATTCGTTCAAATATATCCATTCTAATTGATTCGTACGATCCATTCTAATTCATTCGCACGATCCATTCTAATTCATTCGCACGAATGTATCCATTCTAATTCATTTGCACGATCCATTCTAATTCATTCCTATGATCTATTCTAATTCATTCGTACGATCAATTCTAATTCATTCGCTCGAATGTATCCATTCTAATTCATTCGTACGATCCATTCTAATTCGTTCATATGATCCATTCTAATTCGTTCGTACGATCCATTCTAATTCGTTCGTACGATCCATTCTAATTCATTCGTATGATCCATTCTAATTCATTCCTACGATCTATTCTAATTCATTCGCTCGAATATATCCATTCTAATTCATTCGTTCGATCCATTCTAATTCATTCGCACGATCCATTATAATTCATTCATATGATCCATTCTAATCCATTCGTATGATCCATTCTAATTCATTCATACGATCCATTCTAATTCATTCGTACGATCCTTTCTAATTCATTCGCACGAATGTATCAATTCTAGTTCATTCGTACGATCCATTCTAATTCATTCGTACGATCCATTCTAATTCATTCGCACGATCCATTCTAATTCCTTCGTACGATCCATTCTAATTCATTCCTACGATCTATTCTAATTCATTCGTACGATCCATTCAAATTCATTCGTACGATCCATTCTAATTCCTTCGTACGATCCATTCTAATTCATTCGTACGATCCATTCTAATTCATTCGTACAATCCATTCTAATTCATTCATACGAATGGATACATTCGTGTGAATGAATTAGAATGGATACCTTTGTGCAAATGAATTAGAATGGATCGTATGAATGAATTAGAATGGATCGCATGAGTGAATTAGAACGGATAGTACGAATGGATCGTACGAATGAATTAGAATGGATCGTGTGAAAGAATTAGAATGGATTGTATGAATGAATTAGAATGGATCGTACGAATGAATTAGAATGGATCGTACGAATGAATTAGAATTGATCGTACGAATGAATTAGAATAGATCGTACGAATGAATTAGAATGGATCGTACGAAGGAATTAGAATGGATCGTATGAATGAATTAGAATGGATATATTCGTGCAAATGAATTAGAATGGATCGTATGAATGTATTAGAATGGATCGTATGAGTGAATTAGAATGGATCGTATGAATGAATTAGAATGGATCGTGCGAAAGAATTAGAATGCATTGTATGAATGAATTAGAATGGATTGTATGAATGAATTAGAATGGATCGTGCGAATGAATTTGAATGGATCGCATGATCCATTCGAATAGAATGGATCGTTTGAATGAATTAGAATGGATCGGGCGAATGAATTAGAATGGATTATAGTAATGAATTAGAATGGATCGTATGAATGAATTAGAATGGATCTTATGAATGAATTAGAATGGATCGTGCGAATGAATTAGAATGGATCGTGCGAATAAATTAGAATGGATCGTACGAATGAATTAGAATGGATCATACGAATGAATTAGAATGGATCATACGAATGAGTAAGAATGGATCGTACGAATGAAATAGAATGGATTGTACGAATGAATTAGAATGGATACATTCATGCGAATGAATTAGAATGGATCGGACGATTGAATTAGAATGGATCATACGATTCATTCTAATTCATTCGTACGATCCATTCTAATACATTCGTACGATTCATGCTAATTTATTCGCACGATCCATTCTAATTCATTCGTACGATCCATTCTTATTCATTCATACGATCCATTCTAATTCATTCGCACAATCCATTCTAATTCATTCGTACAATCCATTCTAATTCATTCGTATGATCCATTCTAACTCATTTGGTGGATCCATTCTAATTCATTCGTATGATCCATTCTAATTCATTCCCACGATCCATTCTAATTTATTCGTACGATCCATTCTAATTCATTCGTACGATCTATTCTAATTCATTCGCACGAATGTAACCATTCTAATTCATTAATACGATTCATTCTAATTCATTCGTATGAGCTATTCTAATTCATTCGTACGATCCATTGTAATTCATTCATACAATCCATTTAGATTCATTCGCACAAATGTATCCATTCAAATTCATTAGTACGATTCAGTCTAATTCATTCGTACGATCCATTCTAATTCCTTCGTACGATCCATTCTAATTCATTCGTACGATCTATTCTAATTCATTCGTACGATCCCTTCTAATTCATTCGTACGATCCATTCTAATTCCTTCGTACGATCCATTCTAATTCATTCGTACAATCTATTCTAATTCATTCGTACGAATAGATACATTCGTGTGAATGAATTAGAATGGATCGTACGAATGAGTAAGAATGGATCGTACGAATGAAATAGAATGGATTGCACGAATGAATTAGAATGGATCGTACGAATGAATTAGAATGGATCGTGTGAAAGAATTAGAATGGATTGCATGAATGAATTAGAATGGATCATACAAATGAATTAGAATGGATCGTACGAAGGAATTAGAATGGATCGTACGAATGAATTAGAATGGATCGTACGAATGAATTAGAATGGATCGTACGAAGATATTAGAATGGATCGTACGAATGAATTAGAATGGATTGTGCGATTGAATTAGAATGGATCGTACGAATGAATTAGAATGGATCGTGTGAAAGAATTAGAATGGATTGTATGAATGAATTAGAATAGATCGTATGAATGAATTAGAATGGATCGTACAAATGAATTAGAATGGATCGTACGAATGAACTAGAATGGATACATTCGTGCGAATGAATTAGAATGGATCGTACGAATGAATTAGAATGGATCGTACGAATGAATTAGAATGTATCTTACGAATGAATTAGAATGGATCGTACGAATGCACGATCCATGCTAATTCATTCGTTCGATCAATTCTAATTCATTAGCACGATACATTCTAATTCATTCGTACGATCTATTCTAATTCATTCACTCGATCCATTCTAATTCATTCGTACGATCCATTCTAATTCTTTCACACGATCCATTCTAATTCATTCGTATGATCCATTCTAATTCATTCATACGATCTATTCTAATTCATTCGTACGATCCATTCTAATTCATTAGTACGGTCCATTCTAATTCCTTCGTACGATCCATTCTAATTCATTCATACAATCTATTCAAATTCATTCATACAATCCATTCTAATTCTTTCACACGATCCATTCTAATTCATTCGTACGATCCATTCTAATTCATTCGCACAATCGATTCTAATTCATTCGCACGAATGTATCCATTATAAATCATTCGAACAATCCATTCTATTTCATTCGTACGATCCATTCTTACTCATTGTACGAATGAATTAGAATGGATCCTACGAATGAATTAGAATGGATCGTGTGAAAGAATTAGAATGGATTGTATGAATGAATTAGAATGGATCGTATGAATGAATTAGAATGGATCGTACGAATGAATTAGAATGGATCGTACGAATGAACTAGAATGGATACATTCGTGCGAATGAATTAGAATGGATCGTACGAATGAATTAGAATGGATCGTACGAATGAATTAGAATGGATCTCACGAATGAATTAGAATGGATCGTATAAATGAATTAGAATAGATCGTACGAATGAATTAGAATGGGTCATACGAATGAATTAGAATGGATCGTGTGAAAGAATTAGAATGGATTGTATGAATGAATTATAATAGATCGTATGAATGAATTAGAATGGATCGTACGAATGAATTAGAATGGATCGTACGAATGAACTAGAATGGATACATTCGTGCGAATGAATTAGAATGGATCGTACGAATGAATTAGAATGGATCGTACGAATGAATTAGAATGGATCTTACGAATGAATTAGAATGGATCGTACGAATGCACGATCCATGCTAATTCATTCGTTCGATCAATTCTAATTCATTAGCATGATCCATTCTAATTCATTCGTACGATCCATTCTAATTCATTCACACGATCCATTCTTATTCATTCGCACGATCCATTCTAATTCTTTCATACGATCCATTCTAATTCATTCGTACGATCTATTCTAATTCATTTGTACGATCCATTCTAATTCATTCGTACGATCCATTCTAATTCCTTCGTACGATCCATTCTAATTCATTCATACAATCCTTTCTAATTCTTTCACACGATCCATTCTAATTGATTCGTACGATCCATTCTAATTCATTCATACAATCCATTCTAATTCTTTCACATGATCCATTCTAATTCATTCGTACGTTCCATTCTAATTCATTAGCACGATCCATGCTAATTCATTCGTTCGATCAATTATAATTCATTAGCACGATCCATTCAAATTCATTCGTACGATCCATTCTAATTCATTCGCACGATCCATTCTAATTCATTCATAGGATCCATTCTAATTCATTCATACGATCTATTCTAATTCTTTCGCACGAATGTATCCATTCTAATTCATTCGCACGAATGTATCCATTTTAATTCATTCGTACGATCCATTCTAATTCATTCGTACGATCCATTCTAATTCATTTATACGATCTATTTTAATTCATTCATACAATCCATTCTAATTCTTTCACTCGATCCATTCTAATTCATTCGTACGATCCATTCTAATTCATTCGCACAATCCATTCTATTTCATTCGTACGATCCATTCTTACTCATTGGTACGATCCATTCTTATTCATTAGCATGAATGTATCCATTCTAATTCATTCGTACGAATCCATTCTAATTTATTCGTACAATCCATTCTATTTCATTCGTACGATCCATTCTTACTCATTCGTATGATCCATTCTAATTCATTCGCACGAATGTATCCATTCTAAATCATTTGTACGATCCATTCTAATTCATTCGTACGATCCATTCTAAATCTTTCATACAATCCATTCTATTTCATTCGTACGATCAGTTCTAATTCATTAGCACGATCCATTATAATTCATTCGTACGATCCATTCAAATTCATTCGCACGATCCATTCTAATTCATTCGTACAATCCATTCTATTTCATTCGTATGATCCATTCATACTCATTCGTATGATCCATTCTAATTCATTCGCACGAATATATCCATTCTAATCCATTTGTACGATCCATTCTAATCCATTCGTACGATCCATTCTAATTCATTCGCATGAATGTAACCATTCTAATTCATTCATTTGATCCATTCTAATTCATTCGTACGATCCATTCTAATTCATTCGTCCGATCCATTCTAATTCATTCGCATGAATGTATCCATTCTAAACCATTCATAGGATCCATTCTAATTTACTCGTACGATCCATTCTAATTCATTCGTAAGATCCATTCTAATTCATTCGTACGATCCATTCTAATTCATTCGTACGATCCATTCTAATTCATTCGCACGAATGTATCCATTCTAGTTCATTCGTACGATCCATTCTAATTCATTCGTACGATCCATGCTAATTCATTCGCACGATCCATTTTAATTCATTCGTACGATCCATTTTAATTCATTCGCACAAATGTATCCATTCTAATTCATTCGTACATACGATCCATTCTAATTCATTCGTACGATCCATTCTAATTCATTCGCACGATCTGTTCTTATTCATTCGCACAATCCATTCTAATTCATTCACACGAATGTATCCATTCTAATTCATTCGTACGATCCATTCTAATTCATATGCACAAAGGTATCCATTCTAATTCATTCGTACGATCCATTCTAATTCAGGATCGTACGAATGAATTAGAATGGATACATTCGTGCGAATGAATTAGAATTGATCATACGAATGAGTAAGAATGGATCGGACGAATGAATTAGAATGGATCGTATGAATGAATTAGAATGGATCAAATGAGTGAATGAATTAGAATAGATCGTGCCAATGAATTAGAATGGATCGGACGAATGGATCGTACGAATGAATTAGAATGGATCGTACGAATGAACTAGAATGGATCTTACGAATGAATTAGAATGGATCATACGAATGAATTAGAATGGATCGTACGAATGAATTAGAATGGATACATTCGTGCGAATGAATTAGAATGGATCGGACGAATGAATTAGAATGGATCGTACGAATGAATTAGAATGGATCGTACGAATGAATTAGAATGGATCGTACGAATAAATTAGAATGGATACATTCGTCCGAATAAATTAGAATGGATCATACGAATGAGTAAGAATGGATCGTACGAATGAAATAGAATAGATTGTACGAATGAATTAGAATGGATCCTACGAATGAATTAGAATGGATCGTGTGAAAGAATTAGAATGGATTGTATGAATGAATTAGAATAGATCGTATGAATGAATTAGAATGGATCGTACGAATGAATTAGAATGGATACATTCGTGCGAATGAATTAGAATTGATCGTACGAATGAATTAGAATGGATCGTGCGAATGAATTAGAATAGATCGTACGAATGAATTAGAATGGATCGTACGAATGAACTTGAATGGATACATTCATGCGAATGAATTAGAATGGATCGTACGAATGAATTAGAATGGATCGTACGAATGAATTAGAATGGATCTTACGAATGAATTAGAATGGATCGTACGAATGAATTAGAATGGATCGTACGAATGAATTAGAATGGATACATTCGTACGAATGAATTAGAATGGATCGTACGAATGAATTAGAATGGGTCATACGGAATGAATTAGAATGGATATATTTGAACGAATAAATTAGAATGGATCATACGAATGAATTAGAATGGATCGTACGAATGAATTAGAATGAATAGTGCGAATGAATTAGAATCGATCATACGAATGAATTAGAATGGATCGTACGAATGAATTAGAATGGATCATACGAATGAGTAAGAATGGATCGTACGAATGAATTAGAATGGATCGTACGAATGAATTTGAATGGATCGTACGAATAAATTAGAATGGATACATTCGTCCGAATGAATTAGAATGGATCATACGAATGAGTAAGAATGGATCGTACGGATGAAATAGAATAGATTGTACGAATGAATTAGAATGGATCCTACGAATGAATTAGAATGGATCGTGTGAAAGAATTAGAATGGATTGTATGAATGAATTAGAATGGATCGTATAAATGAATTAGAATGGATCGTACGAATGGATTAGAATGGATCGTACGAATGAATTAGAATGGATCGTACGAATGAACTAGAATGGATACATTCGTGCGAATGAATTAGAATGGATCGTGTGAAAGAATTAGAATGGATTGTGCGAATGAATTAGAATGGACCGTACGAATGAATTAGAATGGATACATTCGTGCGAATGAATTAGAATGGATTGGACGAATGAATTAGAATGGATCGTACGAATGAATTAGAATGGATCGTATGAATGAATTAGAATGGATCGTACGAATAAATTAGAATGGATACATTCGTCCGAATGAATTAGAATGGATCATACGAATGAGTAAGAATGGATCGTATGAATGAAATAGAATAGATTGTTCGAATGAATTAGAATGGATCCTACGAATGAATTAGAATAGATCATGTGAAAGAATTCGAATGGATTATATGAATGAATTAGAATGAATTCGTACGATCCATTCGAATTCATTCGCACGATCCATTCTAATTCATTCATACGATCCATTCTAATTCATTCATAAAATCCATTCTAATTCTTTCACACGATCCATTCTAATTCATTCGTAGGATCCATTCTAATTCATTCGTACAATCTATTCTATTTCATTCGTACGATCCATTCTTACTCATTCATATGATCCATTCTAATTCATTCGGATGAATGTATCCATTCTAATTTATTCGTACGATCCATTCTAATTCATTCGTACGATCCATTCTAATTCATTCGTACGATCCATTCTAATTCATTCGTCCGATCCATTCTAATTTATTCGCACGAATGTATCCATTCTAATTCATTCGTACGATCCATCCTAATTCATTCGCACAATCTATTCTAATTCATTCATACGATCCATTCTAATTCATTCGCACGAATGTATCCATTTTAATTCATTCATACGATCCATTCTACTTCATTCATACTATCCGTTCTAATTCACTCATACGATCCATTCTAATTCATTCATACGATCCATTCTAATTCATTTGCACGAATATATCCATTCTAATTCATTCGTACGATCCATTCTAATTTCGTCGTACGATCCATTTTAATTCCTTCGTACAATCTATTCTAATTCCTTCGTACGATCCATTCCATTTCATTCATATGATCCATTCTAATTCCTTCGTATGATCCATTCTAATTCCTTCGTATCCATTCTAATTCACTCATACGAACCATTCTAATTCATTCGTACGATCCTTTCTAATTCATTCATACAATCCATTCTAATTCATTCGCACGAATGTATCCATTCTAGTTCATTTGTACGATCAATTCTAATTCATTCGTACGATCCATTCTAATTCATTCGCACGATCCATTCTAATTCATTTGTATGATCCATTCTAATTCATTCATACGATCCATTCTAATTCATTCGTACGATCCATTCTAATTCATTCACACAAATGTATCCATTCTAATTCCTTCGTACGATCCATTCTAATTCATTCATACAATCCATTCTAATTCTTTCACACGATCCATTCTAATTCATTCGTACGATCCATTCTAATTCATTCGTGCAATCCATTCTATTTCATTCTTACGATCCATTCTTACTCATTCGTACGATCCATTCTAATTCATTCACACGAATGTATCCATTCGTACGAATGAATTAGAATAGATTGTACGAATGAATTAGAATGGATCGTACGAATGAATTAAAATGGATCGTACGAAGGAATTAGAATGGATCGTACGAATGAATTAGAATGGATCGTACGAATGAATTAGAATGGATCGTACGAAGGAATTAGAATGGATCGTATGAATGAATTAGAAAGGATATATTCTTGCAAATGAATTAGAATGGATCGTATGAATGTATTAGAATAGATCGTATGAGTGAATTAGAATGGATCGTACGAATGAATTAGAATGGATTGTATGAATGAATTAGAATGGATCGTACGAATGAATTAGAATGGATCGTATGAATGAATTAGAATTGATCGTACGAATGAATTAGAATGGATCGTGCGAATGAATTAGAATGGATCGTACGAATGAATTAGAATGGATACATTCGTGCGAATGAATTAGAATGGATCGTACGAATGAATTAGAATGGATCGTACGAATGAATTAGAATGGATCGTACGAATGGATTAGAATGGATCATACGAATGAATTAGAATGGATCGTGCGAATGAATTAGAATGGATCAAACGAATGAATTAGAATGGATATATTCGAGCGAATGAATTAGAATAGATCGTAGGAATGAATTAGAATGGATCATACGAATGAATTAGAATGGATCGTACGAACGAATTAGAATGGATCGTACGAATGAATTAGAATGGATACATTCGTGTGAATGAATTAGAATGGATCGTATGAATGAATTAGAATAGATTTTGTGAATGAATTAGAACTGATCGTACGAATGAATTAGAATGGATACATTCGTGCGAATGAATTAGAATGGATTGTATGAATTAATTAGAATGGATCGTACGAATGAACTAGAATGGATACATTCGTGCGAATGAATTAGAATGGATCGTACGAATGAATTAGAATGGATCGTACGAATGAATTAGAATGGATCTTACGAATGAATTAGAATGGATCGTACGAATGAATTAGAATGGATCGTACGAATGAATTAGAATGGATACATTCGTGCGAATGAATTAGAATGGATCGGACGAATGAATTAGAATGGATCGTACGAATGAATTAGAATGGATCGTACGAATGAATTAGAATGGATCGTACGAATAAATTAGAATGGATACATTCGTCCGAATGAATTAGAATGGATCATATGAATGAGTAAGAATGGATCGTACGAATGAAATAGAATAGATTGTACGAATGAATTAGAATGGATCCTACGAATGAATTAGAATGGATCGTGTGAAAGAATTAGAATGGATTGTATGAATGAATTAGAATGAATCGTATGAATGAATTAGAATGGATCGTGCGAATGAATTCGAATGGATCGTACGAATTCATTCTAATTCATTCATACAATCCATTTTAATTCTTTCACACGATCCATTTTAATTCATTCGTACGTTCCATTCTAATTCATTAGCACGATCCATGCTAATTCATTCGTTCGATCAATTCTAATTCATTAGCACGATCCATTCTAATTCATTCGTACGATCCATTCTAATTCATTCGCACGATCCATTCTAATTCATTCATAGGATCCATTCTAATTCATTCATACAATCCATTCTAATTCTTTCACACGATCCATTCTAATTCATTCGTAGGATCCATTCTAATTAATTCGTACAATCTATTCTATTTCATTCGTACGATCCATTCTTACTCATTCGTATGATCCATTCTAATTCATTCGGACGAATGTATCCATTCTAATTTATTCGTATGATCCATTCTAATTCATTCGTACGATCCATTCTATTTCATTCGTACGATCCATTCTTACTCATTCGTACGATCCATTCGAATTCATTCGCACGATCCATTCTAATTCATTCATACGATCCATTCTAATTCATTCATACAATCCATTCTAATTCTTTCACACGATCCATTCTAATTCATTCGTAGGATCCATTCTAATTGATTCGTACAATCTATTCTATTTCATTCGTACGATCCATTCTTACTCATTCGTATGATCCATTCTAATTCATTCGGACAAATGTATCCATTCTAATTTATTTGTACGATCCATTCTAATTCATTCGTACGATCCATTCTAATTCATTCATACGATCCATTCTTACTCATTCGTATGATCCATTCTAATTCATTCGTACGATCCATTCTAATTCATTCGCACAATTTATTCTAATTCATTCGTACGATCCATTCTAATTCATTCGTACGATCGTACGAATGAATTAGAATGGATCGTACGGAATGAATTAGAATGGATTGTATGAATGAATTAGAATGGATACATTCGTGCGAATGAATTAGAATGGATCATACGAATGAGTAAGAATTGATCGTACGAATGAAATAGAATGGATTGTACGAATGAATTAGAATGGATCGTACAAATGAATTAGAATGGATCGTACGAATGAATTAGAATGGATGATACGAATGAGTAAGAATGGATCGTACAAATGAAATAGAATGGATTGTACGAATGAATTAGAATGGATTGTACGAATGAATTAGAGTGGATCGTGTGAAAGAATTAGAATGCATTGTATGAATGAATTAGAATGGATCGTATGAATGAATTAGAATGAATCGTGCGAATGAATTCGAATGGATCGCATGATCCATTCGAATAGAATGGATCGTATGAATGAATTAGAATGGATCGGGCGAATGAATTAGAATGGATTGTATGAATGAATTAGAATGGATCGTATGAATGAATTAGAATGGATCGTATGAATGAATATGAATGGATCGTGCGAATGAATTAGAATGGATCATACGAATGAATTAGAATGGATCGTACGAATGAATTAGAATGGATCATACGAATGAATTAGAATGGATCATACGAATGAGTAAGAATGGATCGTACGAATGAAATAGAATGGATTGTACGAATGAATTAGAATGGATACATTCGAGCGAATGAATTAGAATGGATCGTACGAATGAATTAGAATGGATCGTACGAATGAATTAGAATGGATCATACGAATGAATTAGAATGCATCGTACGAAAGAATTAGAATGGATATATTCGTGCGAATGAATTAGAATGGATCGTACGAATGAATTAGACTGGATCGTACGAATGAATTGGAATGGATACATTTGTGCGAATGAATCTAAATGGATTGTAAGAATGAGTAAGAATGGATCGTACGAATGAATTAGAATGGATTGTACGAATGAATTAGAATGGATCTTACGGAATGAATTAGAATGGATATATTTGAACGAATAAATTAGAATGGATCATACGAATGAATTAGAATGGATCGTACGAATGAATTAGAATGGATAGTGCGAATGAATTAGAATCGATCATACGAATGAATTAGAATGGATCGTACGAATAAATTAGAATGGATCATACGAATGAATAAGAATGGATCGTACGAATGAATTAGAATGGATCGTACGAATGAATTAGAATGGATCGTACGAATAAATTAGAATGGATACATTCGTCCGAATGAATTAGAATGGATCATACGAATGAGTAAGAATGGATCGAACGAATGAAATAGAATAGATTGTACGAATGAATTAGAATGGATCCTACGAATGAATTAGAATGGATCGTGTGAAAGAATTAGAATGGATCGTATGAATGTATTAGAATGGATCGTATGAGTGAATTAGAATGGATCGTACGAATGAATTTGAATGGATTGTCTGAATGAATTAGAATGGATCGTACGAATGAATTAGAATGGATCGTATTAATGAATTAGAATTGATCGTATGAATGAATTTGAATGGATCGTGCGAATGAATTAGAATGGATCGTACGAATGAATTAGAATGGATCGTACGAATGAACTAGAATGGATACATTCGTGTGAATGAATTAGAATGGATCGTACGAATGAATTAGAATGAATCGTACGAATGAATTAGAATGGATCGTACGAATGGATTAGAATGGATCATACGAATGAATTAGAATGGATCGTGCGAATGAATTAGAATGGATCGAACGAATGAATTAGAATGGATATATTCGAGCGGATGAATTAGAATAGATCGTAGGAATGAATTAGAATGGATCATACGAACAAATTAGAATGGATCGTACGAACGAATTAGAATGGATCGTACGAACGAATTAGAATGGATCATATGAATGAATTAGAATTGATACATTCGTGTGAATGAATTAGAATGGATCGTATGAATGAATTAGAATAGATTTTGTGAATGAATTAGAACTGATCGTACGAATGAATTAGAATGGATACATTCGTGTGAATGAATTAGAATGGATTGTATGAATGAATTAGAATGGATCGTACGAATGAAATAGAATGGATACATTCGTGCGAATGAAGTAGAATAGATCGTACGAATGAATTAGAAATGATTGTACAAATGAATTAGAATGGATCATACGAATGAATTAGAATGGATCGTACGAATAAATTTGAATGGATCATACGAATGAATTAGAATGGATACATTCGTGCGAATGAATTAGAATGGATCGGACGAATGAATTAGAATGGATCGTACGAATGAATTAGAATGGATCGTACGAATGAATTAGAATGGATCGTACGAATAAATTTGAATGGATACATTCGTCCGAATGAATTAGAATGGATCATACGAATGAGTAAGAATGGATCGTACGAATGAAATAGAATAGATTGTACGAATGAATTAGAATGGATCCTACGAATGAATTAGAATGGATCGTGTGAAAGAATTAGAATGGATTGTATGAATGAATTAGAATGGATCATATGAATGAATTAGAATGGATCGTACGAATGAATTAGAATGGATCGTACGAATGAATTAGAATGGATACATTCGTGCGAATGAATTAGAATGGATACATTCGTGCGAAAGAATTAGAATAGATCGTATGAATGAATTAGAATGGATCCTATGAATGAATTAGAATGGATCGGATGAATGAATTAGAATGGATCGTACGAATGATTTAGAATGGATACATTCGTGCGAATGAATTAGAATGGATACATTCGTGTGAAAGAATTAGAATAGATCGTATGAATGAATTAGAATTGAACCTATGAATGAATTAGAATGGATCGTGCGAATGAATTAGAATGGATCGTGCTAATGAATTAGAATTGATCGAACGAATGAATTAGCATGGATCGTGCTAATGAATTAGAATGGAACGTACGAATGAATTAGAATGGATCGTGTGAAAAAATTAGAATGGATTGTATGAATGAATTAGAATGGATCGTACGAAAGAATTAGAATGGATCGTACGAATGAATTAGAATGGATCGTACGAATTAATTAGAATAGAAGGATTGTACGAATGAATTAGAATGGATATATTCGTGCTAATGAATTAGAATGGATCGTAAGAATGAATTAGAATGGATTCGTACGAATGAATTAGAATGGATACATTCGTGCGAATGAATTAGAATGGATCATACGAATGAGTAAGAATGGATCGTACGAATGAAATAGAATAGATTGTACGAATGAATTAGAATGGATCCTACGAATGAATTAGATTGGATCGTGTGAAAGAATTAGAATGGATTGTATGAATGAATTAGAATGGATCGTACGAATGAATTAGAATGGATCGTACGAATGAATTAGAATGGATACATTCGTGCGAATGAATTAGAATTGATCGTACGAATGAATTAGAATGGATCGTGCGAATGAATTAGAATGGATCGTACGAATGAATTAGAATGGATCGTACGAATAAACTATAATGGATACATTCGTGCGAATGAATTAGAATGGATCGTACGAATGAATTAGAATGGATCGTACGAATCAATTAGAATGAATCTTACGAATGAATTAGAATGGATCGTACGAATGAATTAGAATGGATCGTACGAATGAATTAGAATGGATACATTCGTGCGATTGAATTAGAATGGATCGGACGAATGAATTAGAATGGATCGTACGAATGAATTAGAATGGATCGTACGAATGATTTAGAATGGATCGTACGAATAAATTAGAATGGATACATTCGTCCGAATGAATTAGAATGGATCATACGAATGAGTAAGAATGGATCGTACGAATGAAATAGAATGGATCGTACGAATGAACTAGAATGGATACATTCGTGCGAATGAATTAGAATGGATCGGACGAATGAAATAGAATGGATCGTACCAATGAATTAGAATGGATCGTACGAATGAATTAGAATGGATCGTATGAATGAATTAGAATGGATACATTCGTGCGAATGAATTAGAATTGATCGTACGAATGAATTAGAATGGATCGTGCGAATGAATTAGAATGGATCGTACGAATGAATTAGAATGGATCGTACGAATGAACTAGAATGGATACATTCGTGCGAATGAATTAGAATGGATCGTACGAATGAATTAGAATGGATCGTACGAATGAATTAGAATGGATCGTACGAATGAATTAGAATGGATCGTACGAATGAATTAGAATGGATACATTCGTGCGAATGAATTATAATGGATCGGACGAATGAATTAGAATGGATCGTACGAATGAATTAGAATGGATCAAATGAATGAATTAGAATGGTTACATTCATGCGAATGAATTAGAATGGATCGTACGAATGGATTAGAATGGATCGTACGAATGGATTAGAATGGATACATTCGAGCAAATGAATTAGAATGGATCGTACGAATGAATTAGAATGGATCGTACGAATGGATTAGAATGGATCCTATGAATAGATTAGAATGGATACTTTTGTGCATATGAATTAGAATGGATCGTACGAATGAATTAGAATGGATCATATTAATGAATTAGAATGGATCGTATGAATGAATTAGAATGGATACATTCGTGCACGATCCATTCTAATTCATTCGCACGAATGTATCCATTCTAATTCATTCCTACGATCCATTCTAATTCATTAATATGATCCATTCTAATTCATTCGTACGATCCATTCTAATTCATTCGCACAATCCATTCTAATTCATTCGCACGAATATATCCATTCTAATTCATTCGTACGATCCATTCTAATTCATTCGTACGATCCATTCTAATTCATTCGTATGATCCATTCGAATTAATTCGTATGATCCATTCTAATTCATTCGTACGATCCATTCTAATTCATTCATACAATCTATTCTAATTCATTAGTACGATCCATTCTAATTCATTCGTACGCACGAATGTATCCATTCTAATTCATTCGTTCGAATCCATTCTAATTCATTCGTAAGATCCATTCTAATTCATTCGCATGATCCATTCTAATTCATTCGTACGATCCATTCTAATTCATTCGCACGAATGTATCCATTCTAATTCATTCGTACGATCCATTCTAATTCATTCGTACGATCCATTCTAATTCATTCGTACGATCCATTCAAATTCATTCGTACGATCCATTCTAATTCATTCGTACGATCCATTCTAATTCATTCGCACGAATGTATCCATTCTAGTTCATTCGTACGATCCATTCTAATTCATTCGTACGATCGATTCTAATTCATTCGCACGATCCATTCTAATTCATTAGCACGATCCATGCTAATTCATTCATTCGATCAATTCTAATTCATTAGCACGATCCATTCTAATTCATCCATACGATCCATTCTAATTCATTCGCACGATCCATTCTAATTCATTCATAGGATCCATTCTAATACATTCGTACGATCCATTCTAATTCCTTTGTATGATCCATTCTAATTCATTCGTACGATCCATTCTAATTCATTCATACAATCCATTCTAATTCCTTCACACGATCAATTCTAATTCATTTGTACGATCCATTCTCAATCATTCGTGCAATCCATTCTATTTCATTCGTACGATCAATTCTAATTCATTCATAGGATCCATTCTAATTCATTCATACGATCTATTCTAATTCTTTCGCACGAATGTATCCATTCTAATTCATTCGCACGAATGTATCCATTCTAATTCATTCGTACGATCCATTCTAATTCTTTCACACGATCCATTCTAATTCATTCGTAGGATGCATTCTAATTCATTCGTACAATGAGTAAGAATGGATCGTACGAATGAAATAGAATGGATTGTACGAATGATTTAGAAAGGATACATTCGTGCGAATGAATTAGAATGGATTGTGCGAATGAATTAGAATGGATCGTACGAATGAATTAGAATGGATCGTGTGAAAGAATTAGAATGGATTGTATGAATGAATTAGAATAGATCGTATGAATGAATTAGAATGGATCGTATGAGTGAATTAGAATGGATACGGAGGAATTAGAATGGATCATACGAAGGAATTAGAATGGATCATACGAATGAATTAGAATGGATCGTGCTAATGAATTAGTATGGATACATTCGTGCGAATGAATTAGAAAGGATCGTATGAATGAATTAGAATGGATCGTAGGAATGAATTAGAATGGATCGTGCGAATGAATTAGAATGGATATATTCGTGCTAATGAATTAGAATGGATCGTGCGAATGAATTAGAATGGATCGTATGAATGAATTAGAATGGATACATTCGTGCGAATGAATTAGAATGGATCGTATGAATGAATTAGAATAGATCGTGCTAATGAATTAGAATTAGAATGGATATATTCGTGCAAATGAATTAGAATGGATCGTACGAATGAATTAGAATGGATCATACGAATTAATTAGAATGGATCATACGAATGAATTAGAATGAATCGTACGAATGAATTAGAATGGATCGTACGAATGAATTAGAATAGATCGTGCGAATGAATTAGAATGGATTATACAAATGAATTTGAATGGATACAATCAGGCGAATGAATTAGAATGGATCGTATGTACGAATGAATTAGAATGGATACATTCATGCGAATGAATTAGAATGGATCGTACGAATGAATTAGAATTGATCGTGCGAATGAATTAGAATGGATCGTACGAATGAATTAGAATGGATCGTACGAATGAACTAGAATGGATACATTCGTGCGAATGAATTAGAATGGATCGTACGAATGAATTAGAATGGATCGTACGAATGAATTAGAATGGATCTTATGAATGAATTAGAATGGATCATACGAATGAATTAGAATGGATCGTGTGAAAGAATTAGAATGGATCGTACGAATGAATTAGAATGGATCGTACGAATGAATTAGAATGGATCGTACGAATAAATTAGAATGGATACATTCGTGCGAATGAATTAGAATGGATCATACGAATGAGTAAGAATGGATCGTACGAATGAAATAGAATAGATTGTACGAATGAATTAGAATGGATCCTACGAATGAATTAGAATGGATCGTGTGAAAGAATTAGAATGGATTGTATGAATGAATTAGAATGGATCGTATGAATGAATTAGAATGGATCGTGCGAATGAATTCGAATGGATCGTACGAATTCATTCTAATTCATTCATACAATCCATTCTAATTCTTTCACACGATTCATTCTAATTCATTCGTACGTTACATTCTAATTCATTAGCACGATCCATGCTAATTCATTCGTTCGATCAATTCTAATTCATTAGCACGATCCATTCTAATTCATTCGTACGATCCATTCTAATTCATTCGCACGACCCATTCTAATTCATTCATAGGATCCATTCTAATTCATTCATACGATCTATTCTAATTCTTTCGCACGAATGTATCCCGAATGAATTAGAATGAATCGTATGAATGAATTAGAATGGTTACATTCGTGCGAATGAATTAGAATAGATCATACGAATGAATTAGAATGGATCGTACGAATAAATTAGAATGGATCATGGGAATGAATTAGAATGGATCGTACGAATGAATTAGAATGAATCCACCGAATGAGTTAGAATGGATCATACGAATGAATTAGAATGGATTGTACGAATGAATTAGAATGGATTGTGCGAATGAATTAGAATGGATCCTACGAATGAATTAGAATGGATCGTGTGAAAGAATTAGAATGGATTGTATGAATGAATTAGAATGGATCGTATGAATGAATTAGAATGGATCGTACGAATGAATTAGAATGGATCATACGAATGAAATAGAATGGATCGTACGAAGGAATTAGAATGGATCGTACGAAGGAATTAGAATGGATCGTACGAAGGAATTAGAATGGATATATTCGTGCAAATGAATTAGAATGGATCGTATGAATGAATTAGAATGGATCGTATGAGTGAATTAGAACGGATCGTACGAATGAAATAAAATGAATTAGAATGAATTAGAATTGATCGTATGAATGAAATAGAATGGATTGTACGAATGATTTAGAATGGATCGTACGAATGAATTAGAATGGATCGTACGAATGATTTAGAATGGATACATTCGTGCGAATGAATTAGAATGGATCATACGAATGAGTAAGAATGGATCGTACGAATGAAATAGAATGGATTGTACGAATGAATTAGAATAGATTCGTACGAATGAATTAGAATGGATACATTCGTGCGAATGAATTAGAATGGATCATACCAATGAGTAAGAATGGATCGTACGAATGAAATAGAATGGATTGTGCGAATGAATTAGAATGGATCGTACGAATGAATTAGAATGGATCGTACGAATTAATTAGAATAGATCATACGAATTAATTAGAATAGATCATACGAATGAATTAGAATGGATCGTACGAATGAATTAGAATAGATCGTACGTATGAATTAGAATGGATCGTACGAATGAATTAGAATGGATCATACGAATGAATTAGAATGGATCGTACGAATGAATTAGAATGGATCGTACGAATGAATTAGAATGGATACATTTGTGCGAATAAATTAGAATGGATCGTACGAATGGATTAGAATGGATCGTACGAATGGATTAGAATGGATACATTCGTGCGAATGAATTAGAATGGATTGTATGAATGAATTAGAATGGATTGTATGATCCATTCGAATTCATTCGCACGATCCATTCTAATTCATTCGAACGATCCATTCTAATTCATTCATACGATCCATTATAATTCATTCGTACGATCCGTTCTAATTCATTCGTATATTCCATTCTAATTCATTCGTACGATCTATTCTATTTCATTCGTACGATCCATTATTACTCATTCGTATGATCCATTCTAATTCATTCGGACGAAAGTATCCATTCTAATTTATTCGTAAGATCCATTCTAATTCATTCGTACGATCCATTCTAATTCATTCGTACGATCCATTCTTACTCATTCGTATGATCCATTCTAATTCATTCGTACGATCCATTCTAATTCATTCGCTCGAATGTATCCATTCTAATCCATTCGTACGATCCATTCTAATTCATTAGCACGATCCATTCGAATTCTATCACACGATCCATTCTAATTCATTCGTATGATCCATTCTAATTCATTCGCACAATCCATTCTATTTCATTCGTACGATCCATTCTTACTCATTCGTATGATCCATTCTAATTCATTCGCACGAATGTATCCATAATGGATCATACGAATGAGTAAGAATGGATCGTACGAATGAAATAGAATGGATTGTGCGAATGATTTAGAATGGACTGTACGAATGAATTAGAATGAATCGTACGAATGAATTAGAATGGATATATTTGAACGAATAAATTAGAATGGATCATACGAATGAATTAGAATGGATCGTACGAATGAATTAGAATAGATAGTGCGAATGAATTAGAATCGATCGTACGAATGAATTAGAATGGATCGTACGAATGAATTAGAATGGATCATACGAATGAGTAAGAATGGATCGTACGAATGAATTAGAATTGATCGTACGAATGAATTAGAATGGATCGTACGAATAAATTAGAATGGATACATTCGTCCGAATGAATTAGAATGGATCATACGAATGAGTAAGAATGGATCGTACGAATGAAATAGAATAGACTGTACGAATGAATTAGAATGGATCCTACGATTGAATTAGAATGGATCGTAGGAATGAATTAGAATGGATCATATTAATGAATTAGAATGGATCGTACGAATGAATTAGAAAGGATACATTCGTGTGAATAAATTAGAATGGATTGTATGAATGAATTAGAATGGATCGTACGAATGAATTAGAATGGATCGTATGAATGAATTAGAATAGATTGCGCGAATGAATTAGAATGGATCGTACGAATGAATTAGAATGGATCGTACGAATGAATTAGAATGGATCGTACGAAGGAATTAGAATGGATCGTATGAAGGAATTAGAATGGATCGTACGAATGAATTAGAATGGATCGTACGATTGAATTAGAATGGATCATACGAATGAGTAAGAATGGATAGTTTGAATGAATTAGATTGGATCATACGATCCATTCTAATTCATTAGCATGGATCGTGCTAATGAATTAGAATGGAATATACGAATGAATTAGAATGGATCGTAGAATGGATCGTAGAATGGATCGTACGAATGAATTAGAATGAATTGGAATGGATCGTACGAATGAATTAGAATAGATCATAGGAATGAATTAGAATGGATCGTGCAAATAAATTAGAATGGATACATTCGTGCGAATAAATTAGAATGGATTGTATGAATGAATTAGAATGGATCGTACGAATGAATTAGAATGGATCGTACGAATGAATTAGAATAGATTGCGCGAATGAATTAGAATGGATCGTGCGAATGAAATAGAATGGATACAAATGAATTAGAATGGATCATACGAATGAATTAGAATGACGATCCATTCTTACTCATTCGTATGATCCATTCTATTTCATTCGCACGAATGTATCCATTCTAATTCATTCGTACAATCCATTCTAATTCATTCATAGGATCCATTCTAATTCATTCATACAATCCATTCTAATTCATTCGCACGAATGTATCCATTCTAATTCATTCGTACGATCAGTTCTAATTCATTCACAAAATCTATTCTAATTCATTCATACGATCCATTCTAATTCATTCACACGAATGTATCCATTCTAATTCATTCATACGATCCATTCTAATTCATTCGTACGATCCATTCTAATTCACTCATATGATCCATTCTAATACATTCATACGATCCATTCTAATTCATTTGCACTAATATATCCATTCTAATTCATTCGTACGATCCATTCTAATTCCTTCGTACGATCCATTGTAATTCATTCGTACGATCTATTCTAATTCATTCGTACGATCCATTCTAATTCATTCGTATGATCCATTCTAATTCCTTCGTACGATCCATTCTAATTCATTCGTACGATCCATTCTAATTCATTCGTACAATCTATTCTAATTCATTCGTACGAATGGATACATTCGTGTGAATGAATTAGAATGGATCGTACGAATGAGTAAGAATGGATCGTACGAATGAAATAGAATGGATTGCACGAATGAATTATAATGGATCGCACGAATGAATTAGAATGGATCGTGTGAAAGAATTAGAATGGATTGTATGAATGAATTAGAATGGATCGTACGAATGAATTAGAATGGATCGTACGAATGAATTAGAATGGATCGCACGAATGAATTAGAATGGATCGTACGAAGGAATTAGAATGGATCGTACGAATGAATTAGAATGGATCGTTTGAATGAAATAGAATGGATACATTCGTGTGAATGAATTAGAATGGATCGTATGAATGAATTAGAATAGATTTTGTGAATGAATTAGAACTGATCGTACGAATGAATTAGAATGGATACATTCGTGCGAATCAATTAGAATGGATTGTATGAATGAATTAGAATGGATCCTATGAATGAATTAGAATGGATCGTACGAATGAATTAGAATGGATCGTACGAATGAATTAGAATGGATATATTCGTGCAAATGAATTAGAATGGATCGTATGAATGTATTAGAATGGATCGTATGAGTGAATTAGAATGGATCATACGAATGAATTAGAATGGATTGTATAAATGAATTAGAATGGATCGTACGAATGAATTAGAATGGATCATACGAATTAATTAGAATGGATCATACGAATGAATTAGAATGGATCGTACGAATGAATTAGAATTAGAATGGATATATTCGTGCGAATGAATTAGAATGGATACATTCGTGCGAAAGAATTAGAATAGATCATATGAATGAATTAGAATGGATCCTATGAATGAATTAGAATGGATCGTGCGAATGAATTAGAATGGATCGTACGAATGAATTAGAATGGATACATTCGTGCGAATGAATTAGAATGGATCGGATGAATGAATTAGAATGGATCGTACGAATGAATTAGAATGGATCAAATGAATGAATTAGAAAGGTTACATTCATGCGAATGAATTAGAATGGATCGTATGAATGAATTAGAAGGGATCGTACGAATAAATTAGAATGGATCGTACGAATGAACTAGAATGGATACATTCGTGCGAATGAATTAGAATGGATCGAACGAATGAATTAGAATGGATCGTACGAATGAATTAGAATGGATCGTACGAATGAATTAGAATAGCTTATACGAACGAATTAGAATGAATCGTATGAATGAATTAGAATGGTTACATTCGTGCGAATGAATTAGAATAGATCGTACGAATGAATTAGAATGGATCGTAGGAATAAATTAGAATGGATCGTGGGAATGAATTAGAATGGATCGTACGAATGAATTAGAATGGATCCACCGAATGAGTTAGAATGGATCATACGAATGAATTAGAATGGACCATACGAATAAATTAGAATGGATTGTGCGAATGAATTAGAATGGATCCTACGAATGAATTAGAATGGATCGTGTGAAAGAATTAGAATGGATTGTATGAATGAATTAGAATGGATATATTCGTGCAAATAAATTAGAATGGATCGTATGAATGTATTAGAATGGATCGTGTGAGTGAATTAGAATGGATCGTACGAATGAATTAGAATGGATTGTATGAATGAATTAGAATGGATCGTACGAATGAATTAGAATGGATCGTATGAATGAATTTGAATGGATCGTACGAATGAATTAGAATGGATCAAATTAATGAATTAGAATGGTTACATTCATGCGAATGAATTAGAATGGATCGTACGAATGGATTAGAATGGATCGTACGAATGGATTAGAATGGATCGTACGAATGGATTAGAATGGATCGTACGAATGGATTTCATTCGTACGATCCATTCTTACTCATTGGTACGATCCATTCTAATTCATTCGCACGAATGTATCCATTCTAATTCATTCGTACGAATCCATTCTAATTCATTCGTACGATCCATTCTAATACATTCATACGATCCATTCTAATTCATTTGCACGAATATATCCATTCTAATTCATTCGTACGATCCATTCTAATTTCTTCGTATGATCCATTCTAATTCATTCGTAAGATCCATTCTAATTCATTCGTACGATCCATTCTAATTCATTCGTACGATCCATTCAAATTCATTCGCACGAATGTATCCATTCTAGTTCATTCGTACGATCCATTCTAATTCATTCGTACGATCCATTCTAATTCATTCGCACGGTCCATTTTAATTCATTCGTACGATCAATTCTAATTCATTCGCACGAATGTATCCATTCTAATTCATTCGTACGATCCTAAATTAGAATGGATCGTATGAATGAATTAGAATGGATCATATTAATAAATTAGAATGGATCGTAAGAATGAATTAGAATGGATACATTCGTGCGAATGAATTAGAATGGATCATGCACGAATGTATCCATTCTAATTCATTCGTACGATCCATTCTAATTCATTAATATGATCCATTATAATTCATTCGTACGATCCATTCAAATTCATATGCACAAAGGTATCCATTCTAATCCATTCGTAGGATCCATTCTAATCCATTCGTACGATCCATTCTAATTCATTCGTTCGATCCATTATAATTCATTCGCTCGAATGTATCCATTCTAATCCATTCGTACGATCCATTCTAATCCATTCGTACGATCCATTCTAATTCATTCGCATGAATGTAACCATTCTAATTCATTCATTTGATCCATTCTAATTCATTCGTACGATCCATTCTAATTCATTCATCCGATCCATTCTAATTCATTCGCACGAATGTATCCATTCTAATTCATTCGCACGAATGTATCCATTCTAGTACATTCGTATGATCCATTCTAATTCATTCGTACGATCCATTCTAATTCATTCGCACGATCCATTCTAATTCATTCGTACGATCAATTCTAATTCATTCGTACGATCCATTCTAATTCACTCATACGATCCATTCTAATACATTCATACGATCCATGCTAATTCATTTGCATGAATATATCTATTCTAATTCATTCGTACGATCCATTCTAATTCCTTCGTACGATCCATTCTAATTCATTCATACGATCTATTCTAATTCATTCGTACGATCCATTCTAATTCATTCGTACGATCCATTCTAATTCCTTCGTACGATCCATTCTAATTCATTCGTACGATCCATTCTAATTCATTCATACAATCCATTCTAATTCTTTCACACGATCCATCCTAATTCTTTCACACGATCCATTCTAATTCATTCGTACGATCCATTCTAATTCATTCGTGCAATCTATTCTATTTCATTCGTACGATCCATTCTTACTCATTCGGACGAATGTATCCATTCTAATTTATTCGTACGATCCATTCAAATTCATTCGTACGATCCATTCTTACTCATTCGTACGATCCATTCTAATTCCTTCGTACGATCCATTCTAATTCCTTCGTACGATCCATTCTAATTCATTCGCACGATCCATTCTAATTCTTTCATACAATCCATTCTAATTCTTTCGTGCGAATGAATTAGAATGGATACCTTTGTGCATATGAATTAGAATGGATCGTACGAATGAATTAGAATGGATCATATTAATGAATTAGAATGGATCGTACGAATGAATTAGAATGGATACATTCGTGCGAATGAATTAGAATGGATCGTGCGAATCAATTAGACTGGATCGTGCGAATGAATAAGAATAGATCATACGAATGAATTAGAATGGATCGTACGAATTAATTAGAATGGATACATTCGTGCGAATGAATTAGAATGGATTGTATGAATGAATTAGAATGGATCGTACGAATGAATTAGAATGGATCATACGAATTAATTAGAATGGATCATACGAATGAATTAGAATGGATCGTACGAATGAATTAGAATGGATCGTACAAATGAATTAGAATGGATCGTGCGAATGAATTAGAATGGATCGTACGAATGAATTAGAATGGATACATTTGTGCGAATGAATTAGAATGGATCGTACGAATGAATTAGAATGGATCGTATGAATGAATTAGAATGGATCGTACGAATGAATTAGAATGGATCGTGCGAATGAATTAGAATGGATCGTACGAGTGAATTAGAATGGATCGTGTGAAAGAATTAGAATGGATCGTACGAATGAATTAGAATGGATCGTGTGAATTAATTAGAATGGATCGTACGAATGAATTAGAATGGATACATTTGTGCGAATGAATTAGAATGGATCGTACGAATGAATTAGAATGGATCGTATGAATGAATTAGAATGGATCGTACGAATGAATTAGAATGGATCGTGCGAATGAATTAGAATGGATCGTACGAATGAATTAGAATGGATCGTACGAATGAACTAGAATGGATACATTCGTGCGAATAAATTAGAATGGATCGTACGAATGAATTAAAATGGATCCACTACAAGAAATTGCACATTTAGCGACGCTTTTCTGCGACGCAGATCTTTTTCCGTCGCCGAAAGTTGTCCTTTCGCGATGCAATATCTTATTCGTCGTAAACTCGTGTCGCTAAAGGTTTGCTAGCATAGTTGAGTTCGCGTCTAGAAGGATAAAGTTTTTTGGCGATGATAAATGGCTATTTGGCGACGCAGTTAGACGTCGCTAAATTATTTACGTTTAACGACGAAATAAATTATGTCGTGGAAAATTAAAAATTTTGGCGACGGGACTAAGTGCGCTGCTAGTTGCAATTGGTGACGTAGTTGTGCGTCGTGAAATTCCTGTTTATGATATCGCAGATTCTTAATTTTTTATAGCGACGTTGTACGTGCGTCGTAGAATCGTTCCGTAAAATAAAAATTTCATGCAACTTTTTTGGCGACGATAAATGGCTATTTGGCGACATAATAAGATGTCGCTAAATTATTAACTTTTTGAGACGAAATAAATTTAGTCACGGAAAATTAGAAATTTTGGCGACGAGACTAAGTATGCTGCTAGTTGCAATCGGCGACATAGTTATGCGTCACAAAATTCCTTGGTTTTGGAAACATTGTTTATGACGACGCAGATCCTTCTCCATCGCTGAAAGTTGCCTTTTCATGATGCAATATCGATCTTATTCGTCACAAAATCATGTCGCTAAAGGTTTGCTAGCATATATAGTTGAGTTCGCGCCTCTAGAAGGATAAAGTTTTTTGGTGACGATAAATAGCTATTTGGCGACGAAGTTAGACGTCGCTAAATTATTTACGTTTAGCGATGAAATAAATTATGTCGCGAAAAATTAAAAATTTTGGAATTTTTTATAGCGACGTTGTACGTGCGTCGCATAATCGTTCCTTAAAATATAAATTTCGCGCCTATAAGGGAACTTTTTCGGCGACGATAAATGACTATTTGGCGACACAATAAGATGTCGCTAAATTATTTACTTGTCGCGACGAAATAAATTTAGTCGCGGAAACTTAAAAGTTTTGGCGACGAGACTAAGTATGCTGCTAGTTGCAATCGGCGACATAGTTATGCGTCGCACAATTCTTTGTTTTTGGAATCATTTTTTATGACGACACAGATTTTTCCAACCATCTTATTGGGTCTACCCATTTTTAAACGGGTCTGGTACGAGTTTAGGGTCTAGACAGGATTAGTTCACTGCAACACGATGCATTTACTAGCTCTCCTATCCATCGAACCTACTTAATGGTTTGGATTATATATATTTATCCTGTTAGAGATGACTAGTTTTTTTTGCTCCATCTTCAGTGCATGCCAACCAGCAACGACGACGATAAAGGAGGAGGGCGTTCATCCCCTCCTCCCTCTCCGCCGGATTTTCTCTTTTTTTTTGACCAGTGGACTTTGGCCACCGGATTTGTTTTTCTTTTTTTTTCGGCCGGTGGACTTTGGCCATCGGATTTTCTCTTTTTTTCCGGCCAGTAGACTTTGGCCACCGGATTTGTTCATTTTATTTCGATCGGTGGACATTAGCCATCGCATTTGCTCAAGCATTTTTGGCGGTGTTGAATTGCCACCGGATTTGATTCCTTTTCCGGCCGGGTAGGGATGGTCGCTGTTTATCCCGCCGCAACAGATTATTTATGCTGTAGTGGTTAAATGGGTTGGGTCCGGGTCTAGGGCATTGCAACGACCCTAAACTAGACACAACTCCAACCTAGGGGTGGCAATGGGTCGTGTCGAGTCGTGTCCCTGTCGTGTCTAGTTTCGGGTCGTGCACAAAACCCCTAGACCCAGACCTGACCCGTTTAACTAATCATGTCTAGATCCTAAACCCGTACCTGACCCGCTAATAAACGGGTAGACCTGATAAGACCCGGTAGGACCCATTTACCACTCGGGTCTATGCAGTTGACCCGATCCGACCCAATCCGACTCGACCCGACCTGACCCGATAGACCCGTTGGTATTATATATTACAGTATTGGATTACGGGTAGACCCGACCCGACACGACCCGTTGAATACTAAACGGGTCTTCCCGGGTCTACCGTATCCAGACCCTAAACTCGGACTCTACCTATTTATTAAACGGGTCTATCATGTCAACCTGTTTACAACCCGAACCCGTTTAGCCCAGACCAAGACCCGCTAACTTAGTGTCGGGTTTGCCGTGTCGGGTCCGAAATTGCAAGCCCTACTCCAAACCCCTAATTTCATTCCCGCCATCCTCACCCAGCTCTATATTGTTGCACGCCCCCAAATCTCTCTCTCTCTCTCTCTCTCTCTCTCAATCCCGAACAAAACTCACACGATCCCCTCTCTATCCCCCCCCCCCTGAAATCCCCTTAACCCTTCTCAATCTCTTCAGCCGCTCGCCCCTCTTCTAAGCCCTAAACATCGATCCCTCTCCACCCCTGAGCAAGGAGGAAGGCATCGGAGCAAGGAGGAAGGCATCGGAGCAAGGAGGAGGACGTCGGAGCAAGAAGGAGGGCGTCGGAGCAAGGAGGAGGGTGTCGGAGCAAGGAGGAGGGCGTCGGAGCCACTACTGGTAATAGGGAACCCAACAGGTTCGCCCCCTCCCTCTCTTATTTTTTTTGGGTGTGATCCGATCAGGCCATGCTGTCTCCCTGTGCTATCCATCAGCCCGATCCGATGTGTCCCTTTGTGGCTTCCATTACCGCCGATCCCGTGCTCTCTCCCTTTACTAGGCTCTTTTTTCTTTTTCTTTTTTTCTGTTAAAGTTCTTCATGGTGTTAGAGATTTGAAGATACTATATCTTCTGCTGTTGTAGCATTTGATGCCTTAATCGAGCTTGGGTTATTTTTTCCCCCTTAATTTGTTTTATGAATTGATATGGGTTTTTTTTTTTTGGGAAAAGGATATGGTTTGTTGTAATGAAAATGAATTTTTTTGAAACCTTATGATGGAAAATTATTATTGTAACATGAATTATTCTTAGACAAGAGAACAATGGTAATGTGCAATGCGACTTTCTGCATGTTTTTTGATAGGGGGAATCATATGTTGTGCGGTGGAAGCACGTAACGAACAAATCCAAGGATAGATATGATGCAAGATCTAAGAAGATGCAAACACAAATCAAACACAAAAAGAAAATAAAAATCACAGTGATGCAAACACAAATCAAATGCAAAAAATAAAAAATTAAGATCACAGACAAATCGGAGGACAAAGAGATTTTAGATGGTTAGGCCTTCAACCAACGTCCACAGGTGGCAGCACACTTAGAGATCTTCTTATTCGATAAAGAGAGTACAATGGGTTCCACGAACCCTCCACAAACCCAAAATATCCAAAGAAAATTAGGAATAAGTCAAATACAATCACAATCCGAATTCCCCATAAAACGTTTCCCACGAACCCAAAATATCCAAAGAAAAGCCGTTAAATCTACACCCTATAGAAATTTTGTGAGGCGAAATCCAAGGCGCCCGGGCGAAATCGAGATCCAGTAAAGGAAATGGCCGCGAGCAAAGTTCGCCCTGGTGCCACCCTGTGGACGCCCGAGCAAAAACATTGGCAGAGGGCTCTGGGGTTTGGCTGCTGTGTGATTTCGCCCAGGCGAACTCCATGGGCTCCTGATCGAAATTAACATATAATGTAAACTTTTCACGAAAGAATTTACACACATATCTTGGATGATTGAGGTGCTTTGAGTAACCATCATCAAAATGGGTTCCGAGAATCCCTACTGAAGCAAGTTGCCATAAGTTTTATCGATTTTGGATCCTAATATACATAATGCCATTTTTGTCTCCTCGACACCCCACCAATTACGGATGATTAATGCCATTTTTTTATCAATGGTCACATCAACAATAGAGACATTGTTCCATTTGAAATAGCTTTTGTAACTTAAAAAAGAAGCTTTGCGGTGGAAAATTATATTGAGATAACCGAAATATAATGAGTGGAAAAATAATAGTGGTTTTAGTAGATTATAAATTTGGGTAGTGATATGGATTTGGTGAGAATTTGGGTTTCTTATTATAGTGATATGTACCCATACCCGATGTTTCGGGTCGGGTATTCGAGTTTTTGGAGTCCATTGCCACCCCTACGTATTGGCATTTTGCAATGATAATTTTTATTATTTTAATAAATAATATGACAAGAAATATTGGCTTTGCGAGTCTCATTGTGAATGCTGACGCTGGTTGGTCTTGGCCTGTATTGTGTGTTGATTAATAAAGTCAATATAATTCTAAGTGCTTTTACTCAGAATTTTCATATATTTTTTCTTTACTTTGTTCATTATTTCAAATATTATTGTTCCAATAAAATCATTTCACACATATTCCTTTATAGTCCAGAATTAACCTTGACTTTAATTTGTATGTAATCAGATATGGACAAGAGTTGGATGACACTCAGGAAGAGGTTAAGTCAACAATATAGCGATGGAGTGAGGTCATTTATTCAATTTGCAATGGCCAATGCGGGTCAGGATGGTAAAATTCGGTGCCCGTGTAACGAATGCATGAACCTTGATTGGCATACCGATGAAACCGTGAGAAAATATTTAGTCCGGCATGGGATGATACCATCTTACAAGAACTGGGTATACCATGGGGAACCTGTTCCCGAGATTCAACCTAATGTTTTGGAAGGCAGTGACGATGATGAGGCTGATACTGAAATGACAGATAGTGATGACAATAGTCGGGATGAACTCCCGGAATTAATGGAAGACCATTACAGAGGGGCTTATATGGACCATAATTGGGGGGATTCGGGATTTGGCAAAGCTGCTAATAACGTTCAGAGTGAGGAGATGCGAAACTTTAAAAAATTATTGAATTCTGCCCAGCGTGAAGTGTATCCTGGTTGCAAAAAGTTTACTCTGTTAGCATTCGTCATTAAAATGCTCCATGTGAAGGTAATGAGCAAGTGGAGCAATAAGTCATTAGACATGCTGATGGGGGTATTGATGGACCTTTTGCCAGAAGGTCATTTGATTCCGGGATCACTTTATGAGGCCAAGAGGTTCTTACGTGAACTGGGCTTAGGGTACGTTCCAATCCATGCATGTCAAAATGATTGCGCCTTATTTTGGAAGGAGAATGCAGATCTCGAAAAATGCCCAGGATGTGGAGAGTCTAGGTACAGGCTTGATAATGGCAAGGGCAAGAAGATCCCTCATAAGATACTACGATACTTTCCATTAACACCGAGGTTGAGAAGATTGTACATGTCAAGGAAGACAACTACAGACATGAGATGGCACAGTGACAAGCGCATGGATGATGGGCTATTGAGGCATCCAGCCGATAGCGATGAGTGGAAGGACTTTGATTTGAAGCATCCTGAGTTCACACGGGAGCCTCGTAATGTGAGGTTAGGGCTGGCCACCGATGGGTTCAACCCTTTCGGAAACATGAGCAATTCCTATAGTATGTGGCCTGTGATACTTATGAATTACAACCTGCCACCTTGGATGTGCATGAAGGAGCCATTTTTCATGATGACCTTACTTATTCCTGGACCGCAGTCACCGGGGAAAGAGATCGACGTATACATGCGACCGTTAGTTGATGAGTTGAAAGAGTTATGGGAAGGTGGCATATTAACTTATGATACCTCCAGAGGACTTTCTTTTCGAATGCATGCTGCTATATTATGGACCATAAATGACTTTCCTGCATATGGTTGTTTGTCTTGGTGGAGTACAAAGGGTTATCTTGCTTGTCCCGCCTGTAATGAGGATGCATTATCGCAAGGATTGAGAAGTAAGATAGGTTACATAGGCCATCGATGTTATTTACCTGATGACCACCCTTGGCGAAGGAGTAAGGCGTTTAATGGTAAGAATGAGGAGAGGTCAAAATCTTTAGAGTTGCCAGTAAAAAAGATATTAGAGCAATTGGATTGCCTGCCGAATGTCAAGTTTGGGAAGCATGAGAGCAACAGGAAAAGAACCCGTGACCATTTACAACTAAACTGGACAACGAAGAGCATTTTATATGAGCTACCGTACTGGAGGAAACTGAAGCTTCGACACAACCTTGATGTCATGCACATAGAGAAGAATATATGTGACAATACAGTTGGAACGATATTGAGCATTGATGGAAAGAATAAGGACACAGAGAAAGCACGTCTGGATTTGGAAGATATGGGCATAAGGAAAGAATTGCACCTACAGAGGCTTGCCGATGGATCTATTGTAAAGCCCCCATTGATTTACACGTTGACCCCAAAATTGAGAGATGGTTTTTGTGAATTCTTGAGATCCATCAAGTATCCAGATGGCTATGCAGCAAATATATCTAGATGTGTGAGCACAAAAAATGGTAAAATTTCGGGCCTAAAAAGTCACGATTGTCATGTCCTTATACAGCGGCTTCTACCTATCGGGATGCGTGGGTATGTTAACAAGGATATATGCACCACACTGTTTGAGTTGGGCAATTTCTTCCGAGAGATATTCTCTAAGACATTGAGGCGGAATGATTTGGAGAAATTAGAAGAATGTATAGTTCTTATACTCTGCAAGTTGGAGAAAAATTTTCCCCCGGCCTTCTTTGATGTGATGGTCCATTTGGCTGTTCATCTGCCACGTGAGGCCATGCTTGCGGGACCGGTGCAGGATCGATGGATGTACCCAATTGAAAGGTAATTGTTACTATGCATATGGTAATTTAAATTTATATTTAGTGCAAATGTATTAGAGACGTAATCTTCATTCTAATTGGTGTTTGTTTATAGGTTTCTCGGAACTCTTAAAAGCTATGTTACCAACCGAGCTCGGCCAGAAGGTTCGATCGCTGAGGCTTACATTGTCAAAGAGTGCCTTACTTTTTGCTCAATGTATCTGAGTGGAGTCGACACCATGTTTAATCGAGAAGAAAGGAATGCTGATAGAGGTGAACATACGTCTGGATTGATGGTCTTCACACAAAATGTGCGTCCTTTTGGACTAATCACAAGGGGTCCCGAAGTATCCCAAAAGGAACATGATATGACCATATGGTTTGTGCTGTATAATAGTCCCGAACTGGAGCCATATCTAGAGTATGTGATTATGTAATTATGTTTCCACATAACATATAAGTTTTGATACTTCATTTAATTTTACTTATGCATCATATTTTTTCAAGTAGGGAACACAAGAATTTACTTCCAAATCCAAGTAGACCTTACATCATTCAGATACAACGACAAGAATTTCCAATTTGGTTCAGAGAACGTGTAAGATATCTAAATTTAAATATTATTCAACAACATTTTAACTAACGTTAACCTAATACATTTGCTATATGTTATTTATGTAGATGAATAAATTGCGAACTGAAGGATCACCAGAAGCAACTGATGAATTATGGTCAAAAGCAAATGGTCCTTGATGATAAGCTTTTTGCTAAGTGTCGTTGTATGAAAAAGCTATTTATCAAAAACCAATACCTGCAATTATAACTCAGAGAATTTTGAAAGTATAGTGCAAGTAAGGATCGAACCACACGTAAGTGCGATGCCTAAAAGAAAGAAATCACAAGAGAAGCTGGATTGAATTGAATAAAGTTTAGATTTTTTTTATTATTTTTGAAAATGATTTATTTTAGAAAGTAGATACAGAAAACTAATAATTCAAATTGAAATAAAACAGATGAAATATCCCGCCTAAGAGAGGGATTTGTAAACCATAGTAAAGAGTCACTTCTCTTGCAATGTTACTCTCTTTTATCTACACTTGAGACCGGAATTTTTACCATCTCAAGCGGAAAATTTAGAGTTAAAACCCATTTTATCTAATTTTATTATGTAATATTCTCGCAATCTCAAGAACTAAATTCTTCTTATAGTGAAGAAGAAAGATTAGTACTCAATTGCAAAAATTTACATAATAAAAATTAAATAAGAAAAAATCATAATAATTCGTCTACTTAATCAATGATTAACTATTGGAGTGTGAAGTATCACCCGAATCCCAATTGAATGGAAACACGGGAGAGCTAGCTCTCCATAATTAAAATCAATTAATTGAGAAGCGTATACATTAAGCGAGATCGAGAGCAATACGTAAGAAAAATAAAGATAACTACTCACTATGGCATCGAACCCCCCTCCCTAGCGGGAGGGAATTTAGCCGGGCATGATGCAAGTACGGAAAAAAAATATTAAAGTAAAACATTGCGAAGAAAATAAAGTGCATAATAAAAAGATGACAAAACAACTCTTATTGAATTAAAAAGAAATACGATTACATCCGACTACTTTAGAACAATACTTCAAGAATTACAACACTACAGACACACACTCAATAGAAAGGAATTATGGTAAAAATGCTCTTGGAAAAACTGCATGCCCGCCCCTCCCTAGCGGGAGGGGTGGGTCGGTTCTCCCCTTCCCGTCATGGTTATCATTACGAGAAGTGAAATAAAATAAAAACTTATGGAAGAAGAACACATACGAAAAAAAAATGACAAATGAAAAAAATTACGACCACTACTTCATAACATCATTTTAGAAATAAAAGACTACAATGCACTCAATCTCTTCGCACCCACTCTACAAACAAAAATTGATAAAAGCTATGTGGAAAATAGATGCCCCTCCCTTGGGGGAGGGGTGGGTCGGTCCTCCCTCCCCTCCTCCGTCCGCTTCTCCTTTCACAGGTCCACCTTTTTATAGAGAGAGAAAGCTTGGGGGAGAAGAAGAAGATATGAGGGACTGCATGCTGGGTTCATAGGTTTTAGAATGCAATTAAGAGAGGGAGAGAGAGAGTTGTGCATTGGAATCGGGATGAAGGAGTCGGGAGCCAGGCTGGGGTTGTAGGGGAGAAATGATTAATCAGTTTCCATGTATAGTCGGGTAGTGCATGGCTCGGATGGGAATGGGTTCACGGACGGCTGTGATTAAGGAAAATTAAAAGGAAAGAGAGAAACGGGAAAGAGAGTGGGAGATGGGATCTCGGGGCTGGGTAGCTGTGCATGGAGATCGCGAGGGGATTCTTGGATGGTTTTAGAAAGAGAAAGAGAGAAATCTGATCGGATTGAAGAATCCAAGAGAGAGAAGATCGGTTGAGAGAAAATAGGGAGAGATCTGGACTTGGACGATTTTAGAGAGAGAAAATAAAGAGCTGGGCGTTCGGTGGCTATTATGGGAAGAAAGAGGAAATATTAAGGCTTGGGTATTTTCAAAACCGGAAAGAGATATAGAGATATGGAAGTTGATCTCGTGATTGGCTGCGTAGATCGGCTCGACCTAGGGTCTTGGATGGCTATTATGGGAAGAGGAAACGGATGGCTGAGATTTGATTTCAGATATTAAGATGGAATGAATGGGATATATGCATGCTTGATCATGCACGGTTGTGGGGGGATTAGCTGGACGGTTAAGGAAATATGCATTCATGGGATTTGAGGGTCATTAGTGAGAAATTAATGTTGATTTGCATGAGAAATAATGGGTGCATGCATGGCCGGGTTGTAATACACAGTTGGGTTTTTAGAGAGAGAATGATGTGGTTTGAGAGATAGCTAGAGTCACGTGAGGCTTGAGATGCGCATGGCTTAGCATGGGTTAATGGGTCTGGTTTGTGTGTGAGTGATGGGTGTGATTCATTGCAAGGGACGACTATGATAGGTTTGGGCGGCTGGGATGCATGAGCTGAAGTTTCGAAAAGAGAGAGTCAGTTATAGAGATAAAATCAAGGGAGATTTAGAGAGAGAAAAACCAGGTTCGGTGAAGAGGGGGTGCTCGTGTACAGCTGGGACCGATCGGGATTCAAGGGCTGCATGCATAGGTTGTTAAATCGGATGGCTGTGATTGGTTCGGTTGAAGGAGAGGATCAGTTTTTCACATGCATATGCATGCATGGCTGTTAGGAGTTGTAAGGGACGGCTGCGATCATCCCATGAACGGGTGATTGATTCTATGGGAAATGGGTGGTTGCGATGGTTGCATGCAAACTAGAGAACAAGAGAGAGATGTTAGTTGGAGCCGGGTACAGCTGGGTTTGGGAGAACGGCTGTATTCGGACTCCGGATTTGTGAAGGAAATTGAGTGATAGAAGTTGGTGGGTTATGAGATGGTTTGGTCCCGGGTCCAGGTTGGAATTGGGATAATGCAATGTGGAGTCTCTTCGGAATCATTCAAGGCTAGGAATGGGAGGATCGTGATCAGGTCATGATGGATTGGGTTAGGTGACTTGGACGTGTGGAGCCGGATAGACCAGCTAGATTCAGTCTTAGGTGATGGTAAGGTTGGATCCGAGAGTTGGTCGGGTGCTATGCCTCAGGTGAGATGGATTTAAGAATAGCTAAAATTAATTAAGAGAGAGAGAGAGAAAAGAAATGAGAAAGAAGAGAAGGGAAGAGAGAGAAAAGGTGGCCAGCTTAGGTGTATTCCGAGTTCGGGTGCATCTTTTTAGTACTTCACTTTTGAGCTGTGTGTTCCGGTCTTGTCATGAGCATCTCCTTCATGAGCTCTGATAATTTGCATCTTCTTTTAAGCTAGTTCATCCGCTTGTCGATCATTGGCGAGCGTCTTATGTCCGCTACCAAAGCATTGCATGTGATGATGCCCACCATATAGTCACGCTCCACAGTAGCTACGCGCGATGATGATGAATCCCATTTGCTGCGAAATAGACATAGAGTGATGATATCCATCAGTTCCTTATAGTGAAAAATAATAATTAATTATCGGTCTTTGTAATTTCTATTTATATAATGTATAAATGCAAAGTATAATACCGATGTTTCTGTATAAAATTATATTATGCAACGATGGAAAGAAACTTATGCACTTTATGCGTAATATGAATGTTTTACGCAAGAAAGTGATAAGATATGCATGAAAATAGAAAAACAATAATACTAATTTGGACACTCAACACACCCCCAAACTTGAATCTTTCTCGTCCTCGAGAAAGCAAATCGAATAAAAGAAAATAACCGAAGAATAAAATAAACTCACTCACTTTCGCAGGAATCGCGATTGCACTTAGCACGTGCAATAAGCCGTTAAACCCCTGGGTTACCCCAGTGGACGAGTGTTGTCTCGTGAGGGTTTCCAGTGAATATACCCACAAAATTCAAATTTTTTCTAATTTTTTATTTTTTTAAAAAATATAAATATAAAATATGAAAAGTCAGTTTTATAGAATAATTAAAAAGTACTCAAAAATATGATTTCTAAGGCACACGACTCATAAGATAGTTAGTCCAAGCTTCAGCTCTCAAAGTAAGCACTTTAGGTTCTAACTATTAGTCTCCCGTTAGAAAAGGTCAAGGTCAACTATGCTCGAGTGCACGGTGCTGTCTGGGCTAAACACAACTGGGGGTTTGGTTCTCTACCCGCATATCATTCTAACAGTCTCCTAAAATGGTCAAAGTCGACCTCAGAACCTGAGTCAAAACCAGCTAATCTAGACAGGCTAGTGAGAGTTGTGGATATTCACCTTAATACCCTATGGGCTTTATATGTGATATTCCAGTTTCCCCACGTTATTTATAACGACGGCTTTCACACTATTTTATTTTTCTTTCTTTCTTTTTTTTTTCGGTCTTTTTTTTTTTTTTGAATCTAATTATATATCCCTTCCTAACTTGTACCATGGTAGCTGCACTCTATGCCCATGACACGCTGCCAACGCTCTCATGAGTTAGGTAGCCATCCTCATGTTACCTTTATATTCGATTCACTCGAGTACATAGGATCATTCTCATAACCCTATACACCAAGCTTCACCAATATTAGGGCATACAAGTTAGGACTTTTACATAATTAGGTCCTAGACCATGCTAATAGGTAGCCCTTTTCGCTATACCTTAAAATTCATTGGTCGATTTTCTCAGACCAAGTGAACCAGATCCACATGGTTCATCAGGACTCTAAGTGGCTATTAGGTGATATGAAAGCTTTGAATCTAAACCCTAGATGTGTAAGCCAGATGTGAAGTGAAAGGTCGAGCCTAGTTTGTTTTGACAATCTCTAAAAGATTTCTAAGGGTCAGAACCATATTAGACATACTTTTTCTAGCTAATCCTTGGGAGTTTTACCTTGATTATCAAGTGCCTTATAGTCGTATTCGAGTACGATAAAATTAGACTATAAAACCTAAAATAAAGGTAAAACTTTTTTTTTTTTTTTTGAAATAGATAAAACAAGACGATAAAAAGGCTACGAAAAATACTAATATATGAAAAAAAAAAAAAAAAAAAAAATAAAAACATGCAAATGCGAATTCCTATAGATTTCTATACGAACGCTGTAGTTTTGGTAGGGGACTACAGACTGGACACACATACGCCGAGACGTATGTGCCGAGCTTTCCCACTACAGCGTAAGTTGATGCAATAAAATTTTTAATTTTTTTAATTTTTTTTTTTAAAATCAACTAAAACTGATAAATTTTGCAAAAATTAGATGTAGACAGGAAAGTACACTACACCCCCAAACTTGAAATAAACATTGTCCTCAATGATGCATGAGTACGAGGAATATGGGATGTTCAGAAATAATAAGTGCAGAAATTTAAATAATTTTTTTTTTTTTTAATATAAAGAAAGCAGAAATATGTACATATGAACAAAACCTCTAGCAGGTATAGAGGTTAATCAGGTAAGGGCTTGAGTTTGCATAAATATGTATAATTGTAAAACTATTCAATGCATGCCCTGTAACACCCTAGAAAATAGTTACTATCAATGCAAAAGTTGAGTGTACACCCCACGCTTAAGACACACATACAACTTTAAGAGTCATATGTGCCGAGTCGGCGACAACTTTGCAAGGTTGAATGCAATTTTTGTTCTTTTCTAGGGGGTTAGAATTTGCACATTAATGATTTGCAATATGTAATTTCAGAGTAGCAACTAGTGAAAATAAATTCAGAGAAATTAAAGTACTTAGCTGGTTATTAAGCTGCATTGCTCAATAATGCTACTGCTTTGCCTTCATGGTTTTATGTTAGCTCAAATGTGAATCCTCTTTAGACTCTTTACGTCGGCAACGGCGCCATTTGATGATAAGCTTTTTGCTATATCGTTGTTTTAAAGCTATTTATCAAAACCAATACCTACATACATAAATCAGAGAGTTTTAACAGTATAGGGTAAGTACAGGATCGAACCATACGTAATTAGATGCCTAAAGAAGATATCACAAATGAAGCTAGATTGACTTGAAGGGAGTTTGATTTTTTTTTATTTTTAAAAATAATTTATTTTAGAAAGTAAAAGCTAATAACTAATGATTCAAATTAATAGTTTAGAAGATATAAAAAGGAGATCCGCCTAGGACAAGGATTGAAAAACCATGGGTTGAAGTAACGTTCTTTTGCAATATTACTCTCTTTTATCTGCACTTGAGACCGGAATTTTTACCATCTCAAGTGGAAAATTTAGAGTTAAAACCCTTTTTATCTAATTTTATTATGTAATATTCTCGCAATCTCAAGAACTGAATTCTTCTTATAGTGAAGAAGAGAGACTAGTACTCAATTGCGAAAATTTACAAAATAAAAATTAAATAAGAAAAATAATAATAAACTTAGCCATCTTATTTAATGATTCAATATTGGAGTTTTGAAGTATCACCCGAATCCCAATTGAATGGAAACACGGGTGAGCTTCATTCTCACTTAAGAATTAAAAATCAATTAATATCGAGGCATTAACATTGAGCGCAATAGAGAGCAATTTACAAAAGAAATTAACTATTTACCATGGCATCGGATCCCTTTACCTAGCGGGAGGGAATTTTGTCGGGCATGATGCAAGTACGGAAAAAAAATATTAAAGTAAAACATTGCGAAGAAAATAAAGTGCATAATAAAAAGATGACAAAACAACTCTTATTGAATTAAAAAGAAATACGATTACATCCGACTACTTTAGAACAATACTTCAAGAATTACAACACTACAGACACACACTCAATAGAAAGGAATTATGGTAAAAATGCTCTTGGAAAAACTGCATGCCCGCCCCTCCCTAGCGGGAGGGGTGGGTCGGTTCTCCCCTTCCCGTCATGGTTATCATTACGAGAAGTGAAATAAAATAAAAACTTATGGAAGAAGAACACATACGAAAAAAAAATGACAAATGAAAAAAATTACGACCACTACTTCATAACATCATTTTAGAAATAAAAGACTACAATGCACTCAATCTCTTCGCACCCACTCTACAAACAAAAATTGATAAAAGCTATGTGGAAAATAGATGCCCCTCCCTTGGGGGAGGGGTGGGTCGGTCCTCCCTCCCCTCCTCCGTCCGCTTCTCCTTTCACAGGTCCACCTTTTTATAGAGAGAGAAAGCTTGGGGGAGAAGAAGAAGATATGAGGGACTGCATGCTGGGTTCATAGGTTTTAGAATGCAATTAAGAGAGGGAGAGAGAGAGTTGTGCATTGGAATCGGGATGAAGGAGTCGGGAGCCAGGCTGGGGTTGTAGGGGAGAAATGATTAATCAGTTTCCATGTATAGTCGGGTAGTGCATGGCTCGGATGGGAATGGGTTCACGGACGGCTGTGATTAAGGAAAATTAAAAGGAAAGAGAGAAACGGGAAAGAGAGTGGGAGATGGGATCTCGGGGCTGGGTAGCTGTGCATGGAGATCGCGAGGGGATTCTTGGATGGTTTTAGAAAGAGAAAGAGAGAAATCTGATCGGATTGAAGAATCCAAGAGAGAGAAGATCGGTTGAGAGAAAATAGGGAGAGATCTGGACTTGGACGATTTTAGAGAGAGAAAATAAAGAGCTGGGCGTTCGGTGGCTATTATGGGAAGAAAGAGGAAATATTAAGGCTTGGGTATTTTCAAAACCGGAAAGAGATATAGAGATATGGAAGTTGATCTCGTGATTGGCTGCGTAGATCGGCTCGACCTAGGGTCTTGGATGGCTATTATGGGAAGAGGAAACGGATGGCTGAGATTTGATTTCAGATATTAAGATGGAATGAATGGGATATATGCATGCTTGATCATGCACGGTTGTGGGGGGATTAGCTGGACGGTTAAGGAAATATGCATTCATGGGATTTGAGGGTCATTAGTGAGAAATTAATGTTGATTTGCATGAGAAATAATGGGTGCATGCATGGCCGGGTTGTAATACACAGTTGGGTTTTTAGAGAGAGAATGATGTGGTTTGAGAGATAGCTAGAGTCACGTGAGGCTTGAGATGCGCATGGCTTAGCATGGGTTAATGGGTCTGGTTTGTGTGTGAGTGATGGGTGTGATTCATTGCAAGGGACGACTATGATAGGTTTGGGCGGCTGGGATGCATGAGCTGAAGTTTCGAAAAGAGAGAGTCAGTTATAGAGATAAAATCAAGGGAGATTTAGAGAGAGAAAAACCAGGTTCGGTGAAGAGGGGGTGCTCGTGTACAGCTGGGACCGATCGGGATTTAAGGGCTGCATGCATAGGTTGTTAAATCGGATGGCTGTGATTGGTTCGGTTGAAGGAGAGGATCAGTTTTTCACATGCATATGCATGCATGGCTGTTAGGAGTTGTAAGGGACGGCTGCGATCATCCCATGAACGGGTGATTGATTCTATGGGAAATGGGTGGTTGCGATGGTTGCATGCAAACTAGAGAACAAGAGAGAGATGTTAGTTGGAGCCGGGTACAGCTGGGTTTGGGAGAACGGCTGTATTCGGACTCCGGATTTGTGAAGGAAATTGAGTGATAGAAGTTGGTGGGTTATGAGATGGTTTGGTCCCGGGTCCAGGTTGGAATTGGGATAATGCAATGTGGAGTCTCTTCGGAATCATTCAAGGCTAGGAATGGGAGGATCGTGATCAGGTCATGATGGATTGGGTTAGGTGACTTGGACGTGTGGAGCCGGATAGACCAGCTAGATTCAGTCTTAGGTGATGGTAAGGTTGGATCCGAGAGTTGGTCGGGTGCTATGCCTCAGGTGAGATGGATTTAAGAATAGCTAAAATTAATTAAGAGAGAGAGAGAAAAGAAATGAGAAAGAAGAGAAGGGAAGAGAGAGAAAAGGTGGCCAGCTTAGGTGTATTCCGAGTTCGGGTGCATCTTTTTAGTACTTCACTTTTGAGCTGTGTGTTCCGGTCTTGTCATGAGCATCTCCTTCATGAGCTCTGATAATTTGCATCTTCTTTTAAGCTAGTTCATCCGCTTGTCGATCATTGGCGAGCGTCTTATGTCCGCTACCAAAGCATTGCATGTGATGATGCCCACCATATAGTCACGCTCCACAGTAGCTACGCGCGATGATGATGAATCCCATTTGCTGCGAAATAGACATAGAGTGATGATATCCATCAGTTCCTTATAGTGAAAAATAATAATTAATTATCGGTCTTTGTAATTTCTATTTATATAATGTATAAATGCAAAGTATAATACCGATGTTTCTGTATAAAATTATATTATGCAACGATGGAAAGAAACTTATGCACTTTATGCGTAATATGAATGTTTTACGCAAGAAAGTGATAAGATATGCATGAAAATAGAAAAACAATAATACTAATTTGGACACTCAACAGTCCTGATGTGATAGTGAATCTTTATTCGGGTTGCATTTGTAATGGTGTCCGATTCCATAGTAGAGATCGTGACGATCGATGTAAAAGCCAGAATAGTGGGCTAGCTGTGGAAAGGGACCATGAGGGCCAAGCGATTGAATTCTACGGATACTTATGCAAAGTTTGGGAATTAAAATATCTGTTTGGGCATAAAATTGTTTTGTTCCAATGTGAATGGTTCAACACTGGCAGTAGGAGATCAATACACACCGACGCACATTTCACAAGCATTGACGTCACGAGTCGGTGGTATCAAAATGACCCATTTATTCTACCAAGTCAGGCGCAACAAGTCTTTTATATCAATGATACTAAATTAGGTGCTCATTGGAAAGTCGTAGAACGGGTCCAGCATCGGGGAGTCTGGGATATACCTGAGATGGATGATAATGAGCCCACTAACGCGTTCCAACAGGACAAGACCACCGGGGTTGTCCCGATTGTCATTGATGATACTAATGATGAGGATGAATTGTGAGATAGATCTCGATATGAATTATGATATGTAGTTTTTGTTTTATGCATTGTAATTGGGCAAATGTTCTTAATAAATTTCTTATTTGACATTTTATATCATTTATATATCACAGTGCTTGTTTTTTTTCTTATTTATTTAAATTTTGTCATTTTATGTATCATAGTTACGAAAAATGACCAAAGGCAACAAATCTTGGGTCAGACCCGGGTGGGCAACCCATCAGATGTCAGAGTACGAGAAGCAAAGAATGAAAAGAATTGAGGAGAACCAAATGAAAATTCATGCTCTGGGATTGCACCAGGAGGTAAATTCTCGAATAAAAAAGGTAATATGTAAAATATTGAATATTGTATTTACTTTTATAGCCAAACTGAAAATTAAAAATGATTGTGTTTTATTTATCAAGTATCACATTGATGTCAATAAACAGCCCGGAGCAACTGAAAAATTTAAGGAGATAAGTAACGCATATGAAACAGTAAGTATCACCCTGTTGGTTCTCTTTTTGCTCCCTATTATGAAGTACAAACCCGAACCCGTTTACTAAATAGGTCGGGTGGTATCGGGTCGGGTTGGCTCAGGTTGGGTCAACATCGAAAACATCGGCCCTAATTCGGGCCAATGTTTGACTGTTTCTTACCTCACTACTCAACTACCTTATCTTCACCATAAAACAATAAAGCTGATGAAGTAACTGTCATTTGCAGCAGGGAAGAAAGTCCACAGGGCTCCAGGTTGAAGCTGCGTCCAAGGTATGGAATTTGCAAACTTTGCTAATTGCTCCGATACATGTGTACTTGGCATACCAGAATTATTCCCTTCACTAGATAACGATACAAGATGTGATATGGAACTGATTCCTTTCCCAAAATATTTAAGACTGCAAAAACCAGAACCTGTCCTGCTATTTCTTGCTGGGCGATGGATATGTCCAACTTGATTTCATAGATTGAAGGTCCTATTCAACTTTAAATTTCATGACAATGTTCCAAGACATTTTCATTTTCTTTCACTCTACAAGTATTATTTGTTGTTTGGATAAAGGGGCTTGGAATGATCCCAATTGATGTTGACAGTGGCATATTGTCCCAAAACTCAAAATACCTCCACAAGCTTCAAAACATATGATTCCTTTGTGTATTCTCTTCTTCGATGAAGATGGACAGCAAAAGCAACAACAGAAGAATGGATATAAAAATAGTTTAGGCGTAGAAATGGATAAAACACTAAAACGAGATTTATAACTTCCAATTCTATCATATAAACATGTGCTGGTTTGAATAAAATCGACTTCAACACAAATCGTGAGCTTAATGGTGATTTGGGATTTGTAGGTGAGATACGGGGTGGAAGGATCCACATTTGACTTGATCTGTAGGATTCAAATTGCAAATCATAATATCTGAATAACATTGCCTACAGTTTCTACTTTTGACTCCTCAAAAAATACATAGCACAACCACGACCCTGAGTATGGCATTGATATTTGACACAAACACAGAAAACACTGCTTAGAACCTATCAGGAAGCTAAAGAAATTATATATAAATTTTATTAATAAAACATAATAATGTAGTTCATAATTTGTCCAAAATGAGGCCTTTTATAGGCTCGCAAAATCCAAAATACACCCTAAAATATAAAAGAAAGTGAAGAGACCTAGTTTAAGTAAGGTCTCTATTTTCTATAGTCACTTTGCTTGAGTCCTTTGAGGAGGCTTTATCTCCGAGTGCTTGAGTTGACTTGACTTGTATCTTATAGTTTCAATCTTGGTCTCCGACAATGTGTTTTCAAGGCAACCCCGAAAACATGTGACTTTTACAACGCGACACAACTTACATCAACTCAATAAGGAAATTGGCTGAAGTAACAAAGTCAACACGGATGACATGTGACTTCACCATAGAGCTTGGATTTCATCTTGACAAGTGCATGCCCTCACAACCCACATGTTGGTTAACCCAAAATACGAAGGAATTGACCATGCTTCAGATCTCACTCTTGGTGAATAAAAGCAACCAGCACTAAGGTCCGAGTTCATAATTCCCTCGGGATTTGGGGCTTTGTATCTAGCAGTAATGAGTGCCTTTGACTGATGCATGCCAACTTCATCAATTTCACCCAGCATCGGTCCGTTCAGTGTGTACACCTGTTCGGAATACACTTAGCACACTACCCATATAGTAATCAATACAAATCACCTCAAGGTCTCCTATGTGCTACTGTATAGGTGAAGTGGCCAAATACTTATGATTGGAACCTAATTAGGTTACAAATGTTCGTCATAATTTCATCTCTATATCATGACACATCTATAACATAGCATGTGGGCCCCACTCACATGTGATGAGCTAGTGAGCAATGTGGACCCTAGCGTACACTAGCATAACTTTATAGATTGGATTTTGTGAGATTTTGTGACGGTGGGCGGATGGGTTTTTGTTTTTGGTTGGGGGGGGGGGGGGGGGGTAATTTTATTGACGAAAGGTACACGATATTAGTAGCTCATTTAATAGTCCCTCTGAGAATAGAAAATACTTGTGAAATCCTAAGCATCACAAATTTGTAAATTTCTTCTCTCGGGTAATCAGTAAAGTTTCGGAATCCTTGCTTTCCCACCTCAAATTCTTCTAGACATCACATTATGTGCTGTGTATATCCATTCATACCAAATAGTGAATAGGGAACCCTGCTTTCAGATGAACTTAATTAAATATAATTCAATTTAGGCATGTCAGCTGAACATCATAGCCAAAATTTGAACTAAGAAAGCTGCCAATGAAAGCCAGTAATAACTTATGAGATTAACTGTAAGAAAAAAGATTGCCTGGATTTCAACAGAAAAGAAACTAACCTGATTAGGCAGTGCATTTAGATTAACTAGTTAATAAGATTTAAACATAAAAGAATGATATATATATATATATATATATATATATATATATATATATATATATATATATATATATATATATATATATATATATATATATATAAAGCATAAAAACCCAATTTTAGGTATGGTCCAAGATTAAGCTTCTCTTATAGTAGGATTTATATGGTGAAAGGTGAACCCAAGGAAAAAGTAAGAGAACTTTTCAAGAACTTACTGCTCCCATGTTGCACAATAAAATGGGATAGCTGCAATTACCCAGTACCAGAACGTTGTCCTTCCACACATAGCAGTGCTTCCAAAAGCTAATGCTTCAAACTGAGAAAGAACAGATCAATCTTTGAAGAAAGTTCTAGTAGTATAAAACTGCAAGGACAATTGGGTGAACCTACCGCACATGCAAGTACATCACATCCTGCGATTAAATTTTTCAAAAGGATCAGCAAACATATTTCTAATCCATTAAGAAAGATTCGACAAGGAAATTACCATGATCAAAAAGTTCGCCTAATGGACTCGATGAATTTGTACGCCTTGCTTGCTTACCATCAACAGCATCAAACGCCTTGCTTGTTTTTGGTTAATTCTATTACTCATCGAATACTTTATTTCTTTTTGAGACCACATGTAGGATTTTGAGACTCTTGCAAAATAGAAAATCACATGGAAAATCAGAAGAAAAAAATGCTGATAGTCATAAGCCCACATGCATATATCATGCATGCCTGTTCTATGATTGAAGGACCTAGAGACTTCTTTTGTTATTTTTAAGAATAGTTTTTGTTTTTATACAAAAAAATTTGTCTATAAAATAATAAATTTCGGCCATTTGTAGTTGGATCCAATGGGTATCCATGCTTGTGCTATGTTAATCAAATGACAGTTCTAGAAATTTTTTTTGAGACTCTTGCATATTGTTTGCTCAATGTGATGCCACCCGTTGGTTTTCTCCCCAATGCATGGTCCGATGATTCTTAAAATCCATTGCTTGTCAAAAGTGAGGAAATGGGTTTTGAGGTTGAACATCTAATGGCTAATTGTACTTAAGCTGAACTTTCTACTACAATACTACTGCAGCAAATGGAAATGGCCACATTTCAAAAAATGAGTATATTTAATTTGTGTAAGTGAAGTTGCTGGACACAATATTGGTCAATGTTGGTACACAGTATCATATGGTTACTATCTTGTGCACTTCACATTTGGGTGTAATGATTAAATTTACAAAATTATAGAAGATAGTGAAATACTAAAGATGAGCAAAATAGAAAATCACATGGAAAAATCAGAGCCAAAATATGCTAATAGTCATAAGCCCACATGCATATATCATGCATGCCTGTTCTATGATTGAAGGACCTAGAGACTGGCTTGTTTTGATTCAATTGTCCATAATACAATGTGAAAAATGCTTGTTGTTGATGTTTAGGTGTACAATGGCTTGTTTTGATTCAATTGTCCATAATACAATGTGAAAAATGCTTGTTGTTGATGTTTAGGGTATAGGCTCTCATTTACGCACCAATGCTATTTTGTTTACATGTGCAAACCAGGTTGGGTTGGCCCGAACCCGAACCCGTTTACTAAATAGGTCGGGTCGGGTTGGCCCAGGTTGGGTCAATATAACCCATGAAAAACTTTCGGGTTGGTTCAAGATGGGTCGGATTGGGCCAGGTTGGGTCAAGTTGGCTCGGGTCGGGTAGACACCACCCATTTGGTAAACGAGTTAAGTCGGGTCAATCGGGTTATAAGTACAAACCCGAACCCGATCCATTAAATAAACTATAAGAATCTAGGATAATCACTTGAAAAAAAAATGATACTGGAAAATGTCATTTTTTATTAAGAAATGATACTGGAAAATGACTGTTTCCTCAAGATTTATGCTTGGATCACGAAAGAGACATGAACTTACTAAATTTTTTCAACTAAACTAAACAATGCATTCTTTATTATTTGTTATATTGCTCTCATCTTTATTTTGTGGTTGTATAAAAAACAGTGTTTCTTTATTTATTTTAATTAGACTTGTCAATATACTTAATATGAAACTTCATAACATTTAATGTCCGTGACTCATTTTGTTTTGTCAGATCGTACCAATGGCTCTCAGACGTAAACAAACCCATCTTGCATCAGCTTTCACACCTACAGTGTCTCCAACGGAGAGGATACAGTCCCAACACCAACCTCCACAATCCCACCTTGTACTGACCCCACATGAACCTATTACTAGTCCACCTACTGAGGCCAGCAGTGTTGGTAGAAATTCTAAAATTTTTTTGTATTGAATTTTCATCTTACTTTCCTGTGTTATGCATACTAACTCAAACATCATTGTGAACTTTGCAGCCTCAGCTCCGAGCACAAGGCGTAAACGGGGGCTAACCAAAGGCAAGGGGACAGAGAAGCTTGTGGCACGGTTTGGTAAGCTTTCAGTGGAGGTCCCAGAGGAGTACAATGTGCCAGTGGGGATTAATGCCCCATCTTTTATGATGGAGCTTGGAAAGGAGATCAGAGCGGGTGCACCAATACAAGGGGTTAGTTCATGGGTTGATATTGATCGCTCTGTTAGAGAAGTAATCATACAACGAGTTCTGGTAATTATAATTTTATTATTGAGTCATTTATTTTTTTTTAATGTAATAAAATTAAATAAAAAATAAGGTAGGGGGAATAGAGAGGAGGGAGTCATACTCAAATTTGTCTGTCATTATAATTATTAACACTATATTTGCAGGCTAAATTTGATATCAAGGGGTATGCTGATGATAAAAGGGTACAAAAGTCTATTGAAAATAGATGCATGAGCAGATACAGGGATTGGAAGTGTCAATTGCATAGAAAGTTTCAAAAGCTAGTGAAGAATGGTATTGATCCCAAAATCAAGCCACCTCGAGGGATTACACAAGATGATTGGAATTACTTGATCAACCATGTATGGGATAAGGAGAGTTTCAAGGTAACATCTGAGAGACTCTATCTTTTATTAAGATTTTTATTCTAAATATTTTAATTAATTATTCGTTCTTTCTGATCATGTAGGTTAAGTCACAAAAAGCTAAAGCCAGTCGAGCACTAGTACCCTACAATCATGCATGCGGGTCAAGGTCCTTTCCTGCAGCAATGTCCATAATGGTGATATATTTTTTATTTTTTTATAAAATTACTTACTTAGCAATATCGATTAGCTACAATCTTATATATTACATCACTAATGAAATCAGGCGATAGAAAATAACGGTCAAAAATCTCATATTGCGGATTTCTATAAGGAGTCTCATTGGAGTAAGAAAAAGAATGATTGGATGCATGAGATGTGCAAGAAAAATCATATAAGTAACTAGACTTTTTTTCTAAATCATTATAATTTTATTTTGTTAATAAAACTAATTTGTTTAGTTCTTATAAAAATGACAGGAGGCATTTGTAGAATTGCAGGATAAGTGTTCGCAACCGATGCAGTACCTATGAGTCAGGAGGAGATGTCATTTGAAGTCCTTGGCTCGAGGTCAGGGTACTTGAGAGGATTTGGGGTGGGCCCGAAGTCCTCATCCTCTAGGACTGCTGATCTTTCTCGGGCACAAACGGAGGAGGTGAGGAGCCTTAAAGATGAGTTGGCATCACTTAAAGGCATGAATGAAAGTCAACAACAACAGATTGAACACCAAAACAAGAAAATTGAAGAGTTTCAAGCTTTTCAGTCGTTTGCGATGAATACCCTACGAAGGGCAGGTATTATTTCAGAGAGTCAGAGTAGGGAGATTTCATCAGGTGACGATCAAGCGATGCCTTCTTCTTGGTTAGTATCTAACACATAATACATTAATTTTTAATATAATGCAATTCTTTAAGTCGATTCTTATCATTAGAAAATAACTTAACTACTTCATGGAAAACTAATTGTTATTCTTTCTTTCTTTTTTATATAGATGGACGATTGACTTCATTGGCCTGCGAACGGATCATATTAGCCATCAGTTTTTACCATTTTATTTGGCATTTCAAAAAAGATGTGGCATCATCTTCAAAAATAATTTTTTTGTAGTCCTTCAGTTGATGTTATGGATGTTGGTTTTATGTTACTGATCCTTAATGAGTATGGATAAACATATGTACTTAAAAGAGTAATTTAGTTTTTTTATTTAACTTTAATTGAGTTTAAATTAATACTTGTGTACTTTTATTTTCAATGAAATGTGTATAGATGAATGCATGTGTATAAAGATTTCATGAAACAAACTAATATTTTACCAAATAATATTAAGAAATTGACTTTTGGTGACGCATGTAATACATTACGTCATTTAATGTGTATATTTTGCGGCGCTATAACCATATCGCCTAATGTATACATTTGGCTCAATGGATAAAATTCGACGATGCAATTATTACATCGCTAAATATATACATTATACGATGCCAAAGTATACATTCTATGATGCTATTATTTGTTCACTAGAAGTTATTGGCGACGCTATTATATACGTCGCCAAATATTTTTATTTTGGCGATGCATACGGTGCGCCGCTAAATATTCTATATAGAACCTTAAATTAGTTATTTTTGCGACGTGAGAGATCATTTCAGCGATGTTTTTTGTTTTAATTGGCGACGCTTATTGCGTCGCGGTTGGTAAAGCTTTCGGCGATGCACTTTTGTCGCGTCGCGGAAAGTATTCTAAGACGGGGATTTGGCGACGTCTTGGCGACGCAATTTGAAGCGTAGCAAAAGATATTTCGCGATGAATATGATCACTTTTAGCGATGCTCTAATATGTCGCATAATATCTCTTTTCTTGTAGTGATCGTACGAATGAATTAGAATGGATCTTACGAATGAATTAGAATGGATCGTACGAATGAATTAGAATGGATCGTACGAATGAATTAGAATGGATACATTCGTGCGAATGAATTAGAATGGATAGGACGAATGAATTAGAATGGATCGTACACTCGAATGTATCCATTCTAATCCATTCGTACGATCCATTCTAATCCATTCGTACGATCCATTCTTATTCATTCGCATGAATGTAACCATTCTAATTTATTCATTTGATCCATTCTAATTCATTCGTACGTACGATCCATTCTAATTCATTCGTACGATCAATTCTAATTCATTCGCATGAATGTATCCATTCTAATTCATTCGTACGATCCATTCTAATTCATTGATAGGATCCATTCTAATTCATTCATACAATCCATTCTAATTCATTCGCACGAATGTATCCATTCTAATTCATTTGTACGATCAGTTCTAATTCATTCACAAAATCTATTCTAATTCATTCATACGATCCATTCTAATTCATTCGCACGAATGTATCCATCCTAATTCATTCGTACAATCCATCCTATTTCATTCGTACGATCCATTCTTACTCATTCGTATGATCCATTCTAATTCATTCATATGATCCATTCTAATTCATTCGTACGATCCATTCTAATTCATTCGTACGATCCATTCTAATTCATTCGCACGATCCATCCTAATTCATTTATATGATCCATTCTAATTCATTCATACAATCCATTCTAATTCTTTCACACGATCCATTCTAATTCATTCGTACGATCCATTCTAATTCATCCGTACGATCCATTCTATTTCATTCGTACGATCTATTCTTACTCATTCGTATGATCCATTCTAATTCATTCGTACGATCCATTCTAATACTTTCGTACGATCCATTCTAATTCATTCGTACGATCCATTCTAATTCATTCGCACGATCCATTGTAATTAATTCATAGGATCCATTCTAATTCATTCATACGATCTATTCTAATTCTTTCGCACGAATGTATCCATTCTAATTCATTCGTATGATCCATTCTAATTCATTCGTACGATCCATTCTAATTCATTCGTACGATCCATTCTAATTCATTCGTACGATCCATTCAAAGTCATTCGCACGATCCATTCTAATTCATTCGTACAATCCATTCTATTTCATTCGTACGATCCATTCTTACTCATTCGTATGATCCATTCTAATTCATTCGCACGAATGTATCCATTCTAATCCATTCGTACGATCCATTCTAATCCATTCGTACGATCCATTCTAATTCATTCGCATGAATGTAACCATTCTAATTCATTCATTTGATCCATTCTAATTCATTCGTACGATCCATTCTAATTCATTCGTACGATCCATTCTAATTCATTCGTATGATCCATTCTAATTCATTCGCATGAATGTAACCATTCTAATACATTCATTTGATCCATTCTAATTCATTCGTACGATCCATCCTAATTCATTCGTCCGATCCATTCTAATTCATTCGCACGAATGTATCCATTCTAAACCATTCATACGATCCATTCTAATTCATTCGTAAGATCCATTCTAATTCATTCGTAAGATCCATTCTAATTCATTCGTACGATCCATTCTAATTCATTCGTACGATCCATTCTAATTCATTCGTAAGATCCATTCTAATTCATTCGCACGGTCCATTCTTACTCATTCGTATGATCCATTCTAATTCATTCGGACGAATGTATCCATTCTAATTTATTCTTACGATCCATTCTAATTCATTCGTACGATCCATTCTAATTCTTTCGTAAGATCCATTCTAATTCATTCGTACGATCCATTCTAATTCATTCATACGATCCATTCTAATTCATTCATACGATCTATTCTAATTCATTCATTCGTACGATCCATTCTAATACATTCGTACGATTCATGCTAATTCATTCGCACAATCCATTCTAATTCATTCGTAAGATCCATTCTAATTCAGTCATACAATCCATTCTAATTCATTCGTACGATCCATTCTAATTCATTCGCACGATCCATTCTAATAGATTCATACGATCCATTCTAATTCATTTGCACGTGTGAATAAATTAGAATGGATCGTACGAATGAATTAGAATGGATACATTCGTGCGAATGAATTAGAATGGATCGTATGAATGAATTAGAATGGATCATACGAATGAAAGAATTAGAATGGATGGTATGAATGAATTAGAATAGATCGTATGAATGAATTAGAATAGATCGTACGAATGAATTAGAATGGATCGTACGAGTGAACAAGAATGGATACATTCGTGCGAATGAATTAGAATGGATCGTACGAAGGAATTAGAATGGATCGTACGAATGAATTAGAATGGATCGTATGAATGAATTAGAATAGATCGTACGAATGAATTAGAATGGATCGTACGAAGGAATTAGAATGGATCGTACGAATGAATTAGAATGGATATATTCGTGCAAATGAATTAGAATGGATCGTATGAATGTATTAGAATGGATCGTACGAATGAATTAGAATGGATTCGTACGAATGAATTAGAATGGATACATTCGTGCGAATGAATTAGAATGGATCGTACCAATGAGTAAGAATGGATCGTACGAATGAATTAGAATGGATCGTGTGAAAGAATTAGAATGGATTGTATGAATGAATTAGAATGAATTCGTTCGATCAATTCTAATTCATTAGCACGATCCATTCTAATTCATTCGTATGATCCATTCTAATTCCTTCGTATGATCCATTCTAATTCCTTCGTATCCATTATAATTCACTCATACGATCCATTCTAATTCATTCATACGATCTATTCTAATTCATTCATACAATCCATTCTAATTCTTTCACACGATCCATTCTAATTCATTCGTACGATCCATTCTAATTCATTCGCACAATCCATTCTAATTCATTCGCACGAATGTATCCATTCTAAATCATTTGTACAATCCATTCTATTTCATTCGTACGATCCATTCTTACTCATTGTAGGAATGAATTAGAATGGATCCTACGAATGAATTAGAATGGATCGTGTGAAAGAATTAGAATGGATCGTACGAATAAATTAGAATGGATACATTCGTGCGAATGAATTAGAATGGATACATTCGTGCGAAAGAATTAGAATAGATCGTATGAATGAATTAGAATGGATCCTATGAGTGAATTAGAATGGATCGTGCGAATGAATTAGAATGGAACGTACGAATGAATTAGAATGGATCTTGCTAATGAATTAGAATGGATCGTATGAATGGATCGTACGAATGGAATGGATACATTCGTGCGAATGAATTAGAATGGATCGTACGAATGAATTAGAATGGATCATACGAATGACTAAGAATGGATCGTACGAATGAATTAGAATGGATCGTACGAATGAATTAGAATGGATCGTACGAATAAATTAGAATGGATACATTCGTCCGAATGAATTAGAATGGATCATACGAATGCATTCTAATTCCTTCGTACGATCCATTCTAATTCCTTCGTACGATCCATTCTATTTCAATCGTATGATCCATTCTAATTCCTTCGTACGATCCATTCTAATTCATTCGTATGATCAATTCTAATTCCTTCGTACGATCCATTCTAATTCATTCGTACGATCCATTCTAACTCATTCGCATGAATGTAACTATTCTAATTAAATCATTTGATCAATTCTAATTCATTCGTACGATCCATTCTAATTCATTCGTACGATCTATTCTAATTCATTCGTACGATCCATTCTAATTCATTGGCACGATCCATTCTAATTCATTCATAGGATCCATTCTAATTCATTCGCACGAATGTATCCATTCTAATTCATTCGCACGAATATATCCATTTTAATTCATTCGTACGATCCATTCTATTTCATTCATACGATCCATTCTAATTCATTCATACGATCTATTCTAATTCATTCATACAATCCATTCTAATTCTTTCACGCAATCTATTATAATTCATTCGTACGATCCATTCTAATTCATTCGCACAATCCATTCTATTTCATTCGTACGATCCATTCTTAATCATTGGTATGATCCATTCTAATTCATTCGCACGAATGTATCCATTCTAATTCATTCGTACGAATCCTTTCTAATTCATTCGTACAATCTATTCTATTTCATTCGTACGATCCATTATTACTCATTCGTATGATCCATTCTAATTCATTCGGACGAATGTATCCATTCTAATTTATTCGTACGATCCATTCTAATTCATTCGTACGATCCATTCTAATTCATTCGTACGATCCATTCTAATTCATTCGTCCGATCCATTCTAATTCATTCGCACGAATGTATCCATTCTAATTCATTCATACGATACATTCTAATTCATTCGTACGATCCATTCTAATTCATTCGTAAGATCCATTCTAATTCATTCGTACGATCCATTCTAATTCATTCGTACGATCCATTCTAATTCATTCGCACGAATGTATCTATTCTAGTTCATTCGTACGATCCATTCTAATTCATTCATATCATCCATTCTAATTCATTCGCACGATCCATTCTAATTCATTCGTACGATCCATTCTAATTCATTCATACGATCCATTCTAATTCATTCGTACGATCCATTCTAATTCATTTGCACAAATATATCCATTCTAATTCATTCGTACGATCCATTCTAATTCATTCGCACGATCCATTCTAATTCATTCGTACGACCCATTCTAATTCTTTCACACGATCCATTCTAATTCATTCGTACGATCCATTCTAATTCATTCGCACGATCCATTCTAATTCATTCGTACGATCCATTCAAATTCATTCATACGATCCATTCTAATTCATTCGTACGATCCATTCTAATTCATTCGCACAAATGTATCCATTCTAATTCATTCGTACGATCCATTCTAATTCATTCGCACGATCCATTCTAATTCATTCGTACGATCCATTCTAATTCATTCGTACGATCCATTCTAATTCATTCGTATGATCCATTCTAATTAATTCGTATGAACCATTCTAATTCATTCGTACGATCCATTCTAATTCATTCATACCATCCATTCTAATTCATTCGCACGAATGTATCCATTCTAATTAATTCGTACGATCCATTCTAATTCATTCATATGATCTATTCTTATTCATTCGCACGATCCAGTCTAATTGATTCGCACGATCCATTCTAATTCATTCGCACGAATGTATCCATTCTAATTCATTCGTACGATCCATTCTAATTCATTAATATGATCCATTCTAATTCATTCGTACGATCCATTCTAATTCATATGCACAAAGGTATCCATTCTAATTCATTCGCACGAAAGAATTAGAATGGATTTTATTAAAGAATTAGAATGGATCGTGCGAATGAATTAGATTGGATCGTACGAAGGAATTAGAATGGATCGTACGAATGAGTAAGAATGGATCGTACGAATGAATTAGAATGGATCGTACGAATAAATTAGAATGGATACATTCGTCCGAATGAATTAGAATGGATCATATGAATGAGTAAGAATGGATCGTACGAATGAAATAGAATAGATTGTACGAATGAATTAGAATGGATCCTACGAATGAATTAGAATGGATCGTACGAATGAATTAGAATGGATCGTACGAATGAATTAGAATGGATCGTGCGAATGAATTAGAATGGATACATTCGTGCGAATGAATTAGAATGGATCAGACGAATGAATTAGAATGGATCGTACGAATGAATTAGAATAGATCAAATGAATGAATTAGAATGGTTACATTCATGCGAATGAATTAGAATGGATCGTACGAATGGATTAGAATGGATCGTATGAATGGATTAGAATGGATACATTCGAGCGAATGAATTAGAATGGATCGTACGAATGAATTAGAATGGATCGTACGAATGATTAGAATGGATAGTGCGAATGAATTAGAATGGATCGTACGAATGAATTAGAATGGATACATTCGTGCGAATGAATTAGAATGGATCGGACGAATGAATTAGAATGGATCGTACGAATGAATTAGAATGGATCAAATGAATGAATTAGAATGGTTACATTCATGCGAATGAATTAGAATGGATCGTACGAATGGATTAGAATGGATCGTACGAATGGATTAGAATGGATACATTCGAGCGAATGAATTAGAATGGATCGTACGAATGAATTAGAATGGATCGTACGAATGGATTAGAATGGATCCTACGAATGGATTAGAATGGATACCTTTGTGCATATGAATTAGAATGGATCGTACGTATGAATTAGAATGGATCATATTAATGAATTAGAATGGATCATACGAATGAATTAGAATTGATACATTCGTGCACGATCCATTCTAATTCATTCGCACGAATGTATCCATTCTAATTCATTCGTACGATCCATTCTAATTCATTAATATGATCCATTCTAATTCATTCATACGATCCATTCTAATTCATATGCACAAAGGTATCCATTCTAATTCATTCATACGATCCATTCTAATTCAGGATCGTACGAATGAATTAGAATGGATACATTCGTGCGAATGAATTAGAATTGATCGTACGAATGAATTAGAATGGATCGTGCGAATGAATTAGAATGGATCGTACGAATGAATTAGAATGGATCGTACGAATGAACTAGAATGGATATATTCGTGCGAATGAATTAGAATGGATCGTACGAATGAATTAGAATGGATCGTACGAATGAATTAGAATGGATCGTACGAATGAATTAGAATGGATACATTCGTGCGAATGAATTAGAATGGATCGGACGAATGAATTAGAATGGATCGTACGAATGAATTACAATGGATCAAATGAATGAATTAGAATGGTTACATTCATGCGAATGAATTAGAATGGATCGTACGAATGTATTAGAATAGATTGTACGAATGAATTAGAATGGATCCTACGAATGAATTAGAATGGATCCTGTGAAAGAATTAGAATGGATTGTATGAATGAATTAGAATGGATCGTATGAATGAATTAGAATGGATCGTGCGAATGAATTCGAATGGATCGTACGAATTCATTCTAATTCATTCATACAATCCATTCTAATTCTTACGATCCATTCTAATTAATTCGTACGATCGTACGAATGAATTAGAATGGATCGTACGGAATGAATTAGAATGGATTGTATAAATAAATTAGAATGGATACATTCGTGCGAATGAATTAGAATGGATCATACGAATGAGTAAGAATGGATAGTACGAATGAAATAGAATGGATGGTACGAATAAATTAGAATGGATCCTACGAATGAATTAGAATAGATCGTGTGAAAAAATTAGAAAGGATTGTATTAATGAATTAGAATGAATTCGTACGATCCATTCGAATTCATTCGCACGATCCATTCTAATTCATTCATACGACCCATTCTAATTCATTCATACAATCCATTCTAATTCTTTCACACGATCCATTCTAATTCATTCGTACAATCTATTCAATTTCATTCGTACGATCCATTCTTACTCATTCGTATGATCCATTCTAATTCTTTCGGATGAATGTATCCATTCTAATTTATTCGTACGATCCATTCTAATTCATTCGTACGATCCATTCTATTTCATTCGTACGATCCATTCTAATTCATTCGTCCGATCCATTCTAATTCATTCGCACGAATATATCCATTCTAATTCATTCGTACGATCCATTCTAATTCATTCGTACGATCCATTCTAATTCATTCGTAAGATCCATTCTAATTCATTCGTACGATCCATTCTAATTCATTCGTACGATCCATTCTAATTCATTCGCACGAATGTATCCATTCTAGTTCATTCGTACGATCCATTCTAATTCATTCGTACGATCCATTCTAATTCATTCGCACGATCCATTCTAATTCATTCGTACGATCCATTCTAATTCATTCATACGATCCATTCTAATTCATTCGTATGATCCATTCTAATTCATTCGCACAAATGTATCCATTCTAATTCATTCGTACGATCCATTCTAATTCATTCGTACGATCCATTCTAATTCATTCGCACGAATGTATCCATTCTAATTCATTCGTACGATCCATTCTAATTCATTCGTACGATCCATTCTAATTAATTCGTACGATCCATTCTAATTCATTCCTATGATCTATTCAAATTCATTCGTACGATCCATTCTTACTCATTCGTACGATCCATTCTAATTCCTTCGTACGATCCATTCTAATTCTTTCATACAATCCATTCTAATTCTTTCGTGCGAATGAATTAGAATGGATACCTTTGTGCATATGAATTAGAATGGATCGTACGAATGAATTAGAATGGATCATATTAATGAATTAGAATGGATCGTACGAATGAATTAGAATGGATACATTCGTGCGAATGAATTAGAATGGATCGTGCGAATCAATTAGACTGGATCGTGCGAATGAATAAGAATAGATCATACGAATGAATTAGAATGGATCGTACGAATTAATTAGAATGGATACATTCGTGCGAATGAATTAGAATGGATTGTATGAATGAATTAGAATGGATCGTACGAATGAATTAGAATGGATCATACGAATAAATTAGAATGGATCATACGAATGAATTAGAATGGATCGTACGAATGAATTAGAATGGATCGTAATTAGAATGGATCGTACGAATGAATTAGAATGGATCGTGCGAATGAATTAGAATGGATCGTACGAATGAATTAGAATGGATACATTTGTGCGAATGAATTAGAATTGATCGTACGAATGAATTAGAATGGATCGTGTGAATGAATTAGAATGGATCGTACGAATGAATTAGAATGGATCGTGCGAATGAATTAGACTGGATCGTACGAATGAATAAGAATGGATCGTGTAAAAGAATTAGAATGGATCGTACGAATGAATTAGAATGGATCGTGCGAATGAATTAGAATGGATCGTACGAATGAATTAGAATGGATACATTTGTTCGAATGAATTAGAATGGATCGTACGAATGAATTAGAATGGATCGTATTAATGAATTTGAATGGATCGTACGAATGAATTAGAATGGATCGTGCGAATAAATTAGAATGGATCGTACGAATGAATTAGAATGGATCGTACGAATGAACTAGAATGGATACATTCGTGTGAATGAATTAGAATGGATCGTACGAATGAATTAGAATGGATCGTACGAATGAATTAAAATGGATCTTACGAATGAATTAGATTGGATCGTACGAATGAATTAGAATGGATCGTATGAATGAATTAGAATGGATACATTCGTGCGAATGAATTAGAATGGATCGGACGAATGAATTAGAATGGATCGTACGAATGAATTAGAATGGATCGTACGAATGAATTAGAATGGATCGTACGAATAAATTAGAGTGGATACATTCGTCCGAATGAATTAGAATGGATCATACGAATGAGTATGAATAGATCGTACGAATGAAATAGAATAAATTATACGAATGAATTAGAATGGATTCGTACGAATGAATTAGAATGGATACATTCGTGCGAATGAATTAGAATGGATCGTACCAATGAGTAAGAATGGATCGTACGAATGAAATAGAATGGATTGTGCGAATGAATTAGAATGGATCGTACGACTGAATTAGAATAGATCGTGTGAAAGAATTAGAATGGATTGTATGAATGAATTAGAATAGATGTATGAATGAATTAGAATGGATCTTACGAATGAATTAGAAAGGATCGTACGAATGAGTAAGAATGGATCGTACGAATGAAATAGAATGGATTGCACGAATGAATTAGAATGGATCGTACGAATGAATTAGAATGGATCGTGTGAAAGAATTAGAATGGATTATATGAATGAATTAGAATGGATCGTACGAATGAATTAGAATGGATCGTACGAACGAATTAGAATGGATCGTACGAATGAATTAGAATGGATCGTACGAATGAATTAGAATAGATCGTACGAATGAATTACAATGGATCGTACGAAGGAATTAGAATGGATCGTACGAAGGAATTAGAATGGATATATTCGTGCAAATGAATTAGAATGGATCGTATGAATGTATTAGAATGGATCGTATAAGTGAATTAGAATGGATCGTACGAATGAATTAGAATGGATCGTATGAATGAATTAGAATGGATCGTGCAAAAGAATTAGAATGCATTGTATGAATGAATTAGAATGGATCGTATGAATGAATTAGAATGGATCGTGCGAATGAATTCGAATGGATCGTATGAATGAATTAGAATGGATCGTGCGAATGAATTAGAATGGATCGTACGAATGAATTAGAATGGATCGTATAAATGAATTAGAATGGATCATACGAATGAATTAGAATGGATCATACGAATGGGTAAGAATGGATCATACGAATGAAATAGAATGGATTGTACGAATGAATTAGAATAGATACATTCATGCGAATGAATTAGAATGGATCAGACGATTGAATTAGAATGGATCGTACGATTCATTCGAATTCATTCGTATGATCCATTCTAATACATTCGTACGATTCATGCTAATTCATTCGCAAGATCCATTCTAATTCATTCGTACGATCCATTCTTATTCATTTATACGATCCAGTCTAATTCATTCGCACAATCCATTCTAATTCATTCGTACAATCCATTCTAATTCATTCGTATGATCCATTCTAACTCATTCGTTGGATCCATTCTAATTCATTCGTACGATCCATTCTAAATCATTCCCACGATCCATTCTAATTTATTCGTACGATCCATTCTAATTCATTCGTACGATCTATTCTAATTCATTTGCAAGAATGTAACCATTCTAATTCATTCATACGATTCATTCTAATTCATTCGTATGAGCTCTTCTAATTCATTCATACGATCCATTCTAATTCATTCGTAGGATCCATTGTAATTCATTCATAAAATCCATTTAGATTTATTCGCACAAATGTATCCATTCAAATTCATTCGTACGATCCAGTCTAATTCATTCGTACGATCCATTCTAATTCCTTCGTATGATCCATTCTAATTCATTCGTACGATCTATTCTAATTCATTCATACGATCCATTCTAATTCATTCGTACGATCCATTCTAATTCCTTCGTACGATCCATTCTAATTCATTCGTACGATCCATTCTAATTCATTCGTACAATCTATTCTAATTCATTCGTACAAATGGATACATTCGTGTGAATGAATTAGAATGGATCGTACGAATGAGTAAGAATGGATCGTACGAATGAAATAGAATGGATTGCACGAATGAATTAGAATGGATCGTACGAATGAATTAGAATGGATCGTGTGAAAGAATTAGAATGGATTGTATGAATAAATTAGAATGGATCGTACGAATGAATTAGAATGGATCGTACGAAGGAATTAGAATGGATCATACGAATGAATTAGAATGGATCGTACGAATGAATTAGAATAGATCGTACGAATGAATTAGAATGGATCGTACGAAGGAATTAGAATGGATCGTACGAATGAATTAGAATGGATATATTCGTGCAAATGAATTAGAATGGATCGTATGAATGTATTAGAATGGATCGTATGAGTGAATTAGAATGGATCGTACGAATGAATTAGAATGGATCGTATGAATGAATTAGAATGGATCGTGCGAAAGAATTAGAATGCATTGTATGAATGAATTAGAATGGATTGTATGAATGAATTAGAATGGATCGTGCGAATGAATTCGAATGGATCGCATGATCCATTCGAATAGAATGGATCGTATGAATGAATTAGAATGGATCGGGCGAATGAATTAGAATGGATTGTAGGAATGAATTAGAATGGATCGTATGAATGAATTAGCATGGATCGTATGAATGAATTAGAATGGATCGTGCGAATGAATTAGAATGGATCATACGAATGAATTAGAATGGATCATACGAATGAACTAGAATGTATCATACGAAAGAGTAAGAATGGATCGTACGAATGAAATAGAATGGATTGTACGAATGAATTAGAATGGATACGTTCATGCGAATGAATTAGAATGGATCGGACGATTGAATTAGAATGGATCGTACGATTCATTCTAATTCATTTGTACGATCCATTCTAATACATTCGTACGATTCATGCTAATTTATTCGCACGATCCATTCTAATTCATTCGTACGATCCATTCTTATTCATTCATACGATCCATTCTAATTCATTCGCACAATCCATTCTAATTCATTCGTACAATCCATTCTAATTCATTTGTCTGATCCATTCTAACTCATTCGGTGGATCCATTCTAATTCATTCGTACGATCCATTGTAATTCATTCCCACGATCCATTCTAATTTATTCGTACGATCCATTCTAATTCATTCGTACGATCTATTCTAATTCATTCGCACGAATGTAACCATTCTAATTCATTCATACGATTCATTCTAATTCATTCGTATGAGCTATTCTAATTCATTCATACGATCCATTCTAATTCATTCGTACGATCCATTGTAATTCATTCATACAATCCATTTAGATTCATTCGCACAAATTTATCCATTCAAATTCATTCGAACGATCCAGTCTAATTCATTCGTACGATCCATTCTAATTCCTTCGTACGATCCATTCTATATCATTCGTACGATCTATTCTTATTCATTCGTACGATCCATTCTAATTCATTCGTACGATCCATTCTAATTCCTTCGTACGATCCATTCTAATTCATTCGTACGATCCATTCTAATTCATTCGTACAATCTATTCTAATTCATTCGTACGAATGGATACATTCGTGTGAATGAATTAGAATGGATCGTACGAATGAGTAATAATGGATCGTACGAATCAAATAGAATGGATTGCACGAATGAATTAGAATGGATCGTACGAATGAATTAGAATGGATCGTGTGAAAGAATTAGAATGGATTACATGAATGAATTAGAATGGATCGTACGAATGAATTAGAATGGATCGTACGAAGGAATTAGAATGGATCGTATGAATGAATTAGAATGGATCGTACGAATGAATTAGAATGGATCGTACGAAGGAATTAGAATGGATCGTACGAATGAATTAGAATGGATTGTGCAAATGAATTAGAATGGATCGTACGAATGAATTAGAATGGATCGTGTGAAATAATTAGAATGGATTGTATGAATGAATTAGAATAGATCGTATGAATGAATTAGAATGGATCGTACGAATGAATTAGAATGGATCGTACGAATGAACTAGAATGGATACATTCGTGCGAATGAATTAGAATGGATCGTACGAATGAATTAGAATGGATCGTACGAATGAATTAGAATGGATCTTACGAATGAATTAGAATGGATCGTACGAATGCACGATCCATGCTAATTCATTCGTTCGATCAATTCTAATTCATTAGCACGATACATTCTAATTCATTCGTACGATCCATTCTAATTCATTCGCACGATCCATTCTAATTCATTCGTACGATCCATTCTAATTCTTTCACACGATCCATTCTAATTCATTTGTATGATCCATTCTAATTCATTCGTATGATCTATTCTAATTCATTCGTACGATCCATTCTATTTCATTCGTACGATCCATGCTAATTCATTCGTACGATCCATTCTAATTCCTTCGTACGATCCATTCTAATTCATTCATACAATCCATTCTAATTCTTTCACACGATCCATTCCAATTCATTCGTACGATCCATTCTAATTCATTCGCACAATGCATTCTAATTCATTCACACGAATGTATCTGTTGGGGGTAGCTGAAATCTGCCCTGGAGTTCGCCCCCCGTGCTCACCAAATCACCTTGACAGGGAGCGAGATCCATATTGGGCTGAAGGGGCCTAGGCCAAGGGCACTCATAGGAGCTCGCCTAAGCTCGCTGGAGCTCGCCTGAGCTCGCCCAGGAGCCCGCATAAGCTCGCCCAGGAGCCCGCATAAGTTCGCTCAGGAGCTCGCCAAGCTCGCCCCGGAGCTCGCCTAAGCTCGCTGGAGCTCGCCTGAGTTCGCCCAGGAGCACGCATAAGCTCGCTGGAGCTCGCCTGAACTCGCCCAGGAGCCCGCCTAAGCTCGCTCACGAGCTCGCCAAGCTCACCCCGGAGCTCGCCTAAGCTCGCCCAGGAGCTCGCCAAGTCCGCGCGAGAACTCGCTTGCAGTGGTAGCGGGAGTTAGACCGTCATGCACAACAAAGACATCGGCACCGCAAACGCACCTAGCTCATGCAGGAGCTCGCCCCTAGCTCATGCAGGAGCTCGCCCAAGTTCGCCTTTGCCTGGGGATCTCATAGACCCCAGGATTCCAAGGGGTGGGGAACTCGCCCAGGAGCTCGCCCTCCCCCCCCCCATGCTAACCAAGTCACCTGGACAGGGAGCGAGCTCCACATTGGGCCGAAGGTGCTTTAGGCAAAAAGCCCGATCAGGAGCTCGCCCAAGCACGCTCAGGAGCTCGCCAAGCTCGTTCAGAGCTCGCCTAAGCTCTCTCAGGAGCTCGCCCAAGCTCGCTCAGGAGCTCATCAAGCTCGTTCAGGAGCTCACCTAAGCTCTCTCAGGAGCTCGCCCAAGCTCGCTCAGGAGCTCGCCAAGCTCATTCAGGAGCTCGCCTAAGCTCTCTCGTGAGCTCGCCTAAGCTCTCTCAGGAGCTCGCCCAAGCTCGCTCAGGAGCTCACCAAGCTCGTTCAGGAGCTCGCCTAAGCTCTCTCGTGAGCTTGCCTAAGCTCTCTCAGGAGCTCGCCCAAGCTCGCCCCGACCCCTGTTTATCGAAGAGGTTGCCCCCGCGAGGTCCGACTCTTGATAAATATGGACGAAAGGACGGAGCAGTGCCGGGCGAGCTTGCCTTTGCTTCCTCCCTGAGACCGCCCAGACTTGAACATTCCAGAATAGACAGCTGGCAGCAACAAGAAAGATCCCCTCCCCCACTCAAACCGCCTGGCAGGCTTGACGACAGAATGTCAGGGCGCGAGTACCAAGGACTGTCAGACCCACGCGAGCCAGAACGTGGGGGTCTAGAAAGCCCTGGAAGAATCTCTACGTGTCGGGCCACGGTAGGCCGCCGATTACTATAAATGCTCACCCCCAGGCTCCATAGTACAGGTTCAAAATCCTCTTCCCTACCACTTTGGTATACAACAGCTCGCCGTTGTGCCACCGTGACTGACTTGAGCGTCGGAGGGTCTGCGCTCCTAAGGGAGCCAGCCGTTCTCACGTTCTCTTTTCTTTGTCTTGCAGGCAGCCCGCACGGACCAGCGAAAAATCCCCCAAACATTTGGCGCCGTCTGTGGGATCTTTCGACTGGTTCCGGCGAGAACGCCCACGACCACGCGGTTGAGCGTCGTCGGCTCTCGTAACCCCAAAGATGGCTCTGGCAACAAGGGGACGCAGGCGACCGAGGACCCGCGCAAGGTCTGCGCTCAGCGAACCTCCTGTTGAGACCACCCAGCCCCATGTCCCGCTCAGTGACCAGCTCCTGTTGGAGATGTTGGCCACCCAGCGGGCCATAATGGAGGAACTGATGCGACTGCGTCAGGTTCCGGCGGCCAGCCGATGTTCCGGGTCGGCAAAGACGGCGTCTCCGGTGCGACCACCGGTGTCAACATCGCATCCGCCCACGACCGTTCCGGCGCGGCAGGTTTCTCGCCAGGAACCCCCTGTCGAGAGAGCGGCCATGCGCGGGGTGCCAGAAACCCCGCTTACGAGGCTGCAAAAGCTGGTAACCCAATGGTCTAGCAACCAGGCGACCTCACGCGCGACCATCCCTTGCCGCCGTAGCCGGAGCGTCGATTCTGAGGGGTCCGAGGCAAGGTCTCTAGAGCGGGATCACGACCCGCACCATCGGCGACAAGGGAAAGAGCCTGCGGTGGCTATACTTTCCGAAGCTCGTGAGGCAACGGCCTCCCACAGACCAACTGATGCGCTGAAGGAATCCGCGGGCGAACAGCAAGGAGGCCGCCGAGCGGTAGCCCCCGAGGGTCGCCGCGGGGTGGGTCCGACCTTACCACGAGGGAGCGTACAAGACCGCCTAGGACCTGCGCAGCCGCCTCTGGGAGTTCTCCCCGGGCACTGGCAGCGATCTAGTGCGCCAGTAGATTTACTGGAAGACCTCGTCGCCCGCGGGGGTAGCTCGCCTTTCACCAGCGAGGTCCACCAAGGGGGTTTTCCGCACCACTGGACCCCCCCGAAGTTTGTATTGTTCGACGGGTCGCAGGATCCCATTGACCATCTCTTGGCCTACAGAAAGCTTCTGTTTTTCCAGGACCAAGACCACGTCTTGTGCCGAGCATTCCCGAGCAGTTTGACCGGCTCAGCGTTGAACTGTTTCCACAAGTTGCCGTCGGGCACCCTTCCAGACTTCCCAACTCTCTCCAGGTTGTTTCTGGAGCAGTACCGGTGCAACAGACAGCCCCCTAAGAGGATCGAGTCCCTCTTCACTTTGTCCATGGGAGCCCGCGAAACTCTTCGAAGTTTCGCGACACGCTTCCAAAGCGCCTATCTCGCTCTGGAGGACGCTGTCGGCCAAGATCTCACGACGGTGAGCGCATTCCGGAACGCCCTCCCCGAGGGAAGCAAGCTTCATGACGCCCTGGTAATCAAGGATCCCCGCACGATCGTGGAGCTATTTGCCCTTGTCCAGCAGCACATCAGGCTCGAGGATACGGTGTTAGACCGAAAGGGAGAGGCAGTCGAGCAACGACCTCCTCCGACGGCTCTGCGACCTCTCTTCGTTGAGACCGTGGAGAGGCGGGAGGTGCCACAGGTGGCACCTTCGCCCGAACCGCCCGCAGCTCCTGCCGTATAGCCCGCGGAAGCCCCCCCGGTGGTCGCTGGAAGGCCGGCGAACTGGCGCCTGCCTTCGGGACCCGGGGAGCGGGATTTCACCGAACGACGGAGGTTTCAACAAAGAAGTTAGCTCGGAAGCTCGGTGCAGAAAAGAGCCCGCATGATCTATAATGTGCAGACCGTCGTTGTGCGGACTTAAAGCAAGACCGGGATCCTCAGAGGCAGCCAATGGGCGACCTTGAGCTTCCCGGGGTAGTCCGCCGTTGTGCAGACTTAAAGCAAGACTGGGATCCTCAGAGGCAGCCAGTGGGCGACCTTGAGCTTCCCGGGGTAGTCCGCCGTTGTGCGGACTTAAAGCAAGATCGGGATCCTCAGAGGCAGCCAGTGGGCGACCTTGAGCTTCCCGGGGTAGTCCGCCGTTGTGCGGACTTAAAGCAAGACCGGGATCCTCAGAGGCAGCCAGTGGGTGACCTTGAGCTTCCCGGGGTAGTCCGCCGTTGTGCAGACTTAAAGCAAGACCGGGATCCTCAGAGGCAGCCAGTGGGCGACCTTGAGCTTCCCGGGGTAGTCCGCCGTTGTACGGACTTAAAGCAAGACCGGGATCCTCAGAGGCAGCCAGTGGGCGACCTTGAGCTTCCCGGGGCAGTCCGCCGTCGTGCGGACTTAAAGCAAGACCGGGATCCTCAGAGGCAGCCAGTGGGCGACCTTGAGATTCCCGGGGAAGTCCGCTGCCTAGTGGACTCTAAACCTAACCAGGATCCTTCGTGTTCACCTACCATGAACGGAAGCATCCTAGCGTTGGCATACCCCTCGAAGGGCGAGCCCGCCGAACAGGATTATCGAGGGAAATTAACCGGGCAGGGGGCAGCTAGCACTTATTAGTTTCCTTTTAAAATAAAAATGCATTAAGTCTCTGAGTGTAGGGAAGTTGTTGAAGTCTTTTGGTTCGCTTTTCGTTTTCCGGGCTCAGAGACTAATTGGGTTTTTACCGAGCATGCCGAGTTTTTCGTTTGCATATACTTTAAAGTAAAAAAGGTTGAATCGAATTAGCTGCCTCACCCGGGGTATCACTCTCGAGATTTGGGGCGATACTTTAAGGTGGAGCGACTGTTGGAGATTTAGGGCGATACCCAAGTCACAAAATCGCCCACGGTTGGTGCCCGCAGCTCGCCCGACGCAGACCCTGACCGCATGTGACAAGCTCGCATCGGAAGGAGATCGCTCGTGGCTGATGCTCATGGCCCGCTCAGCCTTTGTGAAATACTGAGAGTCAAAACTCTTAACGCAGACCGCCTACGGTAGGTGCCCGCAGCTCGCTCGAGGCAGACCCTGGCCGCATGTGACAAGCTCGCATCGGAAGGAGATCACTCGTGGCTGATGCTCGTGGCCCGCCCAGCGTTTGAGAAATACTGGCAGTCAAAGCTCTCGGCGCAGACCGCCCGCGGCAAGTGCCCGCAGCTCGCTCGAGGCAGACCCTGGCCGCATGTGACAAGCTCACATCGGAAGGAGATCGCTCGTGGCTGATGCTCGTGGCCCGCCCAGTGTTTGAGAAGTACTGAGAGTCAAAACTCTCGACGCAGACCGCTCGCGGCAGGTGCCCGCAGCTCGCTCGAGGCAGACCCTGGCCGCATGTGACAAGCTCGCATCGGAAGGAGATCGCTCGTGGCTGATGCTCGTGGCCCGCCCAGCGTTTGAGAAATACTGGCAGTCAAAGCTCTCGGCGCAGACCGCCCACGGTAGGTGCCCGCAGCTCGCTCGAGGCAGACCCTGACCGCATGTGACAAGCTCGCATCGGAAGGAGATCGCTCGTGGCTAATGCTCGTGGCCCGCCCAGCGTTTGAGAAGTACTGAGAGTCAAAACTCTCGACGCAGACCGCTCGCGGCAGGTGCCCGCAGCTCGCTCGAGGCAGACCCTGGCCGCATGTGACAAGCTCGCATCAGAAGGAGATCGCTCGTGGCTGATGCTCGTGGCCCGCCCAGCGTTTGAGAAGTACTGGCAGTCAAAGCTCTCGGCGCAGACCGCCCACGGCAGGTGCCCGCAGCTCGCTCGAGGCAGACCCTGACCGCATGTGACGAGCTCGCATCGGAAGGAGATCGCTCGTGACTGATGCTCGTGGCCCGCCCAGCGTTTGTGAAATACTGACAGTCAAAGCTCTCGGCGCAGACCGCCCACGGTTGGTGCCCGCATCTCCCCAGGTGGAGGTCGCAAGTGACTGGAACTCCCAATTCGACCGTCGTGTGCAATAAGGCTCCTGAGCAAGCGCCATAGTCTCCTTGGTCGCTCCCTCAGGAGGGGGTAATGTTGGGGGTAGCTGAAATCTGCCCTGGAGTTCGCACCCCCCCCTTGCTCACCAAATCACCTTGACAGGGAGCGAGATCCATATTGGGCTGAAGGGGCCTAGGCCAAGGGCACTCATAGGAGCTCGCCTAAGCTCGCTGGAGCTCGCCTGAGCTCGCCCAGGAGCCCGCATAAGCTCGCCCAGGAGCCCGCATAAGTTCGCTCAGGAGCTCGCCAAGCTCGCCCCGGAGCTCGCCTAAGCTCGCTGGAGCTCGCCCAGGAGCCCGCATAAGCTCGCTGGAGCTCGCCTGAGCTCGCCCAGGAGCCAGCCTAAGCTCGCTCAGGAGCTCGCCAAGCTCGCCCCGGAGCTCGCCTAAGCTCGCCCAGGAGCTCGCCAAGTCCGCGCGAGAACTCGCTTGCAGTGGTAGCGGGAGTTAGACCGTCATGCACAACAAAGACATCGGCACCGCAAACGCACCTAGCTTATGCAGGAGCTCGCCCCTAGCTCATGCAGGAGCTCACCCAAGTTCTCCTTTGCCTGCGGATCTCATAGACCCCAGGATTCCAAGGGGTGGGGAACTCGCCCAGGAGCTCGCCCTCCCCCCCCATGCTAACCAAGTCACCTGGACAGAGAGCGAGCTCCACATTGGGCCGAAGGTGCTTTAGGCAAAAAGCTCGATCAGGAGCTCGCCCAAGCACGCTCAGGAGCTCGCCAAGCTCGTTCAGGAGCTCGCCTAAGCTCTCTCAGGAGCTCGCCCAACCTCACTCAGGAGCTCGTCAAGCTCGTTCAGGAGCTCGCCTAAGCTCTCTCAGGAGCTCGCCCAAGCTCGCTCAGGAGCTCGCCAAGCTCGTTTAGGAGCTCGCCTAAGCTCTCTCGTGAGCTCGCCTAAGCTCTCTCAGGAGCTCGCCCAAGCTCGCTCAGGAGCTCACCAAGCTCGTTCAGGAGCTCGCCTAAGCTCTCTCGTGAGCTCGCCTAAGCTCTCTCAGGAGCTCGCCCAAGCTCGCCCCGACCCCTGTTTATCGAAGAGGCTGCCCCCGCGAGGTCCGACTCTTGATAAATATGGACGAAAGGACGGAGCAGTGCCGGGCGAGCTTGCCTTTGCTTCCTCCCTGAGATCGCCCAGACTTGAACATTCCAGAATAGACAGCTGGCAGCAACAAGAAAGATGCCCTCCCCCACTCAAACCGCCTGGCAGGCTTGATGACAGAATGTCAGGGCGCGAGTACCAAGGACTTTCAGACCCACGCGAGCCAGAACGTGGGGGTCTAGAAGGCCCTGGAAGAATCTCCACGTGTCGGGCCACGGTAGGCCGCCGATTGCTATAAATGCTCACCCCCAGGCTCCATAGTACAGGTTCGAAATCCTTTTCCCTACCACTTTGGTATACAACAGCTCGCCGTTGTGCCACCGTGACTGACTTGAGCGTCGGAGGGTCTGTGCTCCTAAGGGAGCCAGCCGTTTTCACGTTCTCTTTTCTTTGTCTTGCAGGCAGCCCGCACGGACCAGCGAAAAATCCCCCAAATAGTATCCATTCTAAATCATTCGTACAATCCATTCTATTTCATTCGTACGATCCATTCTTACTCATTGTACGAATGAATTAGAATGGATCCTACGAATGAATTAGAATGGATCGTGTGAAAGAATTAGAATGGATTGTATGAATGAATTAGAATGGATCGTATGAATGAATTAGAATGGATCGTACGAATGAATTAGAATGGATACATTCGTGTGAATGAATTAGAATTGATCGTACGAATGAATTAGAATGGATCGTGCGAATGAATTAGAATGGATCGTACGAATGAATTAGAATAGATCGCACGAATGAACTAGAATGGATACATTCGTGCGAATGAATTAGAATGGATCGTACGAATGAATTAGAATGGATCGTACGAATGAATTAGAATGGATCTTACGAATGAATTAGAATGGATCGTACGAATGAATTAGAATGGATCGTACGAATGAATTAGAATGGATACATTCGTATGAATGAATTAGAATGGATCGTTTGAAGGAATTAGAATGGATCGTACGAATGAATTTGAATGGATACATTTGTGCGAATGAATCTAAATGGATTGTATCAATGAATTACAATGGATCGTACGAATGAATTAGAATGGATCTTACGAATGAATTAGAATAGCTCATACGAATGAATTAGAATAAATCGTATAAATGAATTAGAATGGATCGTACGAATGAATTAGAATGGATATATTTGTGCAAATGAATTAGAATGGATCGTATGAATGTATTAGAATGGATCGTATGAGTGAATTAGAATGGATCGTGCGAATGAATTAGAATGGATTGTATGAATGAATTAGAATGGATCGTGCGAATGAATTAGAATGGATCGTACGAATGAATTAGAATGGATCCTATGAATGAATTAGAATGGATTGTGCGAATGAATTAGAATGGATCGTACGAATGAATTAGAATGGATCGTGCTAATGAATTAGAATTGATCGAACGAATGAATTAGAATGGATACATTCGAGTGAATGAATTAGAATGGATCGGACGAATGAATTAGAATGGATCGTACGAATGAGTAAGAATGGATCGTACGAATGAAATAGAATAGATCGTACGAATGTATTAGAATGGATCGTACGAAGGAATTAGAATGGATCGTACGAATGAATTAGAATGGATCGTACGAATGAATTAGAATGAATCGTACGAATGGATTAGAATGGATCCTACGAATGGATTAGAATGGATACCTTTGTGCATATGAATTAGAATGGATCGTATGAATGAATTAGAATGGATCGTACGAATGAATTAGAATGAATTAGAATGGATCGTACGAATGAATTAGAATAGATCATAGGAATGAATTAGAATGGATCGTGCAAATGAATTAGAATGGATACATTCGTGCGAATGAATTAGAATGGATCGGACGAATGAATTAGAATGGATCGTACGAATGAGTAAAAATGGATCGTACGAATGAATGGATCGTACGAATGAAATAGAATGGATTGTACGAATGAATTAGAATGGATCGTACAAATGAATTAGAATGGATCGTACGAATGAATTAGAATGGATCATACGAATGAATTAGAATGGATCGTGTGAAAGAATTAGAATGGATTGTATGAATGAATTAGAATAGATCGTATGAATGAATTAGAATGGATCGTACGAATGAATTAGAATGGATCGTACGAATGAACTAGAATGGATATATTCGTGCGAATGAATTAGAATGGATCGTACGAATGAATTAGAATTGATTGTACGAATGAATTAGAATGGATCTTACGAATGAATTAGAATGGATCGTACGAATGCACGATCCATGCTAATTCATTCGTTCGATCAATTCTAATTCATTAGCATGATCCATTCTAATTCATTCGTACGATCCATTCTAATTCATTCGCACGATCCATTCTAATTCATTCGTACGATCCATTCTAATTCTTTCACACGATCCATTCTAATTCATTCGTACGATCCATTCTAATTCATTCGTACGATCTATTCTAATTCATTCGTACGATCCATTCTAATTCATTCGTACGATCCATTCTAATTCCTTCGTACGATCCATTCTAATTCATTCATACAATCGATTCTAATTCATTCATACAATCCATTCTAATTCTTTCACACGATCCATTCTAATTCATTCGTACGATCCATTCTAAATCATTCATACAATCCATTCTAATTCTTTCACACGATCCATTCTAATTTATTCGTACGTTCCATTCTAACTCATTAGCACGATCCATGCTAATTCATTCGTTCGATCAATTCTAATTCATTTGCACGATCCATTCTAATTCATTCGTACGATCCATTCTAATTCATTCGCACGATCCATTCTAATTCATTCATTGGATCCATTCTAATTCATTCATACGATCTATTCTAATTCTTTCGCACGAATGTATCCATTCTAATTCATTCGCACGAATGTATCTATTTTAATTCATTCGTACGATCCATTCTAATTCATTCGTACGATCCATTCTAATTCATTCGTACGATCCATTCTAATTCATTCATACGATCTATTCTAATTCATTCATACAATCCATTCTAATTCTTTCACTCGATCCATTCTAATTCATTCGTACGATCCATTCTAATTAGTTCGCACAATCCATTCTATTTCATTCGTACGATCCATTCTTACTCATTGGTACGATCCATTCTAATTCATTCGCACGAATGTATCCATTCTAATTCATTCGTACGAATCCATTCTAATTCATTCGTACAATCCATTCTATTTCATTCGTACGATCCATTCTTACTCATTCGTATGATCCATTCTAATTCATTCGCACGAATGTATCCATTCTAAATCATTTGTCCGATCCATTCTAATTCATTCGTACGATCCATTCTAAATCATTCATACAATCCATTCTATTTCATTCGTACGATCAATTCTAATTCATTAGCACGATCCATTCTAATTCATTCGTACGATCCATTCAAATTCATTCGCACGATCCAATCTAATTCATTCGTACAATCCATTCTATTTCATTCGTACGATCCATTCTTACTCATTCATATGATCCATTCTAATTCATTCGCACGAATGTATCCATTCTAATCCATTTGTACGATCCATTCTAATCCATTCGTACGATCCATTCTAATTCATTCGCATGAAAGTAACCATTCTAATTCATTCATTTGATCCATTCTAATTCATTCGTACGATCCATTCTAATTCATTCGTCCGATCCATTCTAATTCATTCGCTCGAATGTATCCATTCTAAACCATTCATATGATCCATTCTAATTCATTCGTAAGATCCATTCTGATTCATTCGTACGATCCATTCTAATTCATTCGTACGATCCATTCTAATTCATTCGCACGAATGTATCCATTCTAGTTCATTCGTACGATCCATTCTAATTCATTCGTACGATCCATTCTAATTCATTCGCACGATCCATTCTAATTCATTCGTACGATCCATTCTAATTCATTCGCACGAATGTATCCATTCTAATTCATTCGTACATACGATCCATTCTAATTCATTCGTACGATCCATTCTAATTCATTCGCACGATCTGTTCTTATTCATTCGCACAATCCATTCTAATTCATTCGCACGAATGTATCCATTCTAATTCATTCGTACGATCCATTCTAATTCATATGCACAAAGGTATCCATTCTAATTCATTCGTACGATCCATTCTAATTCAGGATCGTACGAATGAATTAGAATGGATACATTCGTGCGAATGAATTAGAATTGATCATACGAATGAGTAAGAATGGATCGGACGAATGAATTAGAATGGATCGTACGAATGAATTAGAATGGATCAAATGAGTGAATGAATTAGAATAGATCGTGCGAATGAATTAGAATGGATCGGACGAATGGATCGTACGAATGAATTAGAATGGATCGTACGAATGAATTAGAATGGATCGTACGAATGAATTAGAATGGATCGTACGAATGAATTAGAATGGATACATTCGTGCGAATGAATTAGAATGGATCGGACGAATGAATTAGAATGGATCGTACGAATGAATTAGAATGGATCGTTCGAATGAATTAGAATGGATCATACGAATAATTTAGAATGGATACATTCGTCCGAATGAATTAGAATGGATCATCCGAATGAGTAAAAATGGATCGTACGGATGAAATAGAATAGATTGTACGAATGAATTAGAATGGATCCTATGAATGAATTAGAATGGATCGTGTGAAAGAATTAGAATGGATTGTATGAATGAATTAGAATGGATCGTATGAATGAATTAGAATGGATCGTACGAATGAATTAGAATGGATACATTCGTGCGAATGAATTAGAATTGATCGTACGAATGAATTAGAATGGATCGTGCGAATGAATTAGAATAGATCGTACGAATGAATTAGAATGGATCGTACGAATGAACTAGAATGGATACATTCGTGCAAATGAATTAGAATGGATCGTACGAATGAATTAGAATGGATCGTACGAATGAATTAGAATGGATCTTACGAATGAATTAGAATGGATCGTACGAATGAATTAGAATGGATCGTACGAATGAATTAGAATGGATACATTCGTACGAATGAATTAGAATGGATCGTACGAATGAATTAGAATGGATCGTACGAATGAATTAGAACGGATATATTTGAACGAATAAATTAGAATGGATCACACGAATGAATTAGAATGGATAGTGCGAATGAATTAGAATCGATCATACGAATGAATTAGAATGGATCGTACGAATGAATTAGAATGGATCATACGAATGAGTAAGAATGGATCGTACGAATGAATTTGAATGGATCGTACGAATGAATTAGAATGGATCGTACGAATAAATTAGAATGGATACATTCGTCCGAATGAATTAGAATGGATCATACGAATGAGTTAGAATGGATCGTATGAATGAAATAGAATAGATTGTACGAATGAATTAGAATGGATCCTACGAATGAATTAGAATGGATCGTGTGAAAGAATTAGAATGGATTGTATGAATGAATTAGAATGGATCGTATGAATGAATTAGAATGGATCGTATGAATGGATTAGAATGGATCGTACAAATGAATTAGAATGGATCGTACGAATGAACTAGAATGGATACATTCGTGCGAATGAATTAGAATGGATCGTGTGAAAGAATTAGAATGGATTGTGCGAATGAATTAGAATGGATCGTACGAATGAATTAGAATGGATACATTCGTGCGAATGAATTAGAATGGATCGGACGAATGAATTAGAATGGATCGTACGAATGAATTAGAATGGATCGTACGAATGAATTAGAATGGATCGTACGAATAAATTAGAATGGATACATTCGTCCGAATGAATTAGAATGGATCATACGAATGAGTAAGAATGGATCGTACGAATGAAATAGAATAGATTGTACGAATGAATTAGAATGGATCCTACGAATGAATTAGAATAGATCATGTGAAAGAATTAGAATGGATTATATGAATGAATTAGAATGAATTCGTACGATCCATTCGAATTCATTCGCACGATCCATTCTAATTCATTCCTACGATCCATTCTAATTCATTCATACAATCCATTCTAATTCTTTCACACGATCCATTCTAATTCATTCATAGGATCATACGAATGAATTAGAATGGATCATACGAATGAATTAGAATGGATCGTACGAATGAATTAGAATGGATCGTACGAATGAATTAGAATGGATCGTATGAATGAATTAGAACTGATCGTACGAATGAATTAGAATGGATCGTGCGAATAAATTAGAATGGATCGTACGAATGAATTAGAATGGATCGTACGAATGAACTAGAATGGATACATTCGTGCGAATGAATTAGAATGGATCATACGAATGAATTAGAATGGATCGTACGAATGAATTAGAATGGATCGTACGAATGGATTAGAATGAATCATACAAATGAATTATAATGGATCGTGCGAATGAATTAGAATGGATCGAACGAATGAATTAGAATTGATATATTCGAGCGAATGAATTAGAATAGATCGTAGGAATGAATTAGAATGGATCATACGAATGAATTAGAATGGATCGTATGAATGAATTAGAATGGATCGTACAAACGAATTAGAATGGATCGTATGAATGAATTAGAATGGATACATTCGTATGAATGAATTAGAATGGATCGTATGAATGAATTAGAATAGATTTTGTGAATGAATTAGAACTGATCGTACGAATGAATTAGAATGGATACATTCGTGCGAATGAATTAGAATGGATTGTATGAATGAATTAGAATGGATAGTACGAATGAACTAGAATGGATACATTCGTGCGAATGAATTAGAATGGATCGTACGAATGAATTAGAATGGATCGTACGAATGAATTAGAACGGATCTTACGAATGAATTAGAATGGATCGTACGAATGAATTAGAATGGATCGTACGAATGAATTAGAATGGATACATTCGTGCGAATGAATTAGAATGGATCGTACGAATGAATTAGAATGGATCGTACGAATGAATTAGAATGAATCGTACGAATAAATTAGAATGGATACATTCGTCCAAATGAATTAGAATGGATCATACGAATGAGTAAGAATGGATCGTACGAATGAAATAGAATAGATTGTACGAATGAATTAGAATGGATCCTACGAATGAATTAGAATGGATCGTGTGAAAGAATTAGAATGGATTGTATGAATGAATTAGAATGTATCGTATGAATGAATTAGAATGGATCGTGCGAATGAATTCGAATGGATCGTACGAATTCATTCTAATTCATTCATACAATCTATTTTAATTCTTTCACACGATCCATTCTAATTCATTCGTATGTTCCATTCTAATTCATTAGCACGATCCATGCTAATTCATTCGTTCGATCAATTCTAATTCATTAGCACGATCCATTCTAATTCATTCGTACGATCCATTCTAATTCATTCGCAAGATCCATTCTAATTCATTCATAGGATCCATTCTAATTCATTCATACAATCCATTCTAATTCATTCATACAATCCATTCGAATTCTTTCACACGATCCATTCTAATTCATTCGTAGGATCCATTCTAATTCATTCGTACAATCTATTCTATTTCATTCGTACGATCCATTCTTACTCATTCGTATGATCCATTCTAATTCATTCGGACGAATGTATCCATTCTAATTTATTTGTACGATCCATTCTAATTCATTCGTACGATCCATTCTATTTCATTCGTACGATGCATTCTTACTCATTCGTACGATCCATTCGAATTCATTCGCACGATCCATTTTAATTCATTCATACGATCCATTCTAATTCATTCATACAATCCATTCTAATTCCTTCACACGATCCATTCTAATTCATTCGTAGGATCCATTCTAATTCATTCGTACAATCTATTCTATTTCATTCGTACGATCCATTCTTACTTATTCGTATGATCCATTCTAATTCATTCGGACGAATGTATCCATTCTAATTTATTCGTACGATCCATTCTAATTCATTCGTACGATCCATTCTTACTCATTCATATGATCCATTCTAATTCATTCGTACGATCCATTCTAATTCATTCGCACAATCTATTCTAATTCATTCGTACGATCCATTTTATTCATTCGTACGATCGTACGAATGAATTAGAATGGATCGTACGGAATGAATTAGAATGGATTGTACGAATGAATTAGAATGGATACATTCGTGCGAATGAATTAGAATGGATCATACGAATGAGTAAGAATGGATCGTACGAATGAAATAGAATGGATTGTACGAATGAATTAGAATGGATCGTACAAATGAATTAGAATGGATCGTACGAATGAATTAGAATGGATGATACGAATGAGTAAGAATGGATCGTACAAATGAAATAGAATGGATTGTACGAATGAATTAGAATGGATCGTCCGAATGAATTAGAATGGATCGTCTGAAAGAATTAGAATGCATTGTATGAATGAATTAGAATGGATCGTATGAATGAATTAGAATGGATCGTGCAAATGAATTCGAATGGATCGCATGATCCATTCGAATAGTATGGATCGTATGAATGAATTAGAATGGATCGGGCGAATGAATTAGAATGGATTGTACGAATGAATTAGAATGGATCGTATGAATGAATTAGAATGGATCGTATGAATGAATTAGAATGGATCGTGCGAATGAATTAGAATGGATCGTACGAATGAATTAGAATGGATCGTACGAATGAATTAGAATGGATCCTACGAATGAATTAGAATGGATCATACGAATGAGTAAGAATGGATCGTACGAATGAAATAGAATGGATTGTACGAATGAATTAGAATGGATACATTCGTGCGAATGAATTAGAATGGATCGTACGAATGAATTAGAATGGATCGTACGAATGAATTAGAATGCATCGTACGAAAGAATTAGAATGGATATATTCGTGCGAATGAATTAGAATGGCTCGTACGAATGAATTAGACTGGATTGTACGAATGAATTTGAATGGATACATTTGTGCGAATGAATCTAAATGGATTATATGAATGAGTAAGATTGGATCGTACGAATGAATTAGAATGGATCGTCCGAATGAATTAGAATGGATCGTACGGAATGAATTAGAATGGATATATTTGAACGAATAAATTAGAATGGATCATACGAATGAATTAGAATGGATCGTACGAATGAATTAGAATGGATAGTGCGAATGAATTAGAATCGATCATACGAATGAATTAGAATGGATCGTACGAATGAATTAGAATGGATCATACGAATGAGTAAGAATGGATCGTACGAATGAATTAGAATGGATCGTATGAATGAATTAGAATGGATCGTACGAATAAATTAGAATGGATACATTCGTCCGAATGAATTAGAATGGATCATACGAATGAGTAAGAATGGATCGTACGAATGAAATAGAATAGATTGTACGAATGAATTAGAATTGATCCTACGAATGAATTAGAATAGATCGTGTGAAAGAATTAGAATGGATTGTATGAATGAATTAGAATGGATCGTATGAATGAATTAGAATGGATCGTACGAATGGATTAGAATGGATCGTATGAATGAATTAAAATGGATTGTACGAATGAACTAGAATGGATACATTCGTGCGAATGAATTAGAATGGATCGTGTGAAAGAATTAGAATGGATTGTGCGAATGAATTAGAATGGACCGTACGAATGAATTAGAATGGATACATTCGTGCGAATGAATTAGAATGGATCGGACGAATGAATTAGAATGGATCGAACGAATGAATTAGAATGGATCGTACGAATGAATTAGAATGGATCGTACAAATAAATTAGAATGGATACATTCGTCTGAATGAATTAGAATGGATCATACGAATGAGAAAGAATGGATCGTACGAATGAAATAGAATAGATTGTACGAATGAATTAGAATGGATCCTACGAATGAATTAGAATAGATCATGTGAAAGAATTAGAATGGATTGTATGAATGAATTAGAATGAATTCGTACGATCCATTTGAATTCATTCGCACGATCCATTCTAATTCATTCATACGATCCATTCTAATTCATTCATACAATCCATTCTAATTCTTTCACACGATCCATTCTAATTCATTCGTAGGATCCATTCTAATTCATTCGTACAATCTGTTCTATTTCATTCGTACGATCCATTCTTAGTCATTCGTATGATCCATTCTAATTCATTCGGACGAATGTATCCATTCTAATTTATTCGTACGATCCATTCTAATTCATTCGTACGATCCATTCTAATTCATTCGTACGATCCATTCTAATTCATTCGTCCGATCCATTCTAATTTATTCGCACGAATGTATCCATTCTAATTCATTCGTACGATCCATTCTAATTCATTCGCACAATCTATTCTAATTCATTCATACGATCCATTCTAATTCATTCGCACGAATGTATCCATTCTAATTCATTCATACGATCCATTCTACTTCATTCATACTATCCGTTCTAATTCACTCATACGATCCATTCTAATTCATTCATACGATCCATTCTAATTCATTTGCACGAATATATCCATTCTAATTCATTCGTACGATCCATTCTAATTCCTTCGTACGATCCATTCTAATTCCTTCGTACGATCCATTATATTTCATTCGTATGATCCATTCTAATTCCTTCGTACGATCCATTCTAATTCCTTCGTATCCATTCTAATTCACTCATACGATCCATTCTAATTCATTCGTACGATCAATTCTAATTCATTCATACAATCCATTCTAATTCATTCGCACGAATGTATCCATTCTAGTTCATTCATACGATATATTCTAATTCATTCGTACGATCCATTCTAATTCATTCGCACGATCCATTCTAATTTATTCGTACGATCCATTCTAATTCATTCATACGATCCATTCTAATTCATTCGTACGATCCATTCTAATTCATTCGCACAAATGTATCCATTCTAATTCCTTCGTACGATCCATTCTAATTCATTCATACAATCCATTCTAATTCTTTCACACGATCCATTCTAATTCATTTGTACGATCCATTCTAATTCATTCGTGCAATCCATTCTATTTCATTTGTACGATCCATTCTTACTCATTCGTAGGATCCATTCTAATTCATTCACACGAATGTATCCATTCATACGAATGAATTAGAATAGATTATACGAATGAATTAGAATGGATCGTACGAATGAATTAGAATGGATCGTACGAAGGAATTAGAATGGATCGTACGAATGAAGTAGAATGGATCGTACGAATGAATTAGAATAGATCGTACGAATGAATTAGAATGGATCGTACGAAGGAATTAGAATGGATCGTACGAATGAATTAGAATGGATATATTCGTGCAAATGAATTAGAATGGATCGTATGAATGTATTAGAATGGATCGTATGAGTGAATTAGAATGGATCGTACGAATGAATTAGAATGGATTGTATGAATGAATTAGAATGGATCGTACGAATGAATTAGAATGGATCGTATGAATGAATTAGAATTGATCGTACGAATGAATTAGAATGGATCGTGCGAATGAATTAGAATGGATCGTACGAATGAATTAGAATGGATCGTACGAATGAACTAGAATGGATACATTCGTGCGAATGAATTAGAATGGATCGTACGAATGAATTAGAATGGATCGTACGAATGAATTAGAATGGATCGTACGAATGGATTAGAATGGATCATACGAATGAATTAGAATGGATCGTGCGAATGAATTAGAATGGATCGTGCGAATGAATTAGAATGGATCGAACGAATGAATTAGAATGGATATATTCGAGCGAATGAATTAGAATAGATCGTAGGAATGAATTAGAATGGATCATACGAATGAATTAGAATGGATCGTACGAACGAATTAGAATGGATCGTACGAACGAATTAGAATGGATCGTATGAATGAATTAGAATGGATACATTCGTGTGACTGAATTAGAATGGATCGTATGAATGAATTAGAATAGATTTTGTGAATGAATTAGAACTGATCATACGAATGAATTAGAAAGGATACATTCGTGCGAATGAATTAGAATGGATTGTATGAATGAATTAGAATGGATCGTACGAATGAACTAGAATGGATACATTCGTGCGAATGAATTAGAATGGATCGTACGAATGAATTAGAATGGTCGTACGAATGAATTAGAATGGATCGTACGAATAAATTAGAATGTATACATTCGTCCGAATGAATTAGAATGGATCAGACGAATGAGTAAGAATTGATCGTACGAATGAAATAGAATAGATTGTACGAATGAATTAGAATGGATCCTACGAATGAATTAGAATGGATCGTGCGAAAGAATTAGAATGGATTGTATGAATGAATTAGAATGGATCGTATGAATGAATTAGAATGGATCGTGCGAATAAATTCGAATGGATCGTACGATTTCATTCTAATTCATTCATACAATCCATTCTAATTCTTTCACACGATCCATTCTAATTCATTCGTACGTTCCATTCTAATTCATTAGCACGATCCATGCTAATTCATTCGTTCGATCAATTCTAATTTGTTAGCACGATCCATTCTAATTCATTCGTACGATCCATTCTAATTCATTCGCATGATCCATTCTAATTCATTCATAGAATCCATTCTAATTCATTCATACAATCCATTCTAACTTATTCATACAATCCATTCTAATTCTTTCACACGATCCATTCTAATTCATTCGTAGGATCCATTCTAATTCATTCGTACAATCTATTCTATTTCATTCGTACGATCCATTCTTACTGATTCGTATGATCCATTCTAATTCATTCGGACGAATGTATCCATTATAATTTATTGGTACGATCCATTCTAATTCATTCGTACGATCCATTCTATTTCATTCGTACGATCCATTCTTACTTATTCGTACGATCCATTCAAATTCATTCACACGATCCATTCTAATTCATTCATACGATCCATTCTAATTCATTCATACAATCCATTCTAATTCTTTCACACGATCCATTCTACTTCATTCGTAGGATCCATTCTAATTCATTCGTACAATCTATTCTATTTCATTCGTACGATCCATTCTTACTCATTCGTATGATCCATTCTAATTCATTCGGACGAATGTATCCATTCTAATTTATTCGTACGATTCATTCTAATTCATTCGTACGATCCATTCTAATTCATTCGTATGATCCATTCTTACTCATTCGTATGATCCATTCTAATTCATTCATACGATCCATTCTAATTCATTCGTACGATCCATTCTAATTCATTCGCACAATCTATTCTAATTCATTCGTACGATCCATTCTAATTCATTCGTACGATCGTACGAATGAATTAGAATGGATCGTACGGAATGAATTAGAATGGATTGTATGAATGAATTAGAATGGATACATTCGTGCGAATGAATTAGAATGGATCATACGAATGAGTAAGAATGGATCGTACGAATGAAATAGAATTGATTGTACGAATGAATTAGAATGGATCGTACAAATGAATTAGAATGGATCATACGAATGAATTAGAATGGATCATACGAATGAGTAAGAATGGATCGTACAAATGAAATAGAATGGATTGTACGAATGAATTAGAATGGATCGTACGAATGAATTAGAATGGATCGTGTGAAAGAATTAGAATGCATTGTATGAATGAATTAGAATGGATCGTATGAATGAATTAGAATGGATCATGCGAATGAATTCGAATGGATCGCATGATCCATTCGAATAGAATGGATCGTATGAATGAATTAGAATGGATCGGGCGAATGAATTAGAATGGATTGTAGGAATGAATTAGAATGGATCGTATGAAGGAATTAGAATGGATCGTATGAACGAATTAGATTGGATCGTGCGAATGAATTTGAATGGATCGTACGAATGAATTAAATTGGATCGTACGAATGAATTAGAATGGATCATACGAATGAATTAGAATGGATCATACGAATGAGTAAGAATGGATCATACGAATGAAATAGAATGGATTGTACGAATGAATTAGAATGGATACATTCGTGCGAATGAATTAGAATGGATCGTACGAATGAATTAGAATGGATCGTACGAATGAATTAGAATGCATCGTACGAAAGAATTAGAATGGATATATTCGTGCGAATGAATTACAATGGATCGTACGAATGAATTAGACTGGATCGTACGAATGAATTTGAATGGATACATTTGTGCGAATGAATCTAAATGAATTGTATAAATGAATTACAATGGATCGTACGAATGAATTAGAATGGATCGTACGAATGAATTAGAATAGCTCATACGAATGAATTAGAATGAATCGTATGAATGAATTAGAATGGTTACATTCGTGCGAATGAATTAGAATAGATCGTACGAATGAATTAGAATGGATCGTACGAATAAATTAGAATGGATCATGGGAATGAATTAGAATGGATCGTACGAATGAATTAGAATGGATCCACCGAATGAGTTAGAATGGATCATACGAATGAATTAGAATGGATTGTACGAATGAATTAGAATGGATTGTGCGAATGAATTAGAATGGATCGTATGAATGAATAAGAATGGATCGTACGAATCAATTAGAATGGATCGTGCGAATGAATTAGCATGAATCGTATGAATATATGAGAATGGATCGTACGAATGAATTAGAATGAATCGTACGATCCATTCTAATTCATTCGTACGATCCATTCTAATTCATTCGCGCGAATGTATCCATTCTAGTTCATTCGTACGATCCATTCTAATTCATTCGTACGATCCATTCTAATTCATTCGTATGATCCATTCTAATTAATTCGTATGATCCATTCAAATTCATTCGTACGATCCATTCTAATTCATTCATACAATCCATTCTAATTCATTCGCACGAATGTATCCATTCTAATTAATTCGTACGATCCATTCTAATTCATTCATATGATCCATTCTTATTCATTCGCACGATCCAGTCTAATGGATTCGCACGATCCATTCTAATTCATTCGCACGAATGTATCCATTCTAATTCATTCGTACGATCCATTCTAATTAATTAATATGATCCATTCTAATTCATTCGCACAATCCATTCTAATTCATTCGCACGATCCATTCTAATTCATTCGCACGATCCATTCTAATTCATTCGCACGGTCCATTCTAATTCATTCGTACAATCTATTCTATTTCATTCGTACGATCCATTCTTACTCATTCGTATGATCCATTATAATTCATTCGGACGAATGTATCCATTCTAATTTATTCATACGATCCATTCTAATTCATTCGTACGATCCATTCTAATTCATTCGTACGATCCATTCTAATTCATTCATCCGATCCATTCTAATTCATTCGCACGAATGTATCCATTCTAATTCATTCGTACGGTCCATTCTAATTCATTCGCACAATCCATTCTATTTCATTCGTACGATCCATTCTTACTCATTCGTATGATCCATTATGGATACATTCGTGCGAATGAATTAGAATGGATCATACGAATGAGTAAGAATGGATCGTACGAATGAAATAGAATGGATTGTGCGAATGAATTAGAATTGATCATACGAATGAATTAGAATGGATCGTGTGAAAGAATTAGAATGGATTGTATGAATGAATTAGAATAGATCGTATGAATGAATTAGAATGGATCGTACGAATGAATTAGAATGGATCGTACGAATGAACTAGAATGGATACATTCGTGCGAATGAATTAGAATGGATCGTATGAATGAATTAGAATGGATCGTACGAATGAATTAGAATGGATCTTACGAATGAATTAGAATGGATCGTACGAATGCACGATCCATGCTAATTCGTTCGTTCGATCAATTCTAATTCATTAGCACGATCCATTCTAATTCATTCGTACGATCCATTCTAATTCATTCGCACGATCCATTCTAAGTTATTCGTACGATCCATTCTAATTCTTTCACACGATCCATTCTAATTCATTCGTACGATCCATTCTAATTCATTCGTACGATCTATTCTAATTCATTCGTACGATCCATTCTAATTTCATTCGTACGATCCATTCTAATTCATTCGCTCGAATGTATCCATTCTAATCCATTCGTACGATCCATTCTAATCTATTCGTACGATCCATTCTAATTCATTCGCATGAATGTAACCATTCTAATTCATTCATTTGATCCATTCTAATTCATTCGTACGATCCATTCTAATTCATTCGTCCGATCCATTCTAATTCATTCGCACGAATGTATCCATTCTAATCCATTCGTAAGATCCATTCTAATTCATTCGTACGATCCATTCTAATTCATTCGTCCGATCTATTCTAATTCATTCGCACGAGTGTATCCATTCTAATTCATTCGTACGATCCATTCTAATTCATTCGTAAGATCCATTCTAATTCATTCGTACGATCCATTCTAATTCATTCGTACGATCCATTCTAATTCATTCGCACGAATGTATCCATTCTAGTTCATTCGTACGATCCATTCTAATTCATTCGTACGATCCATTCTAATTCATTCGTCCGATCCATTCTAATTCATTCGCACGAATGTATCCATTCTAATTTATTCGTACGATCCATTCTAATTCATTCGTACGATCCATTCTAATTCATTCGTAAGATCCATTCTAATTCATTCGTACGATCCATTCTAATTCATTCGTACGATCCGTTTAATTCATTCGTACGAATGTATCCATTCTAGTTCATTCGTACGATCCATTCTAATTCATTCGCACGATCCATTCTAATTCATTCGTACGATCCATTCTAATTCATTCGCACGAATGTATCCATTCTAGTTCATTCGTACGATCCATTCTAATTCATTCGTACGATCCATTCTAATTCATTCGTCTGATCCATTCTAATTCATTCATACAATCCATTCTAATTCATTCGCACGATCCATTCTAATTCGCTCATACGATCCATTCTAATACATTCATACGATCCATTCTAATTCATTTGCACGAATATATCCATTCTAATTCATTCGTACGATCCATTCTAATTCCTTCGTACGATCCATTCTAATTCTTTCGTACGATCCATTCTAATTCTTTCATACGATCCATTCTAATTCATTCGTACGATCCATTCTAATTCATTCGCACAAATGTATCCATTCTAATTCATTCGTACGATCCATTCTAATTCATTCGTACGATCCATTCTAATTCATTCGTAAGATCCATTCTAATTCATTCGTACGATCCATTCTAATTCATTCGTACGATCCATTCTAATTCATTCGCGAATGTATCCATTCTAATTCATTCGTACAATCCATTCTAATTCATTCGTACGATCCATTCTAATTCATTCATACGATCTATTCTCATTCATTCATACAATCCATTCTAATTCTTGCACATGATCCATTCTAATTCATTCGTACGATCCATTCTAATTCATTCGCACAATCCATTCTATTTCATTCGTACGATCTATTCTTACTTATTTGTATGATCTATTCTAATTCATTCGCACGAATGTATCCATAATGGATCATACGAATGAGAAAGAATGGATCGTACGAATGAAATAGAATGGATTGTGCGAATGAATTAGAATGGACCGTACGAATGAATTAGACGTAAGAATGAATTAGAATGGATACATTCGTGTGAATAAATTAGAATGGATCATACGAATGAGTAAGAATGGATCGTGCGAATGAATTAGAATGGATCGTGCGAATGAATTAGAATGGATCCTACGAATGAATTAGAATGGATCGTACGAATGAGTAAGAATGGATCGTACGAATGTAATAGAATGGATTGTACGAAAGAATTAGAATGGATTCGTACGAATGAATTAGAATGGATACATTCGTGCGAATGAATTAGAATGGATCATACGAATGAGTAAGAATGGATCGTACGAATGAAATAGAATAGATTGTACGAATGAATTATAATGGATCCTACGAATGAATTAGAATGGATCGTGTGAAAGAATTAGAATGGATTGTATGAATGAATTAGAATGGATCGTACGAATGAATTAGAAAGGATCGTACGAATGAATTAGAATGGATACATTCGTGCGAATGAATTAGAATTGATCGTACGAATGAATTAGAATGGATCTATTCGTGCAAATGAATTAGAATGGATCGTATGAATGAATTGGAATGGATCGTATGAGTGAATTAGAACGGATCGTACGAATGAAATAGAATGAATTAGAATTGATCGTACGAATGAAATATAATGGATTGTACGAATGATTTAGAATGGATCGTACGAATGAATTAGAATGGATCGTACGAATAATTTAGAATGGATACATTCGTGCGAATGAATTAGAATGGATCATACGAATGAGTAAGAATGGATCGTATGAATGAAATAGAATGGATTGTATGAATGAATTAGAATGGATTCGTACGAATGAATTATAATGGATACATTCGTGCGAATGAATTAGAATGGATCGTACCAATGAGTAAGAATGGATCGTACGAATGAAATAGAATGGATTGTGCGAATGAATTAGAATGGATCGTACGAATGAATTAGAATGGATCGTACGAATGAATTAGAATGGATCATACAAATTAATTATAATGGATCATATGAATGAATTAGAATGATCGTACGAATGAATTAGAATGGATCGTACGAATGAATTAGAATGGATCGTACGAATGAATTAGAATGTGTCATACGAATTAATTAGAATGGATCATACGAATGAATTAGAATGGATCGTACGAATGAATTAGAATGGATCGTACGAATGAATTAGAATGGATCGTACGAATGAATTAGAATGGATACATTTGTGCGAATGAATTAGAATGAATCGTACAAATGGATTAGAATGGATCGTACGAATGGATTAGAATGGATACATTCGTGCGAATGAATTAGAATGGATTGTATGAATGAATTAGAATGGATCGTACGATCCATTCGAATTCATTCACACGATCCATTCTAATTCATTCTTACGATCCATTCTAATTCATTCATACGATCTATTCTAATCCATTCGTACGATCCATTCTAATTCATTCGTATATTCCATTCTAATTCATTCGTACGATCTATTCTATTTCTTTCGTATGATCCATTCTTACTCATTCGTATGATCAATTCTAATTCATTCGGACGAATGTATCCATTCTAATTTATTCGTACGATCCATTCTAATTCATTCGTACGATCCATTCTAATTCATTCGTACGATCCATTCTTACTCATTCGTATGAACTATTCTAATTCATTCGTACGATCCATTCTAATTCATTCGCTCGAATGTATCCTTTCTAATCCATTCGTACGATCCGTTCTAATACATTCGTACGATCTATTCTAATTCATTCGTACGATCCATTCTAATTCATTCACGCGATCCATTGTAATTCATTCGTACGATCCATTCTAATTCATTCGTACGATCCATTCTAATTCATTCGTAAGATCTATTCTAATTAATTCGTATGATCCATTCTAATTCATTCGTACGATCCATTCTAATTCATTTCACGAATATATCCATTCAAATTCATTCGTACGATCCATTCTAATTCATTCGCACGAATGTAACCATTCTAATTCATTCGTACGATCCATTCTAATTAATTCGTATGATCCATTCTAATTCATTCGTACGATCCATTCTAATTCATTCATACAATCCATTTAGATTCATTCGCACAGATGTATCCATTCAAATTCATTCGTACGATCCATTCTAATTCATTCGTATATTCCATTATAATTCATTAGCACGATCCATGCTAATGAATTAGAATGGATCGTACGATCCAATCTAATTCATTCATACGATCCATTCTTTCTCATTCGTATGATCCATTCTAATTCAATCGTATGATCCATTCTAATTCATTCGTACGATCTATTCTAATTCCTTCGTACGATCCATTCTAATTCATTCGTAAGATCCATTCTTACTCATTGGTACGATCCATTCTAATTCATTCGCACGAATGTATCCATTCTAATTCATTCGTACGAATCCATTCTAATTCATTCGTACAATCTATTCTATTTCATTCGTACGATCCATTCTAATCCATTCTAATTCATTCGTACGATCCATTCTTACTCATTCGTACGATCCATTCTAATCCATTCGTTCAATCCATTCTAATTCATTCGCACGATCCATTCTAATTCATTCGTATGATCCATTCTAATCCATTCGTACGATCCATTCTAATTCATTCGTCCGATCCATTCTAATTCATTCGTCCGATCCATTCTAATTCATTCGCACGAATGTATCCATTCTAATTCATTCGTACGATCCAGTCTAATTCATTCGTACGATCCATTCTAATTCATTCGTAAGATCCATTCTAATTCATTCGTACGATCCATTCTAATTCATTCGTACGATCCATTCTAATTCATTCGCACGAATGTATCCATTCTAGTTCATTCATACGATCTATTCTAATTCATTCGTACGATCCATTCTAATTCATTCGCACGATCCATTCTAAATCATTCGTACGATCAATTCTAATTCATTCGTGCAATCCATTCTATTTCATTCGTACGATCCATTCTTACTCATTCGTACGATCCATTCTAATTCATTCACACGAATGTATCCATTCGTACGAATGAATTAGAATAGATTGTACGAATGAATTAGAATGGATCGTACGAAGGAATTAGAATGGATCGTACGAATGAATTAGAATGGATCGTACGAAGGAATTAGAATGGATCGTACGAATGAATTAGAATGGATCGTACGATTGAATTAGAATGGATCATACGAATGAGTTAGATTGGATCGTACGAATGAATTAGAATAGATCATAGGAATGAATTAGAATGGATCGTGCAAATGAATTAGAATGGATACATTCGTGCGAATGAATTAGAATGGATCGTGCGAATGAATTAGAATGGATCGTACGAATGAATTAGAATGGATCGTACGAATGAATTAGAATGGATCGTACGAAGGAATTAGAATGGATCGTACGAATGAATTAGAATGGATCGTACGATTGAATTAGAATGGATCATACGAATGAATTAGAATGGATCGTACGAATAAATTAGAATAGATCATAGGAATGAATTAGAATGGATCGTGCAAATGAATTAGAATGGATACATTCGTGCGAATGAATTAGAATGGATCGTGCGAATGAATTAGAATGGATCGTACGAATGAATTAGAATGGATCGTACGAATGAATTAGAATGGATCGTACGAAGGAATTAGAATGGATCGTACGAATGAATTAGAATGGATCGTACGATTGAATTAGAATGGATCATACGAATGAATTAGAATGGATCGTACGAATGAATTAGAATAGATCATAGGAATGAATTAGAATGGATCGTGCAAATGAATTAGAATGGATACATTCGTGCGAATGAATTAGAATGGATCGTGCGAATGAATTAGAATGGATCGTACGAATGAATTAGAATGGATATATTTGAACGAATTAATTAGAATGGATCATACGAATGAATTAGAATGGATAGTGCGAATGAATTAGAATCGATCGTACGAATGAATTAGAATGGATCGTACGAATGAATTAGAATGGATCATACGAATAAGTAAGAATGGATCGTACGAATGAATTAGAATGGATCGTACGAATGAATTAGAATGGATCGTACGAATAAATTAGAATGGATACATTCGCCCGAATGAATTAGAATGGATCATATGAATGAGTAAGAATGGATCGTACGAATAAAATAGAATAGATTGTACGAATGAATTAGAATGGATCCTACGAATGAATTAGAATGGATCGTGTGAAAGAATTAGAATGGATTGTATGAATGAATTAGAATGGATCGTATGAATGAATTAGAATGGATCGTGCGAATGAATTCGAATGGATCGTACGAATTCATTTTAATTCATTCATACAATCCATTCTAATTCTTTCACACGATCCATTCTAATTCCTTCGTACGTTCCATTCTAATTCATTAGCACGATCCATGTTAATTCATTCGTTCAATCAATTCTAATTCATTAGCACGATCCATTCTAATTTATTCGTACGATCCATTCTAATTCATTCGCACGATCCATTCTAATTCATTCATAGGATCCATTCTAATTCATTCATACGATCTATTCAAATTCTTTCGCACGAATGTATTCATTCTAATTCATTCGCACGAATGTATCCATTCTAATTCATTCGTACGATCCATTCTAATTCATTCGTACGATCCATTTTAATTCATTCGTACGATCCATTCTAATTCATTCATACAATCCATTCTAATTCTTTCACACGATCCATTCTAATTCATTCGTACGATCCATTCTAATTCATTCGCACAATCCATTCTATTTCATTCGTACGATCCATTCTTACACATTCGTATGATCCATTCTTATTCATTCGCACGAATGTATCCATAATGGATCATACGAATGAGTAAGAATGGATTGTACGAATGAAATAGAATGGATTGTGCGAATGAATTAGAATGGACCGTACGAATGAATTAGACGTACGAATGAATTAGAATGGATATATTCGTGCGAATAAATTAGAATGGATCATACGAATGAGTAAGAATGGATCGTCATTCTAATTCATTCGTATGATCCATTCTAATTCATTTGTATCCATTCTATTTCATTCGCACGATCCATTCTAATTCATTCGCGCAATCTATTCTAATTCATTAGTACGATCCATTCTAATTCATTCGTACAATCCATTCTAATTCATTCATACAATCCATTCTAATTTATACGCACGAATGTATCCATTCTAATTCATTCGTACGATCCATTCTAATTCATTCGCACAATCTATTCTAATTCATTCATACGATCCATTCTAATTCATTCGCACGAATGTATCCATTCTAATTCATTCATAAGATCCATTCTACTTCATTCGTACCATCCGTTCTAATTCACTCATACGATCCATTCTAATTCATTCATACGATCCATTCTAATTCATTCATTTGATCCATTCTAATTCATTCGTACGATCCATTCTAATTCATTCATCCGATCCATTCTAATTCATTCGCACGAATGTATCCATTCTAATTCATTCGTACGATCCATTCTAATTCATTCGCACGATCCATTCTAATTCATTCGTACGATCCATTCTAATTCATTCATACGATCTATTCTAATTCATTCATACAATCCATTCAAATTCTTTCACACGATCCATTCTAATTCATTCGTACGATCCATTCTAATTCATTCGCATAATCCATTCTATTTAATTCGTACGATCCATTCTTACTCATTGTTACGATCCATTCTAATTCATTAGCACGATCCATTCTAATTCATTCGTATGATCCATTCTAATTCATTCGCACGATCCATTCTAATTCATTCGTACGATCCATTCTAATTCTTTCACACGATCTATTCTAATTCATTCGTACGATCGATTCTAATTCATTCGTACGATCTATTCTAATTCATTCATACGATCCATTCTAATTCATTCGTACGATCCATTCTAATTCCTTCGTACGATCCATTCTAATTCATTCATACAATCTATTCTAATTCATTCATACAATCCATTCTAATTCTTTCACACGATCCATTCTAATTCATTCGTACGATCCATTCTAATTCATTCGCACAATCCATTCTAATTCATTCGCACGAATGTATCCATTCTAAATCATTCGTACAATCCATTCTATTTCATTCGTACGATCCATTCTTACACATTGTACGAATGAATTAGAATGGATCCTACGAATGAATTAGAATGGATCGTGTGAAAGAATAAGAAAGGATTGTACGAATGAATTAGAATGGATCGTACGAATGAATTAGAATGGATCGTACGAATGAATTAGAATGGATCGTGTGAAAGAATTAGAATGGATTGTATGAATGAATTAGAATAGATCGTATGAATGAATTAGAATGGATCATACGAATGAATTAGAATGCATCGTACGAATGAATTAGAATGGATCATACGAATGAATTAGAATGGATCATACCAATGAATTAGAATGGATCTTACGAAAGAATTAGAATGGATCGTACGAATGAATTAGAATGGATCGTACAAATAAATTAGAATGGATACATTCGTCCGAATGAATTAGAATGGATCATACGAATGAGTAAGAATGGATCGTACGAATGAAATAGAATAGATTGTACGAATGAATTAGAATGGATCCTACGAATGAATTCGAATGGATCGTACGAATGAATTAGAATGGATCATATTAATGAATTAGAATGGATCGTACGAATGAATTAGAATGGATACATTTGTGCGAATGAATTAGAATGGATCGTGCGAATCAATTAGACTGGATCGTGCGAATGAATAAGAATAGATCATACGAATGAATTAGAATGGATCATATGAATGAATTAGAATGGATCGTACGAATGAATTAGAATGGATCGTATGAATAAATTACAATGGATACATTCGTCCGAATGAAGTAGAATGGATCATACGAATGAGTAAGAATGGATCGTATGAATGAAATAGAATAGATTGTACGAATGAATTAGAATGGATCCTACGAATGAATTAGAATAGATCGTGTGAAAGAATTTGAATGGATTGTATGAATGAATTAGAATGGATCGTGCGAATGAATTAGAATGGATCGTACGAATGAATTAGAATAGATATATTTGTGCGAATGAATTAGAATAGATCGTACGAATGAATTAGAATGGATTGTATGAATGAATTAGAATGGATCGCACGAATGAATTAGAATGGATCGTGCGAATGAATTAGAATGGATCGTACGAATGAATTAGAATGGATCGTGTGAAAGAATTAGAATGGATTGTACGAATGAATTAGAAAAGATCGTGCGAATGAATTAGAATGGATCGTACGAATGAATTAGAATGGATACATTTGTGCGAATGAATTAGAATGGATCATACGAATAAATTAGAATGGATCGTGTGAATGAATTAGAATGGATCGTACGAAATTAGAATGGATCGTACGAATGAACTAGAATGGATACATTCGTGCGAATGAATTAGAATGGATCGTATGAATGAATTAGAATTGATCGTACGAATGAATTAGAATGGATCTTACGAATGAATTAGAATTGATCGTACGAATAAATTAGAATAGATCGTACGAATGAATTAGAATGGATCTTACGAATGAATTAGAATGGATCGTACGAATGAACTAGAATGGATACATTCGTGCGAATGAATTAGAATGGATCGTACGAATGAATTAGAATGGATCGTACGAATGAATTAGAATTGATACATTCGTGCGAATGAATTAGAATGGATCGGACGAATGAATTAGAATGGATCGTACGAATGAATTAGAATGGATCAAATGAATGAATTAGAATGGTTACATTCATGCGAATGAATTAGAATGGATCGTACGAATGGATTAGAATGGATCGTACGAATGGATTAGAATGGATACATTCGAGCGAATGAATTAGAATGGATTGTACGAATGAATTAGAATGGATCGTACGAATGGATTAGAATGGATCCTACGAATGGATTAGAATGGATACCTTTGTGCATATGAATTAGAATGGATCGTACGAATGAATTAGAATGGATCATATTAATGAATTAGAATAGATCGTATGAATGAATTAGAATAGATACATTCGTGCGAATGAATTAGAATGGATCGTGCGAATCCATTAGACTGGATCGTGCGAATGAATAAGAATGGATCATACGAATGAATTAGAATGGATCGTACGAATTAATTAGAATGGATACATTCGTGCGAATGAATTAGAATGGATTGTATGAATGAATTAGAATGGATCGTACGAATGAATTAGAATGGATCATACAAATTAATTAGAATGGATCATACGAATGAATTAGAATGGATCGTACGAATGAATTAGAATGGATCGTACGAATGAACTAGAATGGATCGTACGAATGAACTAGAATGGATATATTCGTGCGAATGAATTAGAATGGATCGTACGAATGAATTAGAATGGATCGTACAAATGAATTAGAATGGATCTTACGAATGAATTAGAATGGATCGTACGAATGAATTAGAATGGATCGTACGAATGAATTAGAATGGATACATTCGTGCGAATGAATTAGAATGGATCGGATAAATGAATTAGAATGGATCGTACGAATGAATTAGAATGGATCAAATGAATGAATTAGAATGGTTACATTCATGCGAATAAATTAGAATGGATCGTATGAATGGATTAGAATGGATCGTATGAATGGATTAGAATGGATACATTCGTGCGAAAGAATTAGAATGGATTGTATGAATGAATTAGAATGGATCGTACGAATGAATTAGAATGGATCGTATGAGTGAATTAGAATGGATACGAAGGAATTAGAATGGATCGTACGAAGGAATTAGAATGGATCATACGAATGAAATAGAATGGATCGTACGAAGGAATTAGAATGGATCGTATGAAGGAATTAGAATGGATCGTACAAGAGAATTAGAATCGATCGTACGAATGAATTAGAATGGATATATTCGTGCAAATGAATTAGAATGGATCGTATGAATGAATTAGAATGGATCGTATGAGTGAATTAGAACGGATAGTACGAATGAAGTAGAATGGATCGTATGAATGAATTAGAATGGATACATTCGTGCGAATGAATTAGAATGGATCGTATGAATGAAATAGAATAGATTGTGCGAATGAATTAGAATGGATCGTACAAATGAATTAGAATGGATACATTCGTGCGAATAAATTAGAATAGATCGTACGAATGAATTATAATGGATCGTACGAATGAATTAGAATAGATTGCGCGAACGAATTAGAATGGATCATGCGAATGAAATAGAATGGATACAAATGAATTAGAATGGATCATACGAATGAATTAGAATGACGATCCATTCTTACTCATTCGTATGATCCATTCTAATTTATTCGCACGAATGTATCCATTCTAATTCATTCGTACGTCTAATTCATTCGTACGGTCCATTCTAATTCATTCGCACAATCCATTCTATTTCATTCGCACGATCCATTCTTACTCATTCGTATGATCCATTATGGATACATTCGTGCGAATGAATTAGAATGGATCATACGAATGAGTAAGAATGGATCGTACGAATGAAATAGAATGGATTGTGCGAATGAATTAGAATGGATCGTACGAATGAATTAGAATGGATCGTGTGAAAGAATTAGAATGGATTGTATGAATGAATTAGAATAGATCGTATGAATGAATTAGAATGGATCGTACGAATGAATTAGAATGGATCGTACGAATGAATTAGAATAGATCGTACGAATG